>JAFIDM010000007.1:26786387-26821589 GCA_023159025.1 Thereuonema tuberculata | reverse complement strand
ACCCCGTTGCTGACGATTTTGGCCAGCGGTGAAATCGACAGGCAGCAATATCTCATCTGAAAGAGCTTTTCAAGACCTTTCCAAAGACACCTCAAACACGTCTGTAGGTGCACTGGTTACTGAAATATTAAAAGTTCAAGTTGCCATGGTGGCGCAAAAAATAGTTGAAATCTCAAATTTTGCACCCCTGTTACTTGGTAGATACAGCAAATATTACCTGCAATTTTGCATAAGCTCATATCTCAGGCTGCCCTTTACTTATGCCAAATTTCACAAAAATCAAAAAATGTGAAGTTGAGGACCTTGTTGATTTGAAATGGAATGACCCTTCTATTTCCTTCTGTATTCAAAATGAATCAATGTTTCCTAGTCTTCCAAATAAGAAAAAGAAAAAAAAAAGTGAAAGTGAATTTAATAATATCATTATCTGTTAATTAATTTTCAGAAAAACTACTTCTGAACAATCTATAATTTTTTTCCTTTTTATTTTATTGCTAGTTTCATCCACTTGTTGCTTGGTTACATCGGGAAGGTTTTGCCAGATTCTCCAATACACGTTTCTCCCTTGACTCCATTGAGAATATACGTATCCTAGAATTTAAACTCTCATTAGTTCTAAGAATTTCCAGTCTTATTTCATTTTTTTTTAATATTACCATGAACATCAGTTAGTTAAACTAAGAAAATAAATTTATATAAATAGTACAATATAACATTTCTAAGTTTCAAGATTAACTTGGAATTGCATTTTATTAAATAATAGGAAAAATAGAGATAAGATATTTATAATTTCTTTCTCACATTCTAGAAGTTATTGCTTATTATTTTCTTCATTTACAGTAAATGAAATAAAAGCTTACATAGTTAAAGATCATGAAATAACAATTGTCAAGCATTTCTTCACCTTTCCTGGGGGATTTTTATTTTATTGAAAATGGTAGTTTATGAAATTGTAAATATCAGAAAATTGAATTTTCTCTACATTCAATAATTCATTTCAAATTTCAGAACTAGAATCAACCATTTTCAGGTAACAGATTTAACTGATTTATTGCTGTAGCTTTGAAATATGTGATTATTTATAGAATGAAAAGTAAGTGTACAGTGCTTAGTTTATAAGTACTCTGACTTAACAGGAAAACTGAGACACTTGTCTAGTAACCCATAGGACCTCCTTTCAATCGAATTACCAGCAACATGATGGACTTCACTAGCTCTCTGAAGTATAGTGTAGATAGTGTGCTTCCTGATATTGTGTAGATGTCTGCAATTCCCTAATATTCACTGATGGTGGAACCATGGCACTAATAGCACGTTGAACCACATCTCAAATATGCTCTATTGGGTTAAAATCTGATGAACACCAACTCATGATCCAAACTCTTGAGGAACACTCCTCCAGCCATAATTGGTGAGCTCGGATCTGTGTGGTAGAGCATTGCAGAAAGAAGCCGCTCTAATCTGAGTGAATGCATGACACGAACAGGTACAAATGATCTGCAAGGATGGTTATGTAGTGTCCACCGGACAATGATGTCTGCAGATTTATAATTCATGCCAGCTGAAAACACCCTACAAAATTACAGAATAGAAAAGTTTAATATGCTTATAATGTAATATGAAACAAATAGGAATTAATAAAATGCACAATCATTTGCTTTCATGTCTTGAACTATCATTGATGGGAATCTAAAACAGCTGCCTCGTCCTTATTGTGTTTAAAAAGAAAATAAAAAGCAAAAGAAAAATGAATTCTCTGAAAGACTCAATCTATTTTGTATTTTATAAATCGTACACCTGTGTCATAACATTGGAAGACTTTGTATATGGGTATGGGAACAGCTGGAACCTCTGTCATGTAGAAAACTCATAGTAATTGGTCTCATGAAAACAAATGCTGTAAAGTTCATTGAAATCTTGTGGAGAAGTAATAAGTTTAGCTAGCATGTCTTAGATTATTGTATGTATAATGAGTTTAAAACTAACTCAATAACATAAATACATTTTCCATGCAACAATAACAAAGAAGCAAACAGAAAACTACATATAGAAATAAATCAGTAAAAGATTTAAAGGATCCAAGGATCATTGGGTATGAGAATTATAGGCTTTTCTAACCATTAGGAGGTAAACAATTTAAACATTGTTGTTTAAAACAATTCTTAAATGTTTAAAACAAACTTTAAGGATCTAACTTTATTTCAAACATTTCATAGAGTCTTATACTTTAATTCCAAGAAAGATTCCAGTTCCCACTTGACAGATGGTTGAACAGTCTGGTAATTATCTAGAAAAGAAACGACCAGGAAAAAATTCCTTCCCAGTCTCATAGGGATTGAATCTACTCTAGCCTATAGATAAATGGTAAATGAATAGATAGAAATCATATAGAATAGAAATAAATCCAATAACCTACAAATTCCGTTGTAGTTCCTATATTTTCTGTTCAGATATTCATCTAACTAATGTTGCAATTCAGAAGACTGCCCTGGACTACGACCCAGAGCGTGGATGCAAATGGGCCATGTGGAAAGTGCGTAGATTTCTAATGGCAAAGCATGGAAATGCACAGGTCAGCTATTTTTATTATCTGATATAGTTATTTTACTTTTTTAAGTATGAACAACTTTTAAGATTTTTTTATAAATTTGCATATATATATATACACACACACAAAACTAGCAAAGCATATCTTATGTTCGTAGGTTGGAAGTAAGAATAGAGAAGAAACATTTATTTCAAACATTTCATATAGTCTGCTTTCATGGTCTTGAAACTAAATAGCTTCTCTCCAAATGTCCCTTGAGCATTGAAATACAGTTCAATTTGCTTAAACATTTGGAAATCCTATTGACAAAACTTGGGTCTTTAAAAAATACCCACAAATGACCAAAACCTGTTTCTTTATCTTCTGGCTATTTATTCCAAATTTATTTATCTGTATAATATATTGAATATATTGGTCAGGGAAAAAGTTCGTGGCGTTTTTCCCGATAGATGGCGTCAATTGCAAATAACTCCGGAAACACAGATCACAGCGACACCACTAAATGCTCGTTGGAAAAGTGACACTTCAACCATTACTTTGAGTTTATAAACATTGAAATTGGTGCAGTGGTTGGAAAGTTGTTTGCAGTTGAAAATGGAGAAAAGTAATGAAAAATTTCGCTATATTTTGCAATTTTATTACAACAAAGGGAAAAACGCTGTGCAGGCTTGTGAAAAAATTTGTGCTGTGTATGGTGAAGGTACTTGATCAAAATCTGCTGCACGGGAATGGTTTGCTCGCTTTCATTCTGATAATTTTGATGTGAAAGATGCGGCACGGTCTGGTCGTCCACTCACTGAAAAAGCTGATAAAATTCTTGAAAAAGACCAGAAAGCTAAACATATCAGCAGTGTCGATATTGGTATGGAGCTAGGCATTGACCACAAAACTGTTTTGAACCACTTACACAAAGCTGGCTACAAAAAGAAGCTCGATGTCTGGGTTCCTCATGAGTTGAACGAGAAAAACATGGTAGACCGAATTAACATCTGCGATGCACTGCTGAAATGCAATGAAATCGAGCCATTTCTGAAACGTGTCATAACCAGTGATTAAAAATGGATCACGTACGACAACCGGAAGCATCAAAGATTGTGGACAAGGGATGGTGAGCCTTCACAAGCGTTCGCAAAGCCAGGATTGATGCCGAAAAAGGTGATGCTGTGTGTGTGGTGGGATTGGAAGGGAATCGTCCACCATGAGCTACTTCAGTTGGTCAGACGATTGATTCTCAACTCTACTGTGCACAACTAGAGAGATTATGCCAGGCAATTGAAAGAAAACGGCCCGAGTTGAATAACAGGAAAGGTATTGTCTTCCATCATGACAACGCCTGACCACACACTTCTTTGGTGACCCGTCAAAAATTACAAGAGCTTGGTTGGGAAGTTTTGATGCATCCATCGAATAGTCCAGACATAGCACCCTCTGACTATCACTTGTTCCGATCTCTGCAGAACTCTCTCAATGGAAAAAGCTGCTTTCAAAAGAAGCCTGTGAAAACCACTTGATTCAGATTTTCAACCGGAAACCACAGAAGTTCTTCACCAATAGCATCATGGCTCTACCCAAAAAAATGGCGAAACATTGTCAATAATAATGGAGCATATTTGGTTTAAATAAATTCATTTTCACACTATAAGAAAACTAGCTGAATTTTACTAAAAAAACGCTATTTTTGTTTGTTTGTTTGTTATACACTCCTAGGCCCTTTGACTGATCTGGACCAAACTTTGCAGAATTACTCTTTAGGACCCTGCAGGAATAACAGGCTACAATTGAAACCTGGACACATCTCCCCCTCACCCTAATTTAATCCCCTTCACAACTTTTGTGTAATGTTCAACTATGGCTTATTATCTCACTGCTGTCTTCCCACTAAAGATGTTTCTGTAATTAAACTCTGGCCTTTGATGGTATGGTTAGTGGGTTCAAATCTGCTTGGTGGTGATATTTTTTTTTTTTTTTGTATATGTGTGTGTATTTTGTTTCTTTTTTTTTTCTGTTTTTTTACTTTCCTTCTTTATTTTATGATGATGAATTTTTTTCCTTTTTTTCTATTATTTTGAAATAAATAATATTCTTCTTAACTTTTGTTTTAATTAAATGTTCTTAATTTAAGAACAAAGAAAACCCGGATCCAGACTAAGAGATGTAAATGGGGGGAGGGAAAACTCTCTGAAACCGCTTTAGTTGGAAACACAAAATTTCACATGAATATTTTTTGTCAATATCGAAAAGATATATATTCGATGAATTTTCGATTTTCGGGTCCTAAAGGGTGTAAATGGGGGAGGGGGGTTGCTTGAAGAAATGTGTATCTCTGAAACCGCTTCAATGAATTTTTTTTTTTTTTTTTTTAAGGGAGGGGGTTGTAGACAGGGGAGGGGAGGATGAGGGACAAAATTACTGAATGATACTTTACAGGGTTTTCAGGCTACAAAATCAGAATATAACATTACTTTGTAATCATCATGTGATGTTTTTACCAACTGGGAAAGGTTTGAATTGATAGGGGTGTGGCGAAGGACAGAATGGGTGGGAAGTCTTTTATTCTCCGATATTGATATTAATTTCATATCTAGGGTTTATCGAGTTACAAAATAGGAATATAACATTAATTTTAACTGCCAAGGAGTTTTTTTTTACCAACCGGAAAACGTTCAAAGTGATTTCACAATTACAATTTCTTTGTCATCCACATCAGAACAACTGTTTTTTGTAATCCGAGCAAACCATGGGTATTCTTGCTAGTGATGTAATAAAAATGAGAATGAACGAATTCCTATATATAATGTGTGAGGATGAGTGATGAAGACTGGAGGAAGAATTCAGAGAATTAAATTTCGAATGCTTGTCTTATCTGTCATATGCTCTGTCTACTTATACTGCCTAAATTCCTAAATATATATACAGGGTGGGCATAAAAGAATGTTGGGGTTTCAGAGATATGTATTTTATGTAGTGCATAAAGTATATAGTAATGACATTTCTCAATTGCAAGTGCAATGTCCATGATTGATGAAGCATGTGTTCTCCTCAATCGTGTTCTTCCAGAGCACTGGATTTGGACATACTACAGATGTGGACAACCACCTCCTTTGGTGGCCAACACGATCCCTGGAGCTAATACCATGTGACTCCTTCCTTTGGAGGTACATGAAAGACAATGTGTAGGTATCCCCAATGCCCAGATCCATCAATGATATCAAGGAACAGATCACCCATGGTGTGGAGGCCATTACACCAGGCATTCTTCTTTCAGTCTGGTTGGAATTAGACTACCTCTTGGATATGTGAGGGTGCATGTAGCAAGATTTCAAGTAAATGCTTGAAATCAAACAAAACAATCAAATTTGTTTTGAGTTGCAGTTCCAATTGAGAGATGTCATGATTGAACACATTAAACAATACAGAAAATACATGTCTTTGAAACCCCACTATTCTTTTAGTGTGCACTAAATCTGCTCTGCAAATATATTAGTATTGCTCCTAGTGGTGTATCAATTGACGTTAATAGTTACCTGAACCGCATTGAAAATGTCATAATTCATAACAATAGCACACACACGCGGAAAACCACAATCAAAGATCCTTTTAATAGGAAATAAGCTCATATTTGCAGTATATCTATTGCAGAATCATGTATGTTTCCTGTAAAATGGTGTCTAAAGCGTTCCCCATCTCATAAATCATTTCCCGTCTATAGCGCTATCCCGCTTATTACGCTTGTAGGTCATGGTCCCTTGACGAGCGTAATAACGGGGTTTTACTGTATTATTAAAAAAGAAAATCAAACTGAAGCTGTACTTTTTTTTTATCTCTCCTCTTATTTATTATTACAGTATCTACTATGATGATCTGCCTTTTCAAGTGGGTTAATATTTAAAATTTACATTTCAGCAGCTGATTTTTATTCATTTAGTTAACTATATTTTAGTTTGACTGATTTCACAACAAGAAAATGTGCAAAAATATTCCTTATAAGAAGAAAGCAAGGATGAATGATTGTGTCCAATATAGACAAGGACAATTGACAACATTTGCTGTATAACAGTGATGCTTAGAAGAGAAGCTTATTGTAAAAAAAAGTACAGTAGAATACTGTAGCTCTGTATATCACTGAAAATAATCTGTAAAAATGAATAGAAGTATATTGATAGAATACAGCAATCTAGATTTATTTGTAACGTAATAATTTAATGTAGTAACAAATATATTCAATGTGAAACCCCTTCCTCCATAGCATCGGATAAAGGAACAATCCAACATTTTGACCCCCTTTTTCTGTTTTTTATTAATCCCCTCTATCTGAAAAGAACAATCCTTTTTTTTTTGGTTGCATGGTGAAAACCCTCATAACCTTCTCTCCCATTTCAAATTCTTGGGCAGACCTCCTTTTTCATTATGTTTTTTTTTCATTGTACCTTAATCTTGTCACTCAATGTCTCACCTCAACTGAAATTGGCAGTTTCAAATTACTTTTCATATTAAGAGATTCTTGGGAAGGTACAATTTTATTTTGTTTAAATTTTTAAAATTTTCAAAATGTTTAAATTGGAGCATTTCAGTTAATATTTTTGATTGTTAAAAAAAAAAAATACATTAAAAATTATAGAATGATTATATTTTTTAAATTTGATTTATATGGTATTTATGCTTATAAATATATTAATTGGGCTCTTTTGATTCTTACTTTAGGTTAAACAGTTGATAGATGAAATGAATAATATCTTCATTAAAAGTCTGCAGAGTGTTCAAAAAGTCATCATTAGTGATAAACACTGTTTTGAACTTTATGGCTACGATATTCTCATTGATTCCAATCTAAAGCCGTATGTATATTTTTTATTAATCTAATCTTGAAATTTTAAAATCTTAATAAAGATTATCCATTTAAGACTTTGTGATAATCTGTAAAACAGCATACCTCATAGTTACCACTAGCAATTAATGTCAAATCAATATTTCAAATTTACATTTTCAAACTTAATTTGCCGATTTTAAAGCAGATTAATGTGTTAATAATTTCTTTAGCACAGAATTTACATTCAGGATTTAACGTTCATTGCATTTTAAATTCAGATGAAATAAAGCTAAATTTATGGAAAATTTGCAGTGCTGACATTGTAGTTTTGCTGTGTTAGTATTGATCGATTGTGAATAATTTTTTTGTCTTTTTAATACAATCTTCAAACATTGGGATTCTAAATCTTCCATCATATGATGTTAGTTATAAGTTGCTTGTCTCTCATCTCATTTTTAAGCTCTTTATGAAATGCATTCTTGAATAACTCAAAGATTGTATTCTGAACTGGTGTAGGTCTGAGTTTAGTTAAGTTTTAATATTGCGTAGATGTCCTAAAGAATTTTAATTAATGGCTGAAATAGTAGACAACACTGTTATCAATTGTTGAATAAGAAAGCAATCTGAAACTGATCTGTATTCTTTATTATTGACAGGCTAGACAGCAAGTAGGGGAGGTCGGAGTTAACTGGGTACAAAAAATCATTAGGAATATTTTGTGGGTTAATGTGACGGTGGATTAGTGTATGTGGTGATTTTAAATAGTCAGAATAATTGAATTATCATCAATGTTCATATTCCAGATTTTTTTATCTTCCTATTTCCTATAAATTTTATAATCAGAAAAAATTATTTTATAAAATGGTAGAATGTGTCCCAGGTAACCCCACTAACAGGGGTTAACTGGAACCAATAACTGGATAGCATGATAAATGCATACTATCCTGATTATTGGCTAAAAGTAATGAAACAATTTTTTAAAAATGTAAACAGATTTATTATCTTGATTAATGAATATGATTAGGCCATGAATTTTGAGGAATGACCATGTCATTTCGATTTTAGACAATTGAATATGAAAACAGGTCAACTTTAAAACTTAGCATGTTTGCAAATTGTTCACTTTCTCCATGAAACATGGGTGCAGACAGTTTTATTATCAAATCTTCGTCTGGTACAAAAGCAGTGTCTTCGGCAGAATTGAAAAACTTGAAAGTTCTGGTGTTCTCGTCAACCATTTGACTAGGTAGCCACCTCTGTGCTTGTTCACATTGGCAACATAATTTTGTTTTGAAGTTTTTGTCTTCCCACGAATCGTAGCAACTATGAAGCTATTTTTTTTCAACAGTTTTCTCCTCATCGGAGGATGCATCCATGTTGCTTGAAGAATCATCCAATGCAACTTATGGCTCTGATTCTTCACTGCTATCTTCAAGAGAGATTAGCTTCTTCTTCACTCTTGTAGGCATAGGGTTTTCCCTTTCCCTTGGATTGCTTTTGCATTCTTGCATGAGATTTTTTTCACAAGCAGCATCTTCTGTGGTGTATCGGCCAGAATGCATGTCCTTCCTTGGATGGGGTTAACTGGGCTGCATGTCCCAGTTAGCCACATGATCACATGGCCCACTTAACCCCACCATACACATTCATGAAAACAGGCTAATGTCTCACTTCAGTTGAACATTTCATTTTAATGTTTATATCTAGCAATCCAGTGATATACCAAATTCTTCAAAGATCTTCTTTCTCTCCATTTCAAAAATATTAGACAAATATAAACTCCTCCATACTTCCTGAAAATTTGCCTTTTATTTTAGTATTTAATAAATATTTTAAATACTTACGTGATGTATGGATGATTTTATATTTGTCTAATCCATTGATAAGTACTGATCATTTGATGTAGGAAAAATTAATTATAAATTCAATTTAATATCACTCACCAACAATGAAATGATGACAAATATCGAGGTCTAAGCTTCATCAATTCTGTGGCAATGTGTTCTGTAACCTTGGCTTCACGTTTTTTGAGTTAACAGTGCTGCCCTAAAAGTGGCAGAAATTGTAAATACAACATGGCTCTGAAATTAAGTTTTTAAGTATATTTTTTCATTAGTGTCCCAGGTAACCTCCGTACCTAGTTAACCCAAGCTCCCCTAAGCCTAATATAATGTAGATAACAATTGATTTCTAAGATAGTAAACCTACAATTCAATAAATTAGCTTATTAAATAACATGATGCAAAAGTGTAACATTCTACAAGATATGAAAGAGGGTTAGTTGTAGAAGGATTGCATAGTTGTTGTCTGCAGATAAACAAATCAACAACAGATGAATTACAATTCTGTCACTAACAGCAACTGTTTATAACTATTTAAATTCTAAATATAGCAGAGAAATCTTTTCTATTACTTAATCTGAATTAAATTCCATTTACTTTGTCCTGTAAATTAACTTCCTTGATTTTTTTTTGTTTTAGATGGTTGTTAGAAGTGAATGCAGCTCCATCTCTGACTGCCAGCAGCAGTGAGGACTATGCACTGAAGTTTTCCTTAATTAATGATGTTCTGGATGTCATTGATTTAGAAAATAAGTAAGGGTTGGAAAAAAAAGAAGTTTTTAAAAGGCAAACTGGTATTTCAGATAATGTTTCAGAAATAATGTATTATTTCACACAAAATCATCTAACATCTACATTTTAAATTTAAAAGGCTCAAAATTTATGAAGTATGTAAAAGTACAAATGACAGTAGGTCTTTCAAAAATTAAAAAAAAAGATAAATTTACTGTGAAAATGAAAGTATTTATATTCTGGCTATAGCTGATGCTAGAGTTTCCTTCTGCAACCTACAAATCACTGCTCATATTCCACCCTGTTATATCAACTCTTCTGGGCATCCTCAAGTCAACCAAAAAATAAAAATAAATGCCAGTTCCAACTAGCATCACTCCTGCCTTGCTTACATAGTTTTCCACAGTGCTCCATATTGCTATCTAAAGGTAGTTCAACATATGGCACATTTGTTTATGACTCAAATCCTGACTTACAACTTGGAAACCTTGTATATCTTTTTTACTCATATAATTCTCTATGAAAATTCTTGTAGATAACGAATCAAATATGCAATAACTAAATATATAAAGTCTGGATTAACATAAATTTTATAATTTTTAATTTTTGCATAATTGAATCATTATCAACAAAACTCTTCCACAAACACACTATCATTTTTTTTTCAAAATTTTTCAATGATTTTTAATGTAAAAATTCTGTGTTCAAAGAAATTTGAAATCATTAGGAAATTATGATAAGAAAGTTTCTAAGAAATGTTTTAAAACATCTAATTTTAATCATAAAAACATTTTAACTATTCTATTATTTACAGAATATTTTCCAGGCTTTTGAAATGACCAAACAAGCCATTTGGGTTTCAAACTCTGGTTTAGCCAACAATAAATCAAACTTAGTTATTTTTCAATGCTTTTCATAATTTTTTCCATTTTCACTTTTTTTCTTCTTCTAAGATTACACATAGTTTGATGAAAAAAAAGGTAGGTATTTGTCTACTATTGGGACCCATTTTTTTATAATTGATCTCTGATGTTTTCTTTTCATTTATTTTCTGTTACAGTCGGACCTCTATTTTGTGAATTTCTCTATATAACGAACCTCTATTTTGCGAATTTCTTTATTTTGCGAACTTTTCTTTGGAACCAAGAACATTTTGCTAATTTCTTCATAAAATAACCTCCAAATAGCGAAGTGCATTTTCTATTTAACAAACCTTTTCGTGATATCTATTTTTTTTTTCTCCTTGAAATGTTTTTATTATCAATATTCCCTTAGAGGAAATGAAAGAAATGTGGATACAGCTGAGGGAAAAAGAAGAAATTAACGATGATGTGCTGATTGATGATTATCTTTCACTTCATTTTGAAGTTGAGACCTCAGAAACACTAACTGAATCGGATATTTAGGACAGTGTGAAAAATAAAAACAATACAGCTTTGAATTGCGATGAAGATGAATAGGATGATAATGGAAATGATCATGATGCAGAAATCAAAAAAACCTTCATATGATGAAATGCTAAAATCATTTGAAACAATCCGATGCGGATAACAATTTGAAGAAAATACTGAAGGGGTTTTTGGTGCATTGCAAAGATGAGAGACATACTATAGCGAAAACACTTTTTCAAAGAAAAAAAAAAAAACTCAGACAAAATTAACAGACTTTATTAGTAAAATTTAAGTATGCATGTGGTAATGTATGCTTTATGTCATTAAAATTATTACTTTTTTTAATAATATTGAATAATAAAAGGCGAATCTCTATTTAACGAATTTTCCATATAATGAACTTTTTTTCTGGATTTAGCGACTTCGTTAAATAGAGATCCGATTGTATTTTTTTTTTGGTAGAAAACATAACTTGTAGTTCGTCCTCATCTTCTTCATCTTCTGCTTCACCTTCGGGTGGTGGAAGTGGCAGCAGTAGGCACACAATGGCACCTTCTTTATGGGTGGGACAGTTTGGTTCACTGGGTCCCTTTGGCTCATCGGGAGCCAATTCCAGAGCCCTGCAGAGGAAGTGACACAGGACCAAAAATGTCAGAAACATGGTGCCAGCCCTTATCGTTTATCAGCGTCGGCTTTCATTTATGTTAGACACATATCATTTAGATTTAGAAAAAATTAGACACATGTCATTCTCTTGAGGAAATGAGACCATGATGGTCCACCGGTGGACCATCATGGTTTAATTTCCTTAAGAGAATGATATGTGTCTAAATTTTCCATGTAAATGAAAGCCGACGCTGATATTCGATAAATTAGGCCCGGCACCATGTTTCCGACATTTTTGGTCCTGTATAACTTCCTTTGCAGGGCCCTGAAATTGGCTCCCAATGAGCCAAAGGGACCCATTGAACCAAACTGTCCCAACCACGAAGGAGGTGCTATTGTGTGCCTACTGCTGCCACTTCCTCCTCCCAAAGGTGAAGCAGGTGCTGAAGCAGAAGATGAAGAAGAGGACGAATTAGAATGTATTGAAGAAGATGAAGAGGGAGAATGCATAACTTATAGTTGTCATTATTTATGATACCATTGGTCATTTCTTTTTTTGGTTCCTTTGTGCCTTCCGTTGTTACCATTTTGATATCAGGTAACACATAAATACTATTTTTGTTACATTTGGAGGGTTAATGATTTAAATACATATCAAAAAATCTATTATAGAAAGTGGATCCCGATAATACATACCAAAAGGCATTTTAAATGTAAGTATCTACATTCTTATATATATATATAAACAAACAAAAAAAAACACTGATAAAATAATATGACAACTGTAAAAATCAATATGCAAATATCTCTTGGCCATGAATAGAAATGTTTCAAAGCCAAGATTATTCTTGCTTGTTCCAAGGTTATTCCAACATTGCATTTGAATCAGCCTTGTGTGAACTGAATAAGGGTTCTCAGATGTTCGCTGAGAACATACTGGCTGGTTTATCTATTGCATTCATTTCAGTTGCTGTTAATAATGACTCAAAGATTAAGTTGACAACTCGAAACAACTGTGAATTTGAAAGATTCTACATCATTGGACTACGGGAAGCAGGGTACTAACATCAACAAACTGCCATCTTAGCCAAAGTGATGCAAGCTGACTCAATTTATTTCTCTCTCTAGGACATATTAAGAGGAATGTTAGACCATAACTGGTAATACCCTTTGATAGCTGGTTACAATGCAGCTATAATTACAAATACTTATCTAAGACATTGACCGTACTTGGATATCCACTTGCTTTTCTCAGATAAATTTTTCAGAGTGAAATACCAAAACAATAATAGAAATTCTTGATTTTGAAGTTAACTGCAGCAGAAATATACTGTAATTTTTCTTTGTGTAATCTTAAGCAGTTGAATTCCTGATCTCCAAGCAAATGGTGAATTAAATTATAACATTTTGCTGAGAATAGCTTAATATCCAGCTGAGTAAAATCTGGGCATTTAGATCTTAAAACACTATAAGCATTTACAGTTTTTTTTTTTTTAAATAGTATTCATTTTAAATAGTATTCATTCAAGCTATTTGTAACAGTTATCTTACTTAAGATTTAAATTTAAGAATAAGTATGAAAAATGTAGATTAAAAATGAAAAACATTAATTTTTAATTTAGAATCTATATTTTTTAATTAATTTATAAAATTTTCTTTATAAATAATGCTTTTTAATTTACAGTGTCACTGAACATTGAAATGATGATTTAAATTTGATTATAGGCGAACTGGCTATGAAAAGAGAATTGGTGGTTTTGATCTGCTGTGGAACGATGGCCCTGTTTTGTCAACCCCTTTGTGCCCTCAGTGCAACAGCAATAGTCGTCCCCCTGTTAGTAGCGCATTCTTAGGTAAGATTATTATTTTTATTATTATTGTTATTATTATCAAATATCTTTCCACATAAAAAAATAGGTTAATTATCCGCCTGTGAACCAGATTCTGAATCGAAGGGAAAGTACAAAGATTAAAAGATGTTTATTATTCTTAGTAATTTTGAAATGATGGAAGGTTATTCATTTTCCCTATATTTTGAAGAAAATGAAATTTCAATTGATAATTTGATATAATTCTTAGCTTTAATTTTTTTAACATACATTTTCACCTATTTAGGAAACAAAAATATTCAATAAAACCTCTTTCTTTGATTTGTTACTTTATTTTTTATCTTTTGGTTACTTTTTTTTTATTTTTTTAGATATTTTTTTTAATCTTTTAGTTACTCTATTGATACTAGTTACTTATTTTTTTTTATATTTAAGTTACTTTATGTTTTAGTTACAATTTTATTTTAACTTTTAGTTACTTTTTTATATTTTAGTTACTTTATTTTTACTTTTTTGGTTACTGTAATCATTATTATTACATAAGTTCCTTGTATTCAACCAAGACATTATGAGAAACCAATGATACTTTATTTAGAAAGTTTAATAATTTTATATACAATAAAATTCTTAACGTGCCGTGATAATAATTAAAATAGCCAACTAATTTGACACCTATAAAAAGTTTCCCCAATACTTAATAAACGTTAAAAAAATATATAAAATAACGATGCACATTTTGAAACCTCGTCAGAACGGTGTCTTTCTCAAGGTGATTAAAAAAACCCTACCTTGAGCGATCCTCCCTAATTGGGATTCGTTAGATAAATGAATTTGTTAGATAAATTCATTTATCTAACGAATCCCAATTAGTGAGGATCGCTCAAGGTAGGTTTTTTTTTTACGCTCTGACGAGGTTTCGAAACATGCATCATTATTTTATAAATTTTTTAATGTTTTTTAAGTATTGGGGAAAACTTTTTATAGGTGTCGAATTAGTTGGCTATTTTAATTTAAGAATTTTACTTTGGAAGGAAGTGTAGTTTTCATAACTTTTAACCTCCTTTCTATTAAGAAATGCACTATTGTGTTTTTATTCACCTTTGCCGTTATAAGCAAGGTATTTATATTTCAAAGCATTTACCATTTATATATAGGATGTGCCAATGAACGTAAAGAGACACCTGTGAACCTGATCCCTCCCTCTTTGGTGAAAGAATCTAAACAACAAATAACCTCAGTGGACCATGGCGAGTGAGACATTATGAAACCTAACAGGGAGAAAGTTAGAAAGAAAAAAAAAGCTTTCTGCTTTCATTGTATTAAGAAATATTACATTTAAAGATTAGAAATATTAGTAACAGTTACTTTTCGGTGAATTTAATATTTCTTTTCTTGCTAATTAACACAAATACTTTAATTAAAAGTCAATGTTATTAGCAAGAGATAAATAAAATCTCATTGTGTATATTATTGTTAATTTGTTCTTCTTTAAATTGGGAAAATATTAAATTTCTCTCCTGTTAACGGAAACAAAAAAGAAATCACTTAATTCAACATTAATAAAAATGACTTATCTTATTTCATTTCTGAAAAAATATATTAAATTTTAATGTGGTCGTCTCCAAAAATATAATTTAGTTTGTTAGGTAACTTTCTGCTGGATGTAAAGAAAAATCTTGTAAAAATTATAGGATAACTTAATACACACAATTCAATTACAATAATCCTTGCAATTTAAAGAAGGCAAGAAATATTAACAAACATTAAAGCTGTTTTCCTTAAAATATAATAGAAAGTGAGTAATATTTTGGAGGTTCAGAATTAATTTATTTGTTCTAATGATTATCCAGAGGCTTCACTTTCTTTACATAATTCTTTGTAGTAGCTTTGACTCTTTGTGTTAACACTATAGTAAAAGAATTGTGAAGATATATTTGTAAAATCCTTCAGCATTAATTCGAAATTTAAATAACAGTTATAACTTTGCACAGTTTTGCTGTCCTCTTATTGTAATACTGTGGTTGCATGTCACTCAATATAGGTTTAGTTTCTGTAGGTTAGATCATATGACCTCAACATCCTTATATACGTTCATGATTTCAGTGTTATTTTCTCAGATACAGTAGAAATTTAGTTGGGCACAAAAGAATGTTGAGGCTTCAGAGATATATATTTTATGTGGTGCATAAAGTATACAGTAATGACATTTCTCAATTGTAAGTGCAATGTCCATGATTGATGAAGCATGTGTTCTTGTCAATCGTATTCTTCCAGAGCACTGGAATGGACATATTACAGATGTGGACAACCACCTCCTTTGGTGGCCAACATGATCCCTGGACTTAATACCATGTGACTTCTTCCTTTGGAGGTATATGAAAGACAATGTGTGTGTGTGTGTGTCTGTATATACAGTGCACTCCCGATTATCCGGGTTAATCACCGGGAGGGGTCGCACGGACAATAGAAAAACACGGATAATCTGAAAACTCCTTTTTATTAAAGAAAAAATCAACATCAGTACAAAAATATAAAAATTACTTACATTTGCAACATCAAACTAGGAATGTTCCTTTTAACATTTACTGCTTAAAAAAATCTATAATGCGTCTTTGCTTCTGCTGTTTGTTCATCTCTTGTAGTATATCGACATATATTTTACGATTTGACCTCTACGCAATTCACAATACTATCAGCTGAACCGTACAAGATTCTAATTCACATCAACATCAATTTTACATGCATGATAAGCCTGAAATTTTTAAATCTTTAAATTTTATTAGTGAGTCCAGAATGAGCATGGATAATACACAAATCGGATAATCGGGAGTGCACTGTAATATATATATATTATTACAAAATTGTTTTTTTTCCTTAAAACTTAAAAGACATTAAACCAATTTGAATGTGTTTTCACCATTCTGGTAGCAGGTATGGCACAGATTGTTTATGGCCACAGAGCATAACTTTCTACCATAGATGCTCAAACAGTGAAGAAAACTTGATTGTTTCTCAATCACGAAGATTGCACAAATTAGACAGAATCTCTCTTGAAAATCAAAATCGAATTTCGATGCATCTTTTCATTTTTGTGCTTTACAATTAACCAAATTATCTCTTATAACTTTTGAACCATTTAATTATTTTTGATAAGGTTTTTTGAGTTTTATAGAAGGTTAAATTGTGCTTCTTTAAAGGTATAAATCATCTGTCTAGCCTCTAGGGAATACAGATATCAAGGCATTTTTTCCTTGCCCAACGGGTACCAATGACTGACTTTTTTGAAGTTGCATGTTTTTACGACATTTCTTGTAATATTTTACTATTCAAAATATATTAATTTTTGCTTTAATATGTAATTTCATACATTCTTAAATAATTGTTAGTTAACTAATAATTTTTTAGTTAAATAATTGTTTACGAGTAAATAGTTGTTAGTTCATTAGTTATGTGGAAACAATAATAATTATGTCTATCTTCTATCTATACATATATAAAGTCTCAAACGAAATGAAAATACATATCGAGAAAGCTTATCAAAGTGTAATATGAACAACTAGGAAGAAATTAAGGAATCTTTAACAAAAACAGCCGAAAACTTGCAGGAATCGAAAAAGAAACGGAGACACAGATGGTGGAACAAAAGGTGTGACGACACCCTCAACGATAGACTAAGGGCCTGGAAAAGTGGCATTCCAACCGAACAGAGGAAATATGGAATGACTTCAGTCAACAAAGGAAAATTACTGCAAAGATCATCAGTGGAGAAAAAAGAAAGTATGATAAAACCCAACTAGAAAGTTTGGAAGAAAATTTCAAAAGAAATAACACTAGAACATTCTATAAAACATTTAAGGAAGAATTACAACAGTACCAGTCTCCAAGTCTCTGTTTTAAAAGACAGGACAGTACCCTTGCATTAGGTAACAAAGAGAACTGCCAACTTTTGGCGGAATATTTTGATACCCTTCTAAACTGCGAAGCACCGTCTGAAAGACTGGACTTCAAGAAGCCATCCGACATAAACCCATTGTCAAAGCCACCAAGCCTCATTGAGATAAAAAGTATTATTAAAGAACTGAAAAATGATAAAGCACCAGGGGAGGATGGTATTGTTGCAGAAATGTGGAAGTTCGGAGAAGATAGGGCAGTAGAAAGCTTGCATCATCTGATTTGCGATGTCTGGGAAAAGGAAACAATACCAGGTGATTGGAAATGTGCTCTGATACATCCCCTTCACAAGAAAGGTGACCGCACAGACCCTAACAACTACCGAGGAATTTCACTGTTACCTGTTTCTTACAAAATACTCTCCAAAGCCTTACTTAACATAGTGGAAAAACAGGTGGATCATCAGATTGGAGAATATCAGGGAGGCTTCAGAAAGGGAAGATCCTGTGTGGAACAAATTTTCTGTCTCAAAAGCATCCTGAGAATAAGAGCCTTGAGGGGTAAGAACACAGCGATTTCGTTCGTCGACTTCAAAAAAGCATATGACTCGATAGACCGTCAAACGCTCATCAATGTCTTGGAAGAATTCGGCGTGGATAAAAAAACAAGATCTATCATCAGACAAACATTAATAGATACTGTCTCTAAAGTTAAATTTCAGGAGGAAATTTCAGAGCCCTTTCAGATTAAGACAGGAGTTAGGCAGGGGGATGGACTTTCACCAATTCTGTTTAATATCGTACTGGAAAAAATTATGAGAACATGGAAGAATGCCATGGCGGAAAGCAGAATTGAAGGAATCTGTTTAGGTGCGAAGAAGAAGGGTTTAAAAGTTGAGTGTCTAGCATTCGCTGATGATTTGGCATTGTTAACAGATAAGAGGGAAAATGCCAAGATAATGCTTGAAAAACTGCACGAGATCGCAGAAAAAACAGGACTCAAGATCTCATATGAGAAAACTGAATACATGGAATACAAACATAACAGAGAAACGCATCTGAATACAAGATATGGAAAGGTTAAAAGAACTGACAAATTTAAGTATCTAGGAGAATGGATCCAGCCAAATGGTCTTGATAAAGAGGCAATCAAAGGATGCATCAGTAAGTTGGGACTGGCATACAGGTGAGTACAAAATATATATAACAAAAAAAGCTCTCGCCTACAACGCAAAATTCAGACACTATACCACGGTTGTCAAGCCGGAAGGGATCTACATTTCAGAATGAGTAATTTTAAACAAAAAAGGGGAAATAGAGGAACTTGAAAAGAGAGAAAGAAAAATTTAAGGAAGATACTCGGACCAGAAACAAGAGAGGATGGTACATGGAGGAAGAAGAAAAATATGGATTTATACAAACGGGTGGAAAAGATTACAGACACGATACTTAAGAGAAGACTGATATTTTATGGTCACCTCGTAAGAATGAGCGAATCTAGATTGACTAAGAAGATCTTCAACTATATCACCAACTTAAAGTCAACGGCTAAATGGGTTGAGGAAACTAGAAGAGACGTGGAACAAGTTGGGATTAATTCAGAAGAGATCTGGAATAGGAAAATGTTTAGAATGAGAGTTAATGGATTCAGGGGGTCCAGGGTAAACAAACTACGAGGACCAAGGTAATCTGGTCAGATAATAGAAGGCGGAAGCAGAGTGAGAGAATGAAGAAATACTGGGAGGAGAGGAAAAGACTATTCATCTAATCAATTGTTTCCCGCGGTCCATAGTAGGCCAAACTCGAAAGAAGAAGAAGACAGTATAAAAACGATGCACTGGGCAGCACTGGATCCTTTTGTTTACTTTTTATTGTAGTGATTAGTGATTAATGTGAGGTTTTTTTTACCTGTTTTATCTAGGACAAAAGTGATTCTTGGTCTGATCTTTCAAAATGTCTCTGTTAATAGGTACTTTTGCAATTATCCTTGTAGTCTTTAAGCTAATTGCTATATTCCAATTTTCAAATTGATCAATCATAAGATTCTCCATTTCAAAAATTAAATAAGGTACAAAGGTAATTTAAAGCAAGTAAGGAGTAATAAAATGTTCTGTGTTATACACTAGTCTTTGTGAAAAATTCAACATCATGAAAAAATTATGTGGTTAGAATGAAATTTATATCACATATACTGATATGCTTGTACATAAGTGATTACATTTTCAGCACAATACAACAGTTACAACCTGAAAAAAATCATGATCTTGTGAAGTCTCCACAAGTTGCAATAAGAACTGCTGTACAACATGGCATCAAATTGAAGAGGCTTTGGATGGTGTCCTTTCTTGCCAGGCTCTTTGTATGTGAGTCTATAGTTCATTGGTACTGACTGCTGAGGACTTTGACAGCCCAGCTGCCAAGTGACCATATCCCAGACATGTTCAGTAGACGACATGACTGGAAAATGTGCAGGCCAGGGAAGAAGCTGTATCTGCTGTTCTGCGAAGAAGGCTTGAACATTCCTGGCAACATGTGGTCAGACATTGTCCTGCTGGAATGTAACACCAGGAGTGCTCTGAAGGAAGGTTATGGCTTCAGCCCCTAGAACTTCTCTAATACAGCTGTTACTGTTCAGATTATCCTTAATTCGTAGCAGCCGAGATCTTGCATAGTATCTAATGGCTTCCCACACCATCATTCCTACCTTTCGGCCACTATTATGCTCTACAATACTTCCTGGAAGAAGAGGCATACCACGATACCTTCTAATGCATATGTGGCCATCATTGTAGGCCAAGTTAAAGTCCTTCCGAAAACATGACATGTTGCCAATCAGCATGCCTTTGTTGGTATTCACAAGCCCATTGTAGCCTGAGGTGTCTATGGTTCAGAGTGAAAAGAATCCGCTGCAAAGGGATGCATGCAACTAGTCGTCTGTGCAGCAGGCGGATGCCGAATAGTGGAGGCAGACACTGATGTGCTAACACTGAACTATCCGCCATGCCATGCAGAAGAGGTGTCTGTCATCCCTCAGTGTCATCGTATTTCATGGTCCACTGCCGGATTTTGGATGCACCCCGTTCTCTATGCTCTATGGTCCCACTGCTTCCATATGCGTATCACTGTTGTGGTGTTATATCCCTTAAGAGCAGGAATGTTATGGTATAAAAATTCACCTTCAGCAGATCAATCATTCATCCCTGTTCAAACTCTGTCGTTCGAAGATTGTTGAAACAAATAGATGCTATTTTGATTAATAAATTTAATTTTTTAAACCGAATTTTGAGGTTTCATTCTTACCCATGAAATGATATTTCATATGTAGCAATAATTTAATTGTTGATGCCAAAGGGATAGTTCTGCACAAAACAGAGGTTTTGGATTTTAAGACATGAACCAAACTAAGTGATAGAATTTATTGTGAAAGCACTTACATACAGGCATATGACTTGCTAAGTTTCAAACCATTATCTAAAGCAAAAATTTAAAAGTTTTTTTTTTTCTCACTTATTAGTGAAAATCAATGATGTCGACTGAGTCCGACGTAGGAATGCAAAGGGTGATGCAACTTATACTCTAATCACAAGAAAAATATAAAATGAAAGTTATAAACAAGTTAATAAGGCAAATCAACTGTCGTAGAATTGGTGGCAATTGAAACTGTCATAGTGAGGCGTCGAAAAGCAAATTGTTACAAACAGGATATAGCCATAAAGCCAAATTACCAAACCTGTGATATTGCTATTATATTTTCTTAATTAATATTTTAAATAGTAATTAAGAAAGAGGCGAGCTATTTCCAGGTTCAGTAATCAGAAATTTTGTGATATTCCTGCCAGGAGCATTATAGAACAGAACACTGTCATTTTATTAGCGACAACAATAACATAAATTTGTTTAAAATATTTTTCTTCCTCATCAGATCTTTTTCCGGGAATTTGTAGTTTCAGTCCAGAAGGATAATTTTTTTTTTTAAGTAAAATACATCGAAGGCAGAGGTCATAAGGGTCACCTGATAAAACTAGATTGCCAGCCACATTACTGGGAAATCTCTGATGCTAAAGATGATAATGCTGAATATTCCGGAGACCAGTGAAAAAAAAAAACATTCTTTATCAAGGATTACACAAAACCCCTTTGTATGTTGTTACAGGCCACAATTTTCAGTTTTAACATTACAGTGCTCATAAAAAATAAAAAGTTTGTGAACAAGCTATTTTGTGAACAATCATTTTTAAATTAAATTTGTTTTGTTTTCTTTATATTAATAGTTTAACTATTTATTTTTAAGATTTGATTGATATTTCAAAGTTAAGAATGAAATCTTGATTTTTGTCTAATGTGCTCGCGCTGAGAGTTGAAACTCCCAGAATGCAACGCAGATTATAGATTGTCCTTTCCTGGCCGTTCGCTAACATTCAAATAGAAGAGGTCGCTTCTCTTCTATTTGAATGTTAGCGAACGGCCAGGAAAGGACAATCTATAATCTGCGTTGCATTCTGGGAGTTTCAACTCTCAGCGCGCGCACTTTAGGTAGAGTTTAGAGTGATCTTAATTTGGTTAGATCTATACAGGGTGATTCAAAATTGGCTGTACAAACTGTAAAGACTGGCCAGGAATACAAAAACAAGCCGTATTCACAGTGGAACATATGTCCGTAAATGGCACTCGAATGTTCTAGAGGGCGCTGTGTGTCAGCACATTAGTAGGGGAGTGTGAGTTGTCCTGCATTGATTTCTTCCTCTGGAGTTTCCTCAAAGGCATCGTCTATTAGACTCCCATTGCCTCTGACGCTGACCTCGTCGCAGGAGTCGCTATGGCAGCTGGATGTTTCCACCAAAGGCCTCGCATTTTTGCACATTAGGCAATCCATGCATCGACATTGTGAGGCATGTGTTACTATGGGTGGAAGGAACTTTAAGCACCTACTGTACTTGTTGTCTTTTATTTCTGAACGTTACTTCTAGCACATTCAGCGTTTGCGGACATACGTTCCTCTACAAATACGCTTTGTTTTTGTATTCCTGAAACTACTTTAAAATTTGTACAGGGAATCGCCCTGTATATATTTGTATGTATGTATGTGTCTTGCTACTTTTTGTAGGACATTTCAGATCTGACATCTATTGCCACTATTTGCCCATGGCAGCATGTGATGATAAAATTCAATTTGCATTAGGAACTTCTACGGAATATTTTAAGAAACAACAAAATTGAAAATCGGTGTGATTTAATTTTTGTTTTCTTCATCTTGTTTTTTAATGAGATTCCTTTTCATGAGAAATCTGAATTCCATTTTTCCGTCTGTATGGTTTGATCTCTGGAATGTAAAATGGTCCGTTTCAAAGTATAGGTATGTCTTAATAAAAAAAGATAGAAAGGACATGACTTTCGAAAATTTTTCAAGTTATATGGAAAAATACAATGTTTTTAAATTCTCAGTGTTAGTTTGAATTTTGTTTTGATCTTATGAAAGAAAAAGATAGGTAGCTGCTTTTTTTTTATAGAAAAACATTTTTATTTATTCTAATGTACAGAACAAAACATTTATTAACATAAATTTTATAACATTTTGTAATTTACTTTTGCCATTTCTTATGCTATAAAAATATTTTCTTTTTTAAGAAATTGC
Organism: Thereuonema tuberculata; assembly: GCA_023159025.1. Lineage (NCBI taxonomy): Eukaryota > Metazoa > Arthropoda > Chilopoda > Scutigeromorpha > Scutigeridae > Thereuonema > Thereuonema tuberculata. The sequence goes on along the minus strand of JAFIDM010000007.1, from coordinate 26,798,313 downwards.
TGAATGATAAAAATGATGGAATTGTTTTTCATTTCGTGAAACGTTAAATAATGATTTCATTGCGAAATTTATATATAAACAAAAATAGAGAATAGTTGATAATCTTTATAATTATAAAAACTAAGTTAGAAATATAGTAATGTTCTTTTATAAATATATGCATTTGTTTTTTTGAAAATTAAATAACACAGTTAATGCTTTTTGATGACAAATAAATTAAAAACTTAAATTATATTACATACAAAAACCAACTCAACTGCAGTATCAGGGTTATTTATATAATAGTTATCATATAGTAGTGCATTATCACTTTTATTACATATGCACTTAAATTCAGTTGGATTGTGAACGGAATGCCTCTGATAAGTAGAAGTTTTTTTGTTTTGTTTTTTTCCCCACCATTTCTCATAGAAATGTAATCGTTTTCCACCAGCGCTGATATTGATCCGACCGCAACGTATTAAAAAAACGCGGTTCATTTGTACATGAGACACCCTGTATTGTAATAGGGATGTCACAGTGTTGATGTGGCCGAATGTTCTAGCTGTCTCCATGCTCGTAGGCTTGTTTTCTGCTTATGCGCATGGAGAGCACAAAACTCGACTGTCAATATCAGATACCTAGAATAGAATATTTGTATCTACTAATAGATATTTTACCTGAAACTGTTGAGTCAATTTACACTAAAATAATGGTAAGAAGAGAGAGAGAGAGAGAGAGGGGAAAAAATTAAGTTTTCTTTTTTTTTTCTTCCATTATTCGTTTTGTTTAGAAAGAGAGAAAATGTATGGGTAATGATTCTTTTTGTTCAAGTCGGACGACGATGGAGTTAAATCATTGTTGTCGGTTTTCTCTTTTCCTGGACACTTGCAAGAACAGTCGCATCTAGTAGCACTACGCTTGGCCCGGAAGTGGTCGTTACGTGGTTCACGCATGCCTAAAAGAAAAGAAAAAATAATGTATTTAATAAATATGTTGAATCAGTGCCGGATTAAGGGGGGGGGAGCAAAAGGGGGGAACTGCCCCGAGCGGCACGTCCGGGGAGCTGCAAAATGGGACTGAAACAGTTATTTATTATTGCATTAAATAGTGAAAAACAGCTACAGGGGCGGCATGGGGCCAACTCACCCCCCCGATAAATTTCCTAGATCCGGCACTGTGTTGAATGTAAAATTTTTCCTCCCAGCAATCTTTTTTTTTAGTCTCTGAAGTAACATGGATTTCTCGTAATGTAGTAATTCGGGAATCTAATCCACCAAATCGAAAGTGAGTACAATTTATAAGGTCAGACAATTAAGCTGATGGTTTGCTTAGGGCGCAAAGCAAAAATTTGCACCCACCCTGAATGTCTTTTGTTACGGTTCCTCAGTTCTTCATTTGAGAAATATATGCTTATGTGTTAATTTAAAAAGATATTTTCAGATATTTATATTACATAAAATACAGTATGTATATTTATTTATTATTATTATCCGCGAATAGGCCACGACGGACCACGCGCTAGCCCAACCTGACAACGTCAGGACAAGGCTCGGAATTCAGATAGGTGACGAGAATTCACCTCTCATCGAGAAGAACCCTGAGAGAGTGAGTCCCGGGAAGAACGGACGAAACACAGAAGAAGAAAAAATAGCCAGGCCACTACCGGGATTCGAACCCAGGTGCCGGCACACTGGCCACACGGCAGACCGCCGTCTAGACCGCGCGGCATTTATTTATTTATATTTATATAATTCAATATTTATTTATTTATATTTATATTTATATTATATAAAATATATTTATATTTTCAGATATTTATATTTAACCAATTGAAATTCGAATAAGTGTTTTTTTATTATTATTATTATTCGTTTGAATGCATGTCTAGTTTATAATTCTGAATTATATAGTTAAATATCAGTTAATATTTCCATTTTGCCGCTTGGTATCAATATATTGACGGTGATTACTTGACGAAATGTTTCCATAACTTTTTAATTAAGATGTAAAGTTTGAAGTTATATTGAAATCAATTTAGCGAATTGTGTTATCGAGGAAGTTAGATTCATAAAAACATAGACTCCAAAGCGAAAACCCTATTTTCAAAAAAAGGCAGTAACAGTAACGTGCCACAGTTTTCGAATTTTCTAGATCTTTCCCTCTTCAGGTATCTTTTTATGTTCATATAGGCGTTCTCGAACAAATCTGGAAGTTTCTTCGATATTTGCTCCTTCTTACAGTTTCCACAATTAATTTTATAAGTCACTCTCTTTTTTGTAAGAATTAGGACCAACAACAAATTTCTTATTTGAAAGATATGTTTATAAACTACCTTCTGTCCAAACTTATTCAAAGCAAACTGAGTATCTTTGAGGATGTAGAAATTTCCCGAAAACACAACAGAATTTTTGTAATCAGTTTCACCCAATTCTTTTATCTTGAATTTCTGTTAATTTTTTTTTATTATCGGGAAATGGTAAAAGTCAGATTTGTTCTTCATTACATATATAGTATAAATATATCCATGTTAAACAAAATGTTTATACATTTCGTGTTAATTAATCTTAATTTTTTTCTTCAGTGAAAACTTTTAATTATCTTAAATCTCAACAGAATGAAAAGTTTTTGTTGTGAATAGTTCAAATGTCCATTTTTGTTTAAAAAAGAAAAATATATTTCTAAGACAGAATTAAATTTTATTCGTATAAATAGATATAAGATTTATTCGTTTCATAAACTTCCGTCTTAAGGAGAAAAAAAAGGATTGAAGAAAAACATTTGAAATAAGACTGCAGTCGTAGAGAATTGTTTTATCTTAGGAATTAATAAGAAATTGTCTCTGCCTCCAGTTTATTTACATTTTCGATCATTGATTAATTAAACTTTTTTGTTTATTAAGGAGCAGCATCGTAAGTTTTTGTTTTACGTTCGAATTAGGTCAGACTAACAATGACTAGATTTCTAGTTCAACTATCTCGATTGAAAACACTTAGTTTAGTTCACAGAGGCATAATTAAAAAGACGAACCACTGACCTTGAATTTAAGGAAAATACTTGGATATCGCTCTGTTTCCTTTGCCAAAGGCTCTTGTTATAACATGGTTATCAACTTCAAATTTATTGCTGTCTTAAATAGCAGAAGTTGAAAAAAGCCTTTAGTGGACAATTCAAAGTCCATTTATTGATGGCCGCAGTTTTAAAACGAAATACACAACTGAAAGAACGAAATGAATACATTTCTCGGAATAGAGAAAGTTCTGATTTTTTTTTTTTAACATATTTTCTGAACGAAACGAAGGCTTTGGAAGGAAAATATGCCCGTACTAGTCAACAGCTTTTGAACCAGTCAACGGATTCTCTAGCAACTTAAAATAATTATTGAACGGGGACTGACTTTTTTTTCCCCGTTGTTTTTGGGTTTTTTTTTTTTAGTGACAAATTCAATATGGCGCAGTTATGAAATCGTAATGCCGTTAACTTTTTTTTTTCCGTAGTTATAAGCACAATATATATATTTTTTAATTTATTGCTGTTATAAAAATAGCACAAGAAGCAATAAGCTCTTACTGGACGATTCAAAGCTCCACCTTTCTTATTTGTTTTCTTCAATAAGTAACTTTGTTGCTCTGATAATATTAACTTCTGTTTTAGTTCTTTAATAGTCTATTCATTTTAGCCTCACAAATATCGTCGGTAAATGAACGAACGATTCTCGTTCAAAGCTATTGTAAAGAAACATCTAAAAGACGACGTTATTTTTTGCACTAAATAAATTAATAACTCGGTAAATATTAAGCAGTTAAAAAAAAAATGTTTTAATTCTATCCTAAATCTATTTCCTAATCATCGCTCGTTGTGATGGATTTAATTAATTCTTCATTATGCTGGCCGAACACGTGTCAATTTTCTTCAGTATTGATGGTCAATTTTATTGATATCAACCGTTTCCATCAATAAAAATGATCAATATTGACCATTTCAAGAAAATTGATATTGATACAAAAAAAGGATCAACTTCAGTTGTCGAGAAGTATTGATGGTGCGCGAGCGAATCACATGAACGGATGAAATCACGTGACAATGGTGACGTGTAAGGCGCCGCTTTGAAGATAGGAAACGCACACCGAGCATTGTTTTTGAGATAGAAGGCGTAAAATCATCAAAATAAGTCGGCCAAAAAAAGATAATTCAAACAACAACATTTGGTCAATTGATCATGAAAGACTCCTCATTGATTTCTACAGAGGTAAGGCGTTTAATACTAGAGCGATTCTGAACGTTCCTAACAAGTTAGGCTTAAACGCAAGTAAGCACACCGGATAGCTCCCATTTTATTCGCAAATAAATTGTATAAAACCGATGTCGTACAATCGCTGAGAATATTGTCCCCAGTGCAGCTATGCTCTGCTCGTGTGATGTGTTTATAAGGCAAATAAACTGTATGCAAAGACGCTCTCTCTAGCTCTCCCTAGTGAAAGACGAAGCGCCGTAAAGCATCAATAATCAGGTCAATACTCGATTAGAAAAAACTGTGTGTTCGCGCGTGATATCAACTGTCAATATCAATTTTAATCAATATCGACCGTCAATACTGAAGAAAATTGACACGTGTTCGGCCAGCTTTAGTAACAACAAGTGACCATTAGCTTCCCACTAATGCATCTTTCGGAATTTGAAGATTTTTTTTTTCTTTCTCCGAAATAGTAGTTGAATATTGCAGGGAAGCTTTTGTAAAATCATTCATCTACCCTGTCCATTAAGCGTATTTACGGAAGGTCGCGAAATCTTGAAATATAAAGATTTGTCCATATTTTCTTTCATTTTTTGGTTGGATGGCCGATTGAGAGGATCTTGAATTCTCCCCAACCCGAAATTTCGAGGGCGATCTTTTATTTTTTTTAGGCTGTTGGAGCTCAGCTTCCTAATTTGGCCCATCTTGAAATAAAATCCGCCATTTTTGATAAGAATTTCAAAATTTTAAGAAAAAAATCCAAAATATCAAGTTCCGCAGGCTACCAAAAAAAAAGAAATATCTTTGATTACGTTGCCATTAAATCTTAGAAAAATCTAAATTGTTTATAGAACATTGTCTTCTAAGTTAGATTTCATTAAATTAAAATAAAGATACAGTTTTGGATAAAACAGTAGTGAAGCATTCCACATGCCCATGCGATAATAGGGCGTGTCCGATTATTTGAATAATAAACTGTTACTAGTAAAGCCTTACCGTTAGGATCCATCATCATGTGGGGAGGGGGTGGTGGCATAGGACCATTGGGGCCCAGGATCATGGGTCCGTTGCCCATCATTGGTCTGCGCTGTGCCTGCTGGGACTGCATGGCCATCATAGGCTGCTGTTGCTGCTGCATTGGAGCCTGGGCGGGGAAATGCATGGGAGGCTGAAGGGGACGATCGTCCTCATCAGAGATCAGGAAGGGACGCAGAAGGTGTTCGTTGCCACTGCGACATGACAGAGACATGGTTTCACCTGTCACATGAACGTACCTGTGGTCAGTCGTTAAGTTACCGAAGGGAGTCCGTAGCTGAAGAGGAAAAAAGAAATGCTGTGATGAGAATTCAAGAAAAGGAACTGAAGTACGTAATTAAACAATGCAAAGAACATGCCTTTCCAGTCACCCTGTATTTGAGAATTAATATTTTAATTTATTAAAAGTATATTTATTAAAATCGAAACCTCTTGGCAATTGTATAAATTTTTTAAATCCTGGAATTAATGCATATTTTTTTTTCTTCTATTACAGTTGGGACAAAGCTATTCTAAAAATACCTAAACGAAAGGTAGCAATTTTCATAAAGTTTGAAAGTCCTTTTACTATCATGATAGGAAATGGAAGATCCCGTTCTTATATCTTTAAATTAGACGCTGTGTATCTGATTTGATGATGTTACGTTATGTGTTTTAACATTCTTCTTACCATTACTACGATCAACTGCTAAGGTTAAAAATGTTTCTATATCTAAAAAATTATTGGTAAATCCTGCAGATTACTGTCCATAATTGATATGACGTTCAATTCAAAGTCAATACAATATTTGGACTTTTTCAATGGCATATTCGGAGATGCTTCCATTGTTTTTCTATTATCAAATTAGGTTTGCCGCAATTAAAGGAGATCTTGAGTAGGAAATGTCCTTCCGTATTTCGTTCTCTTCCAGCTCTCTTGATGACAGTTTGCAAATAATCTTTATTTTTGATATCAATATTTTTTCTCTTTACATCGGAGTTTGATCACAAAAACAGTAGCCAAGTTCACCAATTAATAAACAATTCTGGTTTTATTTCATTTTTTGAGATTATAAAAGAAAATTTAATTTTTTGTTATTTGGTTTATTGATATTTGAGATTCAAGATTTCTATACGCAATAGAATCGCAGATTCTAAGAGTATTTTATTTCTTTCGTATAAAATTACATAAATCCCACCTAAAAATTCATTTATATTTCACCATAAAAAATAACAATACAAGATTTTCTTTTTTTGTTTGATCGTACTCTGAAACGGATAAATTAAAAAATAAAATAAAATAAAGAGTTGATATTGCGAATTGAACTTGCAGGAAATCATTTCCTTATGCTCTGCCCGTCCGCCGAAACAAAGACCCAGTTTCAGACTTTAGGTAGTACAGTTGATTAACAACTAACGACAGAGCTATTATATATTGATTGAAATTGAACAGTGATTTTTGCAGTTCATTATGAAACTCTCCTTCAGTTTATGATAACCGATAAATGGACTGAGTTCTCCACTATCTCATTGGTTTCAATGTTGTTGTGTTGTAATTGGTCGAGAATAATTTTCAGTTTGTTTTTTTTTCATTGCTTTCCAACAGCAGGATCTAACTATCTTATTATTATATCTTCATAATTAAATAAAAACTCGTGACCATAGTTGTAGCTTTTAATGAGATTATTCCTTAACTGCTATCCTTCCCTCCCACCCCAAGTAAAAAGAGAAAGATGGTTTTTGTAGGAGGTCGGTGATTCTGTTGATGCGAGGGAGGATAAAAGATTAGAAAATGAGGACACAGTGATCTTGTCCTACTTCCTCGATCAGAGCGATGACTTCCTGAGAAGAAGTAACGCCAAGCAATTATTAGAAAAGCAAAGACAGCAATTGCGTGGGCGGTACCCACGTGCGAATCGATAGAATCCAATCTCTCTTCAGAATGAAGCGGAAGGATGCAGCAGCACTCTTGGCTTTCCTATTTGCTTGGATGAAAGGATTTGAACCGCACCCAAACAGCTCCTTTATCAACATGACTTCTTAAAGAATTAGTTCGACCTTGCAAGAAAAACAGTCTTTAACAAAAGGGAGGGTTGTACTTATCATAGGCGGGAATTTTCACTTAACGTTTTATTAGATATTCATTTCGGTTTTTCTTTAAAAAAAGATAAAAAATGACAAATGAAGATAATGAACTGTCACTGATTTCTCGTGCTTTATTTAAAAAAAAGAACAAAAATGTCGAAATTTTACGTGAGATTATGTTAGCAGAAATAGGAGATCGATTTTAACAGAAGTTGATATTTTAACGATTTTTAACGAAACTTTTGCGAGCAAATCCAAAGTTGGTTAGACATAATCGTAAGGATTCTAGATACTTACGTATATACATTCCTATAGTCCTTAACAGGAAAGATTGTAAATAGAAAGCAATCGTAGGCAGCTAAATGAAGACTTAGCATTCACACTTAGCTTTTCAGTGATGAGCGCAGTGAACGCTTACATCAAGATATCTCCACTTGGGAAAGAAGTATCAAGCTAAGTGGAATCTTCAAATGCAGACTGATTCAAATGCTAAAATTGAGAATAGACATCCACAGGCAAAGTTTAATAGCAATTATATTTTATTAAAGATAATGAATATATACAAACACTCAGAAAAAAAAAATGCTGCCCAAAACAACACTGCGATATACAGGGTGTTTCGGAAATGGTAGAGAAAGCGGAGAGATACGGGTTCGATTTTTGAGTCGATAATGTTCTTTATTTCAGAAAAAGGAAGAAAGAATTAAAACAAAAAATTTAGAATGCTATTAGCAAGATGAAAACGGTTATCAGAGGAAGCTGAATTTTAGTGTACAGTTAGCTATGAAATGGAAGTAGATAGGGATAAAAATATGTACCTTGCTCTGTAAGCATTGTAATTAGAAAAACTCATATTAGAACGCTGACATTTTAAAGGTTTATTGAATGTGAATTTCCTATTAATTTTAATATATTCTGGACCCTGAGCTAAACTTCTGTTTCGTAACGGATTCTTTTTCATTTATTTATTTATTTATTTATTTATTCTGATTTCTTAAAGTTTCCAATATTCTGTTTTGTACTGACCTGTTTTGGTGATTGTGTTATGACTTCTTCAGCTTTCTTCTTCTCAATCAAACAGTTCACTCGAGCACGTTGATTATTTTCCATCATTTGCTGAAACCAAAAAGAAAGAAAATTAATGAAAGCATTAAAAAAACTACTTTTTTCCTAGATTCCACGAATTATCAAAGAAAACAAATTTCTTTATTAATAAATATTATCACTATTATTAATATTTTTTTACTAAATTTACATTTATTATGGGAAAGTTAGACATTAACTTCGAATTATCTAAAAACAGCAGTTTTTATCTTGAGATATATGTTTTTTCTTACCCCTGTGATTTCGTCCATGTCCAACTGTAAGGGAATGTGAATACTGTCATCGGAGGCGGAAGGGGGGTTGCTTGGCCCACTGTCTTCTCTGGAGTCTATTTCAGGAGACAGTTCGATGATTTGAGCCCCTTGGTGTAGGGCTTCTGCCATAGGCATACTCTCCGCCTGAATATTATCCACCAGTATATCGCCCTGAAAATAAACAAACAACAATAGTTGAAAAGTTACAATTTTATCCAAGCTTTTTCTTACGGCTTTGTTTAACCTTGATTTCTTGTTTTATGTTCGCTTGTGGTTTTATGAAAACACTTTAATATTAGAGCAGTCTCAGTTTTTTTTTTTTTTTTTCATTTAACATTTTTAACTAATGTTCAGTAATTTTTTATCCATTTTAATAATTAACAACATTTAATATCTATATGTCAGAGTCTGTAAGCCCTTTTCCTCGGAAACCACATGAGATATGGAGGTAAATGTGGTATCAAATCAAAGATTGATGCGTACATGAGCATCTTAATTTTTGTTAAAAGTAATTTTAATAAAAAATTTCATAAAAAAGTGACGTCTCCTGGATCCCTGTTACTCCGTCCTCCTATAACTAGAAAGTGTTTGAATCTGTTCGCATTGAAATAATCGCTGTAATTAAGTATTTTTTTTTCACTTAAATATGATTAAAAGATATTATTTAATCTGAATTGTCAGTTTATTATGATTAGAAGAACTATATTTCCAATCTTGGAATTTCTACGGGTTATACTTGTTTATTTATAATTAATATTTTACAGTGTAATATAATTAATATTGTTTGGACAAAGAAACAATACCTTTGAGGTGATGGAATCAGAAACGACTTAAATTAGATTCACGGTCGATGAGGTTGAGATCTTTTAAAAATTACCCTTTAAAGTAACTTCCTTCCTACAAGCAATCAAGATTTCTTAAAACTTTTTAAAACTTGTTTCAACATTTTGATCTGATGACTCACTTTCTGAGCTAATGATCAAAAAGAACCATAAAACTTAGACACAACAGAATGTTTGGAAGCAACAAGAGATGGTTTCCGTCAGTTATGCTTCTACTCAGAGAGAAAGAGTTTAAATGATCTTAAACCCAGTCACGTGGAAGGTGTCTTGCAGAAAACACTTTTGGCAATCCTATATTCGGAAATTGACCGCAATATACAGAATATTCTTATCGCTGAAGCTGTAATGATAGATTTGGGCTGATCAAAAGAGTTCTTATTGATTTTGGTACAAATTGAACCCAAGGCAAAGAAGCTGAGGTCAAAAGCATTTGTCCTCTGTGCATTTTGAACCAAACGCCTTTTCTTTTAGGAAGGTTTTAATTGGACGTTTTGTTTGCAACCATAGCTCATCCCAATTTACGAATATGTTTTATTCTTGAAACCTTTTTATAAATTTTCCCTTTTCATACGTATTAGCATTTTCCTAACAACCTTCTTCATATATTGTTAATGTTGGATTAACAGCAACAATTTGAGAAAAAATGGATTTGTAAAAAACTGATTAGGTAACAACACACCTGATACGGAAAATAAGTTGTTCGTTACTTACTATATTTGCATTTTTGAAATGCGGATATTTTATTTAATGCGGAAATCTTTTTTTGCCTTATCGGAGGAAAATCTAAAAGAATTTAAATCCACTGTGATTTTAGATAATCAGGGATTAATGGATTTATCCAAGTAGAAAACCAAGGACAATGTCCTTTGATTTTATTAAATGTAACCGATTTGTCTGACAAAACGTTCCTATTTCTAAGATCTCCAAAAAGTAAATATTTGTTTCACACTCTGTTGCAGAAAATAAAAACGACAAGTCTTTTTGCTTTCTTTCCATTTCATTTCATTTTTCCTTTGGTCTTCCTGTATATTTTGAGGCAATTTCTTTCTTTCGTGATCGTTAATGTTGTTTCCGCTTGGCTTCTCACCGGAATCCGTTCAGCTGAGTTAACAGTGCTTTACTTGGCAATCGGACGACAACCTCTGACGTCTAAGCATTTTGACAGAGACTTCTGTCTAAAGAGAAGCATTGTATCTCAATAGGTTGACAAAACAATGATTTATAAACATAGGTTCTTTGAGGGTGGTTCATTGAACTGCTGTTGTTTCTGGAAAAATCACCACAGTATCGTTAGTTCATTAATATTGTAATTTTCTTAAAGTCTATCTATTACGTTTTCAACAATAAAGTTAGTGCGGTTTTTGCAAATTTTTAAGTAATTCACTTCAGGATTTTAAAAAAAATTTTTGCAGTACATATTTTATTATAAATATTATACGGAGTATAAGTTTAAAGTTGCCGTCCGACTTTCACTTTGGCCGTTTGATTGGTGATCGTAGGAGCCTCGACTCCTATATTATGTATTTTAATTAAAGATGGCCGTTCCGGCATGGCCGAGCGGTCTGGGCGGGGGTCTACCGTGCGGCCGTGTTCATCTGGGTTCGTTTCCCGGACGTGGCTTGGCTGTTTCAATTTCCTTTCCTGTGTTTGTCAGCCTCTTCTTCACTTTCTCTTCGGTCTGAAGTCATTCCTTAATGATTTCTTGAGGAAGGCAACGGGAAACCACCTCAGTATCTTTCCCTAGTCCGTCTACGGGTTCTTTTAGGGGGATTCGCCCTGTTGGGCGCCTAGAGTTCGGTAGATCGTGTACCTTCGGCTTCCGAAGATCGCACTTTGAGAGAGAGAATTAAAGAAGCGGGCATGATGTTTTAATTTTAACCATAGGTTTGATCTGTTGTTTCATCGAAGAGTATTTATCCACATATAGTTATTTCTACGTAGTGGAATTTACATTAGTCTCATTAAGTTAGAAAGATGACGTCATCATCGGTCTACGAATCAGTTTGCTGGGTTCCTTTTGTGGTATTCCTGCCCGAATAGGCCGATGTTTCTAATTTTTTTTATTTTATTCTAATACGAGCAAATACAATATGAAAAAGTTATCAATAATAAATATTGACAATAAAACTGAATCAATTCATTGACAGCAATTTACATTGGACATTTCCATACAGAATTCTCTATAACGAATGGCGATACTGTAGAGCAAGGCTTGAACTTCCGTTCCATATTAATGGATTCTTCCTTCTGACAGACCTCATACTTACAAGTGTATGGAACTCTGATCCTTCCAACTATTCAAAGGCTTCAGTTCTAGTGCTGTATCAGTGCATTTGGAATTGGTTAGGAGATGCATGAATTAGGTTTATTTATTTATTTATTTATTTATTTATTTATTTATTTATTTATTTATT
>JAFIDM010000007.1:26736098-26786377 GCA_023159025.1 Thereuonema tuberculata | reverse complement strand
ATTTATTTATTTATTTATTTATTTATTTATTTATTTATTTATTTATTCTACAGAGAGATTCTGTCTTCTATAAAACGAAGCTTAAAAAGCATGTAATGATTGTTATCTCCTGTAAGAAAGAAAAACCTCATAAACTTCATTGACACTCAGCACTTTTAGACAAATCAAACTGTTGCAGTAATTTTTCATAGATCATTTTTGTGCAACATGTGAAGATATTTCTTAAAAAATCCATCTTTTGTGTTTGTTATGGGTTTCCGATACCTTTTTCCACTTTGAAGACATTATTTTTCGTATCCTTTGAATTATTTGTTCAATTTCGAATCTGTTTTCCGCAATTAAGACATTGGAACTTGAAGATGTTGAAAGGACCAAAGGCAGACGATGTGGGAACCCAACAATTAACAATATTCTCAGTTTAGACTTCAATCGAGAGATACTTTAGTAAGATTTTATTCAGTGATTGACGTTGGATCCATCCTACTATTACTTTCTGTAATAAAGATATAAATAATTTATTCTTAAATTCCTACTCCGAACTTCGCTTTCTAGGTTTATAGACTAATTTACTGAACAAAATGGAATCGTCGACTTAAGAGCATTCTGTGTGACCTTCCTCCATTTGTAAGGTCCTAATCAGCTGGTATCTTATTTACAATTTTTAACCAATCATTACGAATTTCCTCTTTCCTCTGCAGTATGAGGTTATGCTAGCTACAGCTTCCGTTTTTAAAGTAATTATCATTTTCTATCCAATTATTCCTAACGTTTACTTGTTTTCTTTCAATCCGTACATCTAAAGATTATACTCATTACTTGCTTAACTCCTGATTCATTTCCATTCTGTTGTCACTGGAAGACTCGAATCATGTAACTTAAGCTGGGCTTAAACGAAACAATGCAGCATCTGTCTCTTCCTTTTCCTCTTCATTCGTTGGCATTAAATAGTTTATTTAATGACCAAAGAGAACGTAAAGCTCTACTTTGAAACGTCTCCCTACTTCTTATGTGCTTCGATTCGTTAATTGATCTTCTTTCTTAACTGCACCGCCTGTAACGTTTCTCTCCATTCAGTATAGTTATGGCATTTAGGCTCTAATCTAAAGCTGAATTAACTTTTGATTAATTTACATTGTAAAGCTTGAATTATAAAATACATTTTATACTGTGTTAAAAAAAGTAAGTAACAAAACTCTTAATTCAAACACTTTTCTTTCTGGTCTTTGTTTATTCAAAAGCTCTTTATAAGTTCTTAAAAGGCCTATTTTTTGCTTTTTTGTTTTTATTTAATAACTAGAATAATAAAATTATTTAGTATAATTGGGCCTGTAGAATTCATTTTGTATTCTTTATTATTTTTAATTCTATCCAAGTTATACTGAGTAATTGTCGAAAAAAAAAAGATTAAGTTGATCATTAGGGACTATCAGTACATAGCGGGCATAAAAAGAATGGTGGGGTTTCGAAGACATGTGTTCTCTGTATTGCTTAACGTATACAGTCACGATATGTCTCAATTGGAAGTGAAACTGTCCAAGTTTGATGTGCATTTACCCTCAACGTGCGCACCTTTCGTCACCCAGCACACTTCCAAGCAGTAGTCTAATTCCTGCCAGACTCGATGATGCATGTCCGGTGTGATGGCCTCCACAGCACAGATCCGTTCCTTGATATCATTGATGGATATTGGCATGGGATACGTATACTTTACCTCATAGGAAGAAATTTCATAGTATCATCCATGTTGTGGATGCCATCACACCGGATATGCTTCATCGAGTCTGGCAGGAATTAGAATACCTCTTGGAAGTGCGCCGGGTGACGAAAGGTGCACACATTGTGGGACTTTGAGTGACGCACCAGCAAACTTGGACAGTCCCATTTCCAATTGAGAGATGTCATGACTGTACACGTTAAAGCAATACAGAAAATACATGTCTTTGAAACCATACAATTCTTTTATGTCCACCCTGTATGTTTTGTTTAATAAAAGGCCACTGACAGTCATAAGACAATAAGCTTCTCCACATTGCATAATCTGTCTATGCAGTAGCTACGCCAAAACTGGCAGTTCAGTCTTTAGATGTAAGTATTGTTGTACATCGATTCTTGGATGTCATTTGGTCCGAGCTCCTTTCCCTACCATCTATAGTCTATTAGTATAACCCATCTTTACTTTTCCAGTGTAAAATCACACACGAATTATTGTTTGTCTGATTTTACTATTGTAACCGTCTATTTCGTGACAGGGTCCGAACATTTCTTTTATTGCAGCTATAGAAATAGAATCTGTTAAAATGTGTCACGTGACTTTACCGTTTGCTGTTGTTGTAGTGGGTGTTGTGGTTGTTGTACGGCTGCGCACTGGTTCCTTGTCTGGATATAAATGGAACCGAGCACAACTGCTCCAATGACGACGCTCACCAAAAGGACGGTGGCGGCCACGAGGCGGGCGATCTTCACAGATGGATGATCAGGCTTCCTGTACGCCTACAAGACAAAAAACAGACGACAATTAAAAATGATATAATCGAACGTATAACCTAATAATTTATAAAATACAAATACCAAATATATTTGATATTCAGTAATAATCAAATACTTGTATTTCTATTTTCTTGAATGATGTTCATTACTAAGTCTAAATTTTTCTCATCGACTAATTCACTACTGTAGCTGATGAGAGATAATAATTTAGAAACGGGTTGTTCTGAGTCATATTAATCAAAAATAAAAAAGATATTTTACATAGATTCATATTCCCCACTTGTTTTCAATTTCTTTTCTATTCTGTATCTCGTCATATAAGTTAACTATTATATATAATATGAAAAAACTCAAAAAAGGCACAAATACAGTATAAGAAAAATAGATTCCCGCAGCCTGAGCCTTCATCTCGGGAATCTGGGATAGCTGTTTCAGTCTTACTAGATCTCTTCAGTCAGCTTTACCTTCGACGATTGGCTCAGATTGCGTGAAAAAGTTACGAAAACCATTCTCGCACCCTAAGCAAAAACATGTACAAAGCAAAATCACTGTGACACGCACGGCCTCAAAATCATTGTTCCTAGCTATAACTCTCGGGTGCGAGAATGGCTTGCTTAACTTTTTCACGCACTGAGTCTATCTTCAAGGGTATATTTGGCTGAAGAAGCCTAATAATGCTGAAACAGCTGTCCCAGATTCCCGAGAGCAAGGCTCAGGGTGCGGGAAACTATTTTTCTTACATTTGTGCGCTTTCTGAGTTTTTTTCTTAGGTTTTTTAGCTCACATTAAATTTTATTATTTATTGCATATCATTTTAACGAATTTGTTCAAATGTGAAACATAAATTAAAAATATATTGAAACACAAACATTAGCAAACTTTACATGAAACAAAACATAGAAAATATTCTCTATGTCCAAAGACAACATTAAATTCCTATCAAAGTATTTGTTGGCGACAAAGGAATTTAATTGTGCATCGATAAAATGGATTCAACCTGATTTCTAAACGTCACTATTAAAATAACAATAATGTTATTCGACATTCTGTAGATAAGACGAACTGTATTCATATTCTATACATTCTGATGCAAATAATTATAGCTTTAATAATACCTTATTCAAATTTAAACAATAAACAAATCACAAAATGCCATCTCCTGCTGTTGGGGCAAATAAGATATCATATGAATTATCAACGAAGAGAACGCAGACCATTGTAATGATGACGTGCGTTATATTATCGATATATTCACAGAGCAATAGAGAGGCAATCTGGAATCGTATATGAAGTAATAAACGCAAAATCTAAATAAAAATGAAAGTTCTTGTTTTTGATTTGCTTAGACATGAAGGAAACAGTAGAGATCAAGAAGAGATCAGTAGAGATAAAGAAACAGTAGGACAGAAGTCAGTGGATAGATTCTAACAGCTTGCATGTATGGCACATTTAGTTTTCAAGAGACAAAATGAGAACAGGTGCAACCCTTGGGTGAATGTAAAAAGGGAAAACAAAAAAAAAGGTATTTTGGAGACGGTAGCATCTATAACTCATAGAGCTTCGTAACTATATTGATTTATATTTTCTTACAATATTAATGTGTTATGAATAAAATGATGATTATTAAGCAGATGCATGGGCTTCATCATTTTATTCATAATATGAACAGAGCTTTATGACATTAATGTATTAATTGAACCTTCCATTTTCAGTTCTTCGTAGTTCTTTCAACAATTTTACTTGAATAGTTAGGATCTACATAAACACTTGTTAAACTCTGAAAGGTTCAATCACAACGACAAAATTTCAGTGGAATTCAAAGACAGAATCCGAAGATATTGCGAAGATAAAACAACTTTTAGTAAGATTTTATTTTGGCGGGAAAATTGACGAATTCTGATATTCAGCCAGTCGTAGTTATTTCAGATCACATTTTCGAAAAAAGGTTTACTGGAGAAGTAAAAACCTAATTTCTCGAAGTTTCCTCGAGAATTCGAAGAGTCTGAGTGAAAGATTGCAGTTCTCGATATTCACCGATTCTTGTTGTCATTTCACGATAGTTTGGAAAGAAATGTCTTGATTATTTTTACCTGTGGTTCTGTAGTGCTTTGATAGGTGAGTCCTGGGACAGGTGAATATTCCACTTCATCTCTTCGGCCGGGCATCGGATAGAAGGCCATCAGTGCTCGTGGTGTCCGATCGTTTGTTGTCAAAGGACAGCCAAGGGTGGGCAGTGCTAGGGTTAGCAAAGGTTGGTTGCACTGCAGGAGATGCGCTCTTTAATTGCTCGCGTGACGGTAATCGCATCTTTACGTAAGTTCTTTGCTTGCGTAATGAAAAAAATAAGGGTGGATGATTTTTGTTCGCGGAACTGGGTTCACGTGAGGGTAGGGAGGATATCCTTCCCCTAACGCAATGACTTAATCTTAGTCTTTTTTCAGAAAAATAATGAATTATGGGTAGATTCGGTCACACCGTGCTTCCCATCATGTCATCTTCGAAAGTAAAGAGATTTATGTTATGCAAGAGAGAAATACTGATGTCCTATTATTATTCTATTATTATCAATTTATTTGGATATTTTCAAGCAGTTACCGACAATCTTGTCTTTGAAAAAGTCGGAATTTGATTGTTAACATTTTCATTTTAACAGCAAATCAACTCATCCTAAACAGATTGATATTTCAATGCTATTCGATATTATTTGAAAGATGCTGGTAGTTTTCTTAACATTGAATTCTATTAGAAGACTTAAGATAAATACTGTACTACAATTCATAAAGGAATCATCGTAATTGAAATGCTTTCAGCCATCGGTGCAATAACAAGTCTGCCAATGATAGAATAGAAGTGATATTGCTTTTCCTCACTCTCTGAACCAGAATACGAAAGCAATACACCAACTTCAGATTCGGATTCCCAATCAAAAAAAAAAAATCAGTTCCCGTTCTCGCCATTTCAACTTTAGATCAAGTAATGATACGAACAATGGAAGTAGTATTTCTATTCAAGCCTCTATTTTTCATCTGTTTGGAATTGTTTTTCTTGTTAGTTTTGCCATTCACAACTTATAGGAAGATTCTAATCGAGTTTTACAAGTTCAGTGCCCTTCAGGAAGGCATTAACTGTCGTTAATTTCTGATGGTGACGAAGATTTGAGGAGAAAACAGTAACGTGAAATGAACTGATTCTGTGTTCAAATAGATTCCATCAAGACAAAGAATTTCCTAAGATTTTTCAGTTTTGAATCCACATTAAAATAACAGTTGATTAGTTAATATGTTGTCATTTAAAAAAAACACTTAACCTGACTTCACGAGAATAATATGAAAAAGTTATAAATATTATAGTGATCTTCTGTAAAGTTGAATTTCTTACGTTAAAAAAAAAAAAAGTTAGGAATTCTTTGATATCAGTGTTTCTGAGTTTATTTCGTAATGAAAAGGAAGGAATGAAAAAAAAATGGAGAAATAATTTGCAATCGTGTGTCTTCATCCTTTAACTGAAATCAGAGAGAGGTAATTGAGAAACGGTGTTAGATGTAGTTCTTTGGAAAACAGTAGGATGTCCCATGCAAGTTCTTTTCCGGAAAGTCTTATTAAGTGATTTTTTTTTTCCCAGATCTTGAGATTGACTTTGCATTTTCTATTAATCTTTGATTAAGTATTTTTTTTCCCTCAGTCATTTCAGTTCTTCAACTTCCTCTTGGACGCCATTATTCAAATCAGTAAATACGTTTGGCGAATCAAGTAAACAAATCAGCAGTCGGTGAATTTGAGATGAACAATACCTCTTCATAAAGTTTGTTTTTATGTCGTTAAGATACTGCTGCCGTTCAGGGACTGCCTTGTAGTCAAGTCGTAGGACTGCTATGAGGCTGATATGCTGCATCTGGATTCAGATCCCGGCACGGCATGGATATTTACTTGCTTTCTTGTGTGTTTGTCTGCTTTCTTTCAGCTGGGCATTAGCTTTAAATGCCTTTGGTCAGTGACTCACCCATCGTAATCGTAGCCTTTACATAACACTATCCCCCTGTCTCCCCCTGGTAAGTATGAGATAATCCAAGAAGAATCGATTCCAAGCTGTTATGGCAAAAAGTGATATTTTATTCCTTTTTGAATGAACTCATTAGTTGATAGCGCACGCCGTTGTTGACGGAGAGAAGCTAAAAAAAATGAATATTGACATTTAAATTTTAATCTAGTAGGCTAAAATTAATGAGTTATTTTCTTTTTTCTCTGGCTGTTCTCTCATTGCGCCACATACACACACAAAGGAAGTGATACGAAACAAAAATTTGAATGTAGTCTCCGTGGCCTAATGGATAAGACGTTTGACTTCGGATCAAAAGGTTGCACGTTCGATTCCCGTCGCGAACGTTTCATTGTAGAAATTTTTTCACAGGAAATTAACAATTGCGCTGGACAGACAGACATAGAAATAAAAGATTTTAGTAATATAATATTAAGCTGAAATACTCCTGCCCAGGAAAAACTGGAAAAGGATGAAGAAGATGATACTGCTATGGTTTCTTTGAATTTCTTTACAACAATAGTCTTGTTTTTAATTTGATATTGTAGGACTGATTGCTAGAGGTTGTAAAGCAATCATTCAGTAGCTCCTATGTCTGATAGATCCTGGTATCTCACATTAGATCTTTGCAAATGAATCTTCTTTTATAACGACACTAACAATAAATTTTCTCATTGTTTTTCCACAACTTTTTCCTTGAAAAGCAAAGATGAAAGAAAGTGTTTAAAACAGAGAAACTTTTAATTAAACGAAGTTATTTGAAAACAGAATTAACTTTTTTGAGAATTTCGGAAAATAAAAAAGAATAACAGTGGAAAAGTTGTTTTTTTTTTAATAAGAAGCGTTATTTCTTAGAAAATGTAATTGGTTCTTTTCCATCTGACCTTTTAGGAATGTTTATTTGCTGCTAAAACACCAAGGACATTGGATGATTCGTTCCGCGGAAGCCTCATTGAGTTGAAAATCATTAAAAAAAGAAGAATGAAATCGTTCTTATTTATCGTTGTTTCATGTGAGTGCTTCAGTGCTTCTGTTTCCTTTCCTTGAGTTTTATGATAGAATTACTCTGTACTTTCTAGAAATTATTAGGTACACTCACATTTTAAAAGGGAAAATACGTTTTCTCAGTGGGTCTGTCAATGAAACAACTCGATTCGCAGTTAACATGATGAGTACAGCAAGAACAATTAAATTTAACATTTAATCCTAATTTCAGAGAGACTGAATGTAGATTAATGGGCAATAAGCTTAGTTCTTCCATATGTCTTTTGTAGTTGCTGCTTCGATCATACAGGGCATATCTTCTTATTACTGATTTCGTTGTCCTTCCATCGACGGTCCTCCGATGGCGACAGAGAACGCTTAATAACATTGAAAAGCGAATGCACATTATGCGGTTTACCGTATTGTAATAAATTACAAGTTTTTACGAAGAACTTCTACTAAAAGACGATTTCTAATGATTTTGGTCCAAGTAGGACCTATAAATAAAGAGCCAAAACTTTTTTCTGCTGTTATCTTACCAAGCAGAAAAATTGGCACTCTAACTATACATTCTTTGTTGAATTTAGAATAGATTAATAAGTTGTCATTTGTTCAGTCACGAAGGGAAGCAGCTCAGATTAATTTCTCTACTTCAGGTTTTTTTGACTAAAACTAAACTATTCAGAATAAAATCTCCAAGCGAATATTGTGTAGGTGACTTTGGAGTTTCCAAATCCGATTGTCTGCAGGTGGTCAAGGAAGCGGGAAACCATTGGCTGTGAAGCAAAAGAATCACGCGTTTCTTATTAGGTTCAAATTAATGGTATTTACTACAAATTCAACGGATGTCTAACTACATTTTTAGTCTTTCTTGAAGGAGAAACATTATTTTTTTTTATAAACTAAGGAAAAAGATTAGCCGGAGCGCCTTTAATGACAAAACGAAGCAAGGGTATTTTGGAATGACAATTCTGACTATCTTAGACTCAGATTTTGTTTATAATAACTAAATATAAAAATAATTGAGTTCCTCTGAAATTTATTGAGCAGATTTCAAATGATATGTAATTGATCCATAGTAAACATAACTGAAAGTCGTTTCTTTTGATGTTTTTATATCCCGTTGTCTCTTTGAGTCACTTCAACCAATTCTTTTAATATCTAAGTAATCTCAGCTCTTAACTTGTTTTTCTTTCTACAATTGGTAGATGAACCTTTGAGAATAAAACAAGAAATGACGAACAAAAAAAAGAATTCAAATTGACTGATTGTAAGTTAAGTGGAAATAAACTTCGTTTTCTGAATTACAAAAAAAAAAGCAAAAAAACAACAACTAAAAAAAAAACCCTTTTTTCCCCCTCGTCAATTAGCACTGACTTCTACGACAGTAATTAGAAAAAACGATGCAGGAATTGGTTTTTTTCGAAGGCTTTAGTACGTTTTAGATGGATGGTTTAAAAGGATTATTCTTTTCTGCATCAGAGTTTTGTAAGCTTTTTTTCCCCAGGTAAAATTTTCAATTACAAATTGTATTACATTATACTTTTAGAATTTATTAAGTTTGATTATTCTTTTTATGTTGCCCCCCCCCCCCCCCCAATTAAAATGCTGAAATTCCGCTGATGATCTTTCCTAACAAATTTTGTCAAAAATTATGAATGTGTAGCTTCTGTTTTGATCGCTGTAAAAGATCTTGTGCCGTTCCGGCGTAGCCTAGTGGTAAAGGCAGCGGCCCGCCACGAGGCAGATATGTTGGAACCTGAAATGCCGGCGTTTGCAAAAATTTCCTTTCTTTGTTGTCTGGTTCCTTATCTTTCTCTTTAGGTCGGGAGACATTCCTTAATGATTTCCTGAGGAAGGTGACGAGAAACCACCTCAGTATCTGTTAAATGGTTTCTTTTAGGGTTTCGCCATGATGGCAACCCTAGAGATCCATTCTTCACGGACACTTAGGAAACGCAGTTTGCACTTGAAACCACAAGACGGCTTTGTAGTAAGCCGGACATGTATTGAGAGAATAATTGCCACGCTTTCAGAAACTTGACAAAAAAACACGAGATCTTAATTACCGTACATACGCAAATAGTTCGTCTTGTTTTGCTGTTTTTCAGTTTCTCTTCACTTTACATGTTTCAATTCCGTCCTTTGAGTAACAATTTTTTCAAAATAATTTGTTCAACGTCTCAAGTTATGTTTCTTGAAATCTTACTGGAAATATGGGACAAAGACGCAAGTTGCGAAATTCAATGTGTAACCTTGTTGATAAAAGCTATTAGAAAGCTATAACTGAAGTTCATATTCCTTTGTTTTTAAACAGGTTTTGAACTCATCTTGTTGTAGAAACTTCGGCATTGTAGCCCATGGGCTCCACTATCGCCTCGTTAATAAACAATAACTCGTAAATCTTTACCGCCTACGTCACGGTTGCAGCCATTGACCCCCGGAACACGCGACCCATATAGTTGGTGAGATGCTTCTCTTTGGCGTCCGTGTTTACAATTAGATGACCCACATCCGGTTAGTTTCTTTTTTCCGGTTTTTCACTCGTCAGGAAGAAAAAAAATGATAATAACAAACCAACACATAAAAGAATAAATTTGATCTTTATGTAGGGAATAATGCGTGAAGTGAGTTTATGGAAGAAGATGGGATTACGATTTAACCAATTGAAATTACTATTTCACAATGTTTCGTTATTTAATATTCAAATTAGAATAATAACAAATATTTGAATAGCGTTTAGGCTTCCTCTTACCAAACAGAAATAGAAATTCAAGGACAGTGGAAAGCTTAACATTTATTTGAAAAACAATTTGAAGTAATTACAAGATTTATTCAACGCAGTAAAACGTAATGATGTAATAAAAATAAATCCTACAATCTTGTTTTAAATTTCTGTAGACTATTACAAGGAGACTGGCAATGATAGCGATGTATAATTTATGTTCCTTTTTTATGAAATTCATTTATCTCATTACTTTAAGGACGAAATAGATAGAAAACACATCAGTGTTATTGACAGCCATCTAATAATTTAAAATAGTAAATAACTATTAATTATAGTTTGTTTTGTTTTTTTAATTCTGTAATTGTTAGACCAATAATGAATAGTGATTTATTATATTCGTTATTACATTGATTGAAGAAGAAGCTTTGTTAGCTTTCTGACAGTGGAGCTAAAGGTTAATACGAACTCTAACCAGAAAAAAGAACGTATTTATTTAAATCGCTTAATTACAAAAAAATAGATGTAATTTTAATATAACTATAATAAATATTATAATTAGTAACATTTTAATACCATTAAAATATATAAATGGAGTTATTTGAGTAATAAAAGTATTTTTATATTCCAAGCTGCTGAATTGTTATCAAAATTGAAGGCTAAAAGCAAAACAGTGATTAATAATTATAAATTAATGTATAGGAAGCAATTTAGCTTAAAACTTGGAAGGATTTTTGTAAACTCGGGAAATAATTTCCCACAAAAATTTTCTTTAAAAAGCGATTCGTTGAAAAATGAAAACGCTACTTTTAACACCAGACCCTGATGGTTTGTTGATTTCATTGACAATCCAGTGAAATATTTATATTGATCCTTAGGAAATTATTTCTTAAGCAGCGTTTTGAAAACAAGTCCGCTTTCCCTCATCCTTTGAGTAAGATGACGTGTAACTTAATCGGATAGAAAAGAATCAAAATAAAAAATCAGTTGATTTCCGAGAAATTAGGTTCAACAATATATTTCGATATACAAGAAATGGTTACACGGTACAAGAAAGTCTGTTAAAAATTAACGTTTTCAAAAGATTCTGAATTCTTTAGCAGGAAACAATATAAACACATATACATAAGTACAGTAAACTCCCGATTATCCGCGGAATTGGGTGGCGCGGCAACTGCGGATAAGCGAATTCCGCGGATAATCCGAAATAGGACGATAATCAACACAAAAATGCTTTTAACATGTTTTATTTACATTAAAGTTGCAATACATACAGTTACATATATTATAAATAATTATTTTATTTTATTTTACTTTATTTTCTTGTAACCTGCTGGCCTAAGCTCCGCCCACAAAATCGTTCTTTAAATTGTTTGTCTATAATTGTCTTCACTTACTTTGTTAGCCTCTTTTATTGTTTACCTTATTCTAGATTTAATTTTTTTTTTAATTCCATAATTTATTGTGTAGTAAAAAAAGTGGAAACAGGAGAGGTCCGCGGATAATCCGCAAAGCTCATAATCGGGAGTTTACTGTACATGAAAAAAGTCTTCACAACACAGAGCCGTCGCGTGGGCGGGGCGACCGGGGCGATCGCCCTGGGCGCCGCGGCAACGGCAAAACTAAAAAAAATTGGAAATTCCGGTTTTTTTTTTGGTTGTAGATTTTTGGAATGGTGAGGGGGGGGCGCAAATATCAAGTGTTTGAATCCTTACAAATAGGTGTAATGTCGGGTGGGTGCACGTGGGATTGAGTTTGGGGGGGGGGGGGGGCGCCTGACGAAATCTTGCCCCGGGCGCCAACAAACACGCGACGGCGCTGCTGTTCAATACACATTTGTAGTTAGTTTCTTGGTACCCTAAAAACATTTTGTTTTCAACAAAGACTGAGTAAAACTGTTTCTTTTATCTACTAAATAGATTTCCTTAAAGAACAAGTGTCTGCTTCGTCGTTCTTAAAAAAAAAAACTAAAAACAACAACAGCAGGAGTGAAGTGTCACGACTTCGGACTCTGCGATTTCCACGGTCATTTGATGCAATCCTTAAGACGTGGTAACAGTTCGAGCGGTTCTTCACAAAGAACTCCTGTAGTCGCTTTTTTCTTTTCTTATTTTTCCTTTTAATTAATTGTTGTTTTTAACTCGTGTGCGTGGGAGGAAACGTTTCGTCGTAAATTCATTCCATTAATTGCGCTATAATTAAGTCACTCTAAGTAACCTTAATCTCTACTTAGCGAAAACTCACGTTAGCGGTTGCAGCTTTCCAATATAATTGTTTCAGTGGTTATGTAATAATATCACGAAATTCACTCTAATTGTGCGTGCGTATCGTTTGTAAATATGACAACAGTATTTCATTAATCCGTTCTAAATCTCACATCATTACTTCAGATCGTTATTATACCTTAAGCAGAGGTTCACAATTTTTTCTTGTAAGGAGAGCAGCTTTTGAAATGCTACAAAATTTTGACAGTTTTTGTAGATTTCCCAATTTTTTTTTTTCAATTCCCAGCAGCGCTGTCTCCGCTATTTGAGAAGCTCTATGCAAGTAATAATTGCGGAGCCTCGGTTTAGATTTACCTCAATACCGAAAAGCCCAAAATCAAAGCTAAAGTATCCTAAAGTGTTTCGTTTTTTTTTTAATTGTTTGTTTTTAAAAAATTTGACTTGCCGAAATCTTCCTATATTTTTGCCCAGTTTTTCTCTTCTATACATTTTCTTATAATTTTCACTGTCTAATGTGGTACCCTCGTAGACGTGGGATAGGCTCATAAGAGCGGCCATAATCAACAGTTTGAAACGGCGAAGTGAGTTTAAACACCAGGGAAAGAAAACTAACACGATTAGGCAGAAGATTGACTTTACTCTTGGCCCCAACTGAAAGAGAAGTAACCCGTATCACAGCGGGAATCTAACTCAGTACCTCGGGTCTGCAGACAAGATTATCAACTGAGCTATTGGCACTTAACTATTGTTTTAAAGTCTCTACAAGAAGAGATGTAGAATTATTTGCTTTTTATTTGCAACAATTGCGTAGTCATATAAATTCTTGATTTAACTATGGCAGTTTTGTTTTTTGTTTTTTTCTATCCTTAAATATTTATTTTCTCAAATTAATTAGATACAGAAAGAATTAAATTGTTGTAAGCAAAAAGAATCTGAATCCTCTTGGATTCTGTCTCACTATTATTGTCACTGGTTGGTTACAACAGCGAAACGTTTATGGGAACAGATTTTGAAATTGTTGTTATCATGTAACTAAAAACCAGAACTAAATACACCAGAATGATGAACATAAGGATAAGCACCTCCTCTGGTCTGGAACTAGATTCTATTAATATTCACTTCTTTAAAACAACTTTAAATTCTAAGTCATTTGATAAACCCCACTTTAAGTAATTCCATCAGTCGTTAGTTTTTATCGTAGACAGTGTCTAATATAAAACAGAGGTACAGTAAAACCTCTCAAATCCGGCCTAATGTGGCGCCCAGTAGGCCGGATTACTGAAAAGCCGGACTACCGAGAGTGTTCTTAAAATAACCCTATAGCTCAATTTTTGTGAAGACATAATGCCAGGTTTAATTAATTTAACCCCATTTTCATAATTTTGCACTCAAATGTTTATTAAAAACAATACAAATGTACTTTTTCAGACACCAAGCTCTAGTGGTATTTGTTTTGCAGATTCCCCTGCATCTAATCTCCTTAACGCATTCAGCTTCTGTTCCATAGTGACAAAGTTTTTCTTTCTTTTTTCACTCATAATGAATACGCGCGGATAGGGAAACAAAATAGGGAAACGAATTTTGTTATTAAAAAAAAAAATTACTCAGGACCAAAAATTACTCGGATTACCGTGGGGGCAGGATTACCGAGAGTCGGATTTGAGAGGTTTTACTATAATTCACAGCAGCCATCATCCTTCCTTCATTCTTTCTATTCATTTCATCTTTTCTGTCTATCTAAATGCTAAAGCCGGAATGGACTCAACAGCTCCTTGCATCTCTGCCCATTTACATTTATAGCTAATTTCATTTGCCTTTCTTTTGTTCAATTTATTATTTTGTATATTTTTTATTGTGCGTATCTCATAGGTAGTTCTTCAAACGATTGCGGAAAGCAATGTTTAAGTCACCTTTTATTATTATTATTATTTCGTAAAAGTTTCAAACCTTGGATTTCCCCAGCAAAGGCAACATGGCGGGTCAAGGACAAAGCACATATTGCCAAGTGTAAAAAAAAAATATATTATTATTATTTTTCAATTGTATATTGTTCAAATATATTGTAAGAAAACAATTGAATGTAATTATCAGAACCCTTTGATAGGGACACTTCCCTAACGGGACTGTACTGAACTTACCTATCTATGTTAATGATAAAAAAGTAATAATAATTTATTATTATATTTTGTTAATAATTGATGGAATATTTTCACATTTTTAAGTGTGATACTAATTTTCATCTTTTTGTTGCTCTATAGTTAACTGTGAGAGCTAATTGCTGTTATTTGCTTTTATGAAGATTAAAATGAGCGCGTGCTTTTAATTAAGTCATTGTAAGACATCGCAACCATGAACTTTAAAAGTTAGTTCGCTACTTTCCCATTTCTTCTTTTAATGACAGAACATGAGCACGAGCCTTCAACAATAAAAAAATTCTTATTCAATTTTTGTTCTTTTTTTTCTCTTCCAAATAATTTGTACTTGGCACGAATTCATCAGTCAGCTGACGGTTGTTTTGATGATTACTGTTCTTATTTGAACTCTTGTCCGGTCATTCGTATCATAAACGTTTTGTGAAGTGAGAATTGCATTGATTTGAAGATGTGGGTGTTTTCCCAGAGCTTTAGGGCATAAGTTTACCCAGTGAACTGAAACCTAACAATAGATTCAACTGACCCACTGTCAAGAGGAAGGATTTAGAATAACAAAGAAAAAGGTAAAAAAAACATTGGGTTGATTGAAAAACACTTTATTCCATTTGGATGATTCGATCCCTTCTCGATGGGATGTAAATGTTTAAATCTAAAAACATGAAATAACTATTGTTAAGATACCTAATAAGTCAATAAAAAATAAATCGACACTGATGAAGATAATTTATACGTATTAAAAGATAAATTTAATAAAAATTTTAATAAATTGCAAAAAGTAAAAGAAAAAAAATGGTTGAAAACTTTTTGCTCATTTTGAAAATATAAGGTTTTTATTATTTATTCAGTAATTGTCACAATTTAATTACTCTTTTTAATTGATTTTGACATAAACTGAGCTATGATAGGAAATTGTAGAAGGAAAACTTCATATTCTATCCACACTGTCCATTAATCAAAGGTATCATATGTAAAGATATCGTGAAGTTCAAAAACGAAAAACTTTTATTTTCTCTCGATTTTGACTCAGATTTCAGTATTTTTATTTTCAGTCTTAACTTGTAAAAGTAATAACATATATATTGCAACTATATAATATACCGGTAGAAAAAAAACACCGGTACAAAAAAATAGTTACACAGTGTAAACGTTCACCCAAACAAACACAAAAAATCACGTTTAATCACTGGCATTTTCTTAGGCAAGACGGGCCTCAACCAGAGGCCTAAGTGGTTATATATATAAACTTATAAGAAATATTGTAATGGTGTTTGTGGAAGAGTCGTTAAGAGTCTTAAGTATTAGGAACTGAATTGAATTAATTTATTAAATGAGAAACGTTGGTTTTTATAGAATTGACATTAAAGAATTCGATTGGAAGATTAATTAAAAATATACAGAATGACTGGATAAAAACATAACGAACTTAAATTAACTAATAAAACGGCTGCAACGGAAAAGAATCTAAAAATAAATTTAGAACATCAATTATTAGGAAATAGAAAAAGAATGTTTTAAAATAAAAGAAAAATACAGATAAATAATTTCTACAAAAATACAAATAAACCATTTCTAAAAATATTTACATATAAACTGTTACAATATATTAGTCATCCTCTATTCTCATATAGACTACGTTTTATTCAGAATCTGATTAGTTTACAGAATTTTTTCCCATGGAAAACGCAGTAGAACTGAAATAATTGATTTCCATCGATATCTTAAATGAAGGATGTTAACCTTTTAATGTCAGCGCGAGTATAAAAAAAATAATCAAAATTAATTGGATTTAGGTAACTTAAATTAGTATTTGCGAAATTAATTAATATTTTTTGTTACAGAAAATAGAAAATTCTGTACGGTTAGTATTCGGAAGGTGTTATAATTTAACCCTTAAATCCTACCTGGGGGTCCTCCAAACCCCAACCCTGAGTATAATAGTGTTTTCATATTTTCATTTTTATATTAAATTTTGGACTTTTCACGACTGTAAAAAAATAAAAATAATAATAAGAAAAAAGAATCAAGATTTTAAGAAGTACACTTCACGTTCTTGTTAAGGAACTTGTTGTTGTTGTCTTTATTCTTTTATCATATTAATAATGAATCGTCAGTTATAGTATAATAAACAATATATATAAAAAAAAAGGTTCATATTCTTGATCAAATTTCTATTTCCTATTTATATATAGATATTCTATTCTAAAGATGAAGGGATGATTATTAAAAAAAGAAGTACATTTATTACAGATTATTATAATACGATGTTTATAAGATGTTTATTCGGAAGAAGAAGAAAAAAAAGCTATTGACTCTATTTGCTCAGACACAACTTCATTTAAGACGAATTCTTATTAGAATAAAGATGGCGCCTCCAAAGACTAAACAAGAAAATAAAATAAAAAATAACCAATAATAATAAAATCTCAATGATTTTTTTTTAAGTGCTTAGAAATTAAAAATATCTATTATTTTTAAATAATAACGATAAATTAGATCAAATTATATCTATCACAACGTAGAACTCCCCGATTGATGATGACCAAACAGTATGAAACAGCTTTTACGATTTCATTTAGTAAACAGTTGATCTGATTTTTGATTTCTAAATAAATTGAGATTTTCTTTTTTATTTGCAATGGGAGACATATTTATTATTCAGTGTGGATTTAAGTTGCTGATATCTTTTGAAATCTCAACTTTTCCTCCTTCAAAACTGATATATATCATCTAAATCTTTATACGCTTCTCCCAACAAAAAAGTGAAGGAGATGTTAAAGACTAACGGGTTTCTTCCTATGGTGGGAGTAGATTTCACCTAGTTTCCATTTTATTCATGGCTTAATTGAGATGAGAGGATTTTCACCTGTACGATTTCACACACTGCTTAGATGAGGCCACCATCTACTATTGAACAACTGTTTTGTGTTTTTAATTTCCTTTTCCAACAGGACAATGCATTTGGACCTCAGTTGTGACTGCGGCTGCGCAGTAACATCATCCGCTTAGAAATAAACTTGAGTTTCCGTGAAATTACTGACTGAAGATCCTACATTGCAGAATCAGAAATAACTAATGACCTACACGCTGTTTGCAAAAAACAAGCAAACAAAACAACTTGTTTTTTAATAGACTGCTGCGATGGTTGTGATTAGAGAACCAGGATCCATACCTTTATCCTAAACCCAACACAATTAACAAATAGTACTTTTTTTTTTTATATTTTTCGGCATCAGTTGTGTCTGGATATTTATCAATAGAAATGCATATTTTTCATTTCCACTTTTCCCCATTCACCTGCGGCCTAAATACGCTATTATTCACATTCTGATTTCACAAGAATTCGAAATGACAAATTTCAAATTTTTTAGAATTAACAAAAACTTGATTTTTATTTATTTACGTCTTAGTGATTTAGCTCCCGGTGGACATGAGGGACAGACAATAGAACTGCAATTATCCGGATTAATTGGGAATTGGCATGATCCGGAAATGTAGAAATCCGGATGATTGGATCATAAGTGAAAATCACTGTAGCAACGTGTTATTGTGAAACTGAACCAAAGTTATAAATATTTAAACAATAAAAGTAACTTTTAAAGTTTGTTTTAATTTTTTTCCCTGAAAATTGATTCGGATAATTGACGTTCTACTGTATTTCTCTGTCGAATGGATATCCAATGTTAAAAGCGGGCGAGTTTCGGACTGGACTTCCGATCACAAGGTAGACCAGTTTGGCTGGTAATTGTAGGAACCTTATGCTGGATAGAGGATATAGGCGTATCTTCTAACCTTTAATTATAACAACTATAACCACAACTATATCTGCAATTATCCCATCAAACTGAAATATTTGTTAATTCTAGAAATAGTGGATTAAAATAGGAGATATTTCATTCGATTATATCTGTCTGTTTTCTTATTGCTATCGAAATATACCGATTGACGAGTTTGTTTTACGCTAATAAAAAAAAAAATAAGTAAATAAATAAAAAGGAAAAACTCACTCAATTATTTAAAAATGTAAACAATTAAATGCCTCTTCCAGTTACTTTGCAATAACAGTATTTATTCTCTTTCGGTATTTCCAAAACAGTTAAATCAAGCCATCACCGCAAAATCAAGTCAAGAAGAGATTAATGTGTGACGTCATATTTCAATCAAATTTATAATAATTTATGACGCCGCGCCGTATTAAGAAGATTCGCTCTAGAATTACAAAGTTTGAGAATGTTTCATTTCAATTGAACCTTTCTTTTTATGATTGGCTAGATCCCTCACGTTCGAGCTTTAGGGGCGACAATTAAAGAGTAATAAGACAATAATAAAGATCTCATGAGGGAAAGGATGCTTAGGAAGAATCGTTCATCTTTAACGTGGTGTTCGTTGACCTCCTCCCTGGGGATCAGAAGGCCACGGGGACACATCGCTTGACCGGCAGCAGTGACGTCATGGACCTACAATCTCTTCACCATCTTCCATTCATTTCTAAGTCACGAATGGTTGATTCCCTTTTTTAGCTTTTTTTTTTTAATGCTCTGATCTTCTTTGTGTGAAGGCGTTCTAGTAACGCTACAGTATTATTGTCAACGCTCTGAGAATTCTCTCATTCCTTTATCTTGTCTTAGGTGAACTGTGTTCAGACCGTCTTCGTTATCGACATCTCAATCTCAATCAGGATTAATCTTTCTTTTTCACTGCTTTTGTTTTTTTAGCCTAGATTCCTAACGAAAGTAAGGATTATTAAAAAGAATCTCACCCTAATAACTCAACAGGTAAAAGAAACTTCATCAAACACAGCATGATATTTATGGACGATCTAATTTTCCATTCAAAATTTTCTGCGTATAGATTCCTATGGAAAAACTTGCGCGTGAAAAAGATTAAAAAAAATTCTTAGAAAATCATTCAAAATGAAACAGTTAACACTAATAATAATGGTTACGTCCAACAATGCATTGTAATCTATTTATGCAATTTAATTTAAATTTGCGGTTGCTTTGATTTGATTAAAATTAATTGTATTTAGATTATTTCTTTCTGTTTTAATTAACTTTCAGCAAATGGAAAAAATTGAAGTAATTTTTTTTATACGGCTAATATTGTAATTTAAAACCTTTTCTTTTGTTTTGCGATTATAAGATGCCATCTTTAATAGAAAGTAAATTCCTTTCTATTATTATTATTCTTTTATACATTTCTATTTTCATTTCCAGTTTTAATTCTCCTCTTGAATTTCTGTTATTTCTACTTCCTTTCCAGTGTTTTCTATCCAATTTTAAACATAATTAACTAGATACAAACTATTCTACAACTTTTCAGATTATACTTTGAATTTCGTATAATTAATAACATATTAGTAATTGATACTATCTTATTTTACATGTTCAGTTTATATCCTTTTCCCCCCCTTACACTTGTGCTAGAATCTTCTTCTCGACTTTCGAAAAACCTCCTAAACAATTCGATTCCTATCATAAAAGACCATATTTAAGCCTAATATAAGGATTAGAATTTGCGTGAATTTAATTCTGTTATATCCTTCGATTAAGGGATTACCGTTATAAATCTGCAGTCCCGTTACTGAAAACGATGCCTCAATTGGAGCGAAGCTTCTCGAACCACAAACCAATCGAAACGTGATATTTCTGAATTTTATCAAAAACGATAAACCACTTTGATGACATTAAAATCGATTAGATTTCTACAGATAGCTCGCAGAGATTCCTCAAAAAAAAAAAGTTTTTTTTTTTTTTCAAATATTTATCATCGAAACACTTGTTTCGATCACAGAGCGATCTGATAATGTATCTCTTCCGAAACTATTCATCTGATTTGGTTAAACATTAGCATTTAAATAGAGGAAGGGAAGTAGATGGTTTTAGTTAAAAAAATATTGAAAATAGTAATGAATAATCTTCACTCCTCGCTAAAGATTGTAACCTACATCCTCCGAAATAATTCGGCCGATTGGGCTAATAGTTTGCATTTGGACAAAGAAACTATCACAGATGATTTTGGTTCTTTGTGATCAAAAATCGATTATAACTTTGAGAAATAATCACCGTTTAAAAAAGTCAGGAACATAATTATTTCTTCTACTTCCAATGGAGTCCCTAATTTTATAGGTGAAACCTACAGGAAAGAAACCCAATGCTAGAAATGGGTTCATTTACATTCGAGCATTCAGTGAAATGAATTATTTTCAGGTTTCAAAAGAAAAAAGAAAGAATAGAAGAGATTTGAGGATAAGATTAAATACATTCCTGTGAATGTAATTGGTTAAGACAGTTTAAATATTAATGAGCCTCTTAGATTAATTTGAAATTATTCATGATTCGAGTTTTCAGAAGATAGTGTTCATACTGTTTATGTTTACGCTTGTATGTTTTGTTTTGCTTTTTTAGAAAAGTCCACAGTATAATGAGCCCAAGGGACATATTGTTTTATCATGTCTATTACTTCGACAGTTGTTGAATTAAGTTTTGCTTTTTCTGCAGGTTCTGACTGTCCTCATTGGATCATTCTTTGAATTCCAGATTGAAATAAGGTTATAATTAAAATATTGTAATTATTGATATATACTTTGAGGACAAGTATTTAGAAAATGAAATGTATAGAATGATAAACGAGATAAGTCACACGAGATAATGAATAAAGAATTATAATCATAGTTTTATTATTATGTTAAAAAAACAAAACAGACTAAGCATTAGATCTGATATTTAAATTGGATTTCCACCAGAAGACATTCTTCATAGAAAATAAATTGATTTTTGAAAGTTAAAAATGAGACAATCACTTTCCCACGGGATACGAAAAGTTGGTTTCATAATAGAAATGGATTTGAGAAAATTTTTGGAGCAGATGACTCTGTTGATGAAGTTTCATATTGAAATATTAGTGTAATAAAAATGATTGGAATCACTTGTACAGTTCATTACCATTGAAGCCACAAGTTAGATTCAACAAGAAATGAAAGATTGAAAAAAGTCCTCCAGGTTTAAGTGATGTCTTGAAAGAGATATGGGTAGGTACAAGCAAGCAGGGCCGGATCTAGGTACCGCCAGTCCCTGCCTTGTGGAAGGGCCCGCTGAAAAGGGAGGCCCGCGCCGTGGCCTAGGTGCGGCTCGAAATAGCTCGGGGAAAATTCGAGGCCCGTGAAAGATTTTCGCTGGGGGTAGGGGGGGGGGCAACAATTTTTAGATCGGCCCTGCTAGCAAGATAAAAGTAACCTTCAGTGACGGTCTAGTCTAGAGCATTTGAAAATTACTCCATTGAACCTGAAGAAAGAATTGAGAATTTAAGTTTAAGTCTTCTTTACTTCCAGTGTAAGAAAATACTGAAAAGGACAATCTTAATTGATTATAAAACAAAAAACGAAATCAAGGCGGAGAAATCCGTGTATCCTTCGTCTGCTCTTTAAGAAATTATATCTTCTTTAAAAAATTGCTTGAAACAGTATCTTATGCAACTGTCTTCCTGAAATCCTAAGATAATACCGGTAATTAACTTTCTGGATCTGGACATGGGAGAGTCATTTTGTGGCAATGCAAAGAGTAACATCACAAAACCTGATTCGATACGAGTGGAATTTTCTCGCATATGTACATTTTTCTTTATATAAGAAACTAAGTAATAGTACATCCATCGTAAAGCTCAGCTGGCTGTTATTATATAAAGGGCCGGCGTTCAAAATTAGATAGTTATATGTATATTGTATAATTGCTTTTTTGTTTGTGAAGATTTTCTTTCTTCATTCTTCCGGAAATTCATTTATGTTGAGTCTGAGAGTGGGTCAGTGGGAAAACGGAAGATACTTTGAAGACATACACTTGTGGATTTCCCAGCAAAGACATTGTGGAGGATGAATTGGTTCCTTCCGTAAGACATTCTCTAATTCCGGTTGGACAGATGTTTTGTTTTTCTAATTTGAATTTACTAACAATGAATTCTTTGTAGCCACAGTCCCATAGACTTCTTTTCCTTCTGTTTATTGTCGGTGGTTCTTCACGGATGATGTTTTTCTGTCGAGTCTTTATTTCTTTGAAGACGTTCTGAGTAGCGTAGGTGGGTCGTCTTTTGTCATGGATCTCATTAGTGTCACAGACCGAGAGTCACCTTGATATTTTCTATAGTACTTTTTGAGCTCTAAATTTCTATAGCAAAGAAGCCTTACATTATTCTATTTTGTTTTGTAAAATGTAATTTTTCAATAAACGTGGATTTATAATAATAACGAATTTGAAAATTCTTACTCCACAAAGACGTTAGTTGCACAAATATTTCCAGAACCAGTTCTTTAGTCACTAAACGGCGAAGCTTTTGCAAATACCAAACACCAATAGACGCATCGAGTTAGGTTAAAGAGTTAGATTTTGAAATCACTTTCATCGAAATCTTTAAGGTCCAGCGAACAAAAGATTTCCTTCATCAGTGGAACAGTAAGCGATACTGAAGATTCTAACAAGCAAAGGCCTGAAACCAGTCGATATTCACTGAAGAATATTTGAACAGATAAGGAGACAACGTATCCCTAAACATATCTCTACTGGTTCCATTGAGAAAAGTAGAATATAGATATCATTTAGCTCCAAGAAAGCATATACTTTATATTTTTTTTTTGTCGACTTGAAATACTAATTCGACTAGAATCGAATTTGCAGGGGTTTTTTTTTGGTTTTTTTTAAGTGAATTTTTTAAATGGCCGATTTATGTTTTTTCAAAAAAAACCTCTTCAATAAAAAAAATGAGATACAAGTCACACAGGGTCTGTTCGATTGGTCTGACAATGCAGACACCATTGTCATACAAAGCCTCATACAGCAACGAAAACAGTTTGTAGCATTTGAAAATACAGGTTGGTTAATCATCTTATTTTGCATTTCTTTGGCTACCGTCAAGGATAGTTCGTGGGAAAGAGCCGAGGAAATTTTAAAACGTTTCTTAGTCAAATAGAAGAATTAACAAATTTAAAGAAATTACATAATGGTCAGATGAAATATTTTTTTCTACTATCTTTATTATAAACTGAGATTCGTAATAAAATAATCAATAATGAGTTTTATTTAATCTAAAATAAGAATTCACTGTAATTGAAATTATTCCTCTCCTTCTAGTAATTTTCTCTCAAAGAGGATCTTAGTGATTCTAATTTTTCTTTAACTGTCTTTTAATCGTTCGTTTTAAGTTTAATCGGAAGGGTTTATTTCGCTGTAGCAGTGGGTGAAAAAGGCATGGAACACACGTGATATGTCGTGGGTGCTGTGAACCGGATCATATGCTAATGGGATGTCGACCTCCCTCACCACGGACACTGATCACCAGAGTTACCTTCCTCCTCCTACCTCAGCCATTACAAGAGTTCAACGAGTTTTAACCAAACAGGAAAAAAAAAAGCCATTTGAACTGATGAGTTCGTCTTTTGGGTAAACGATCTTAAAGACGAAATACATTCAACCATTGAAGGAAAAATAAAATAAAATTTAAATTCTATATTTTTGAAAATTTTGTTTCTGAATCCATTGTTTTAAAAATGTGTAACTGAAATCATTATTAGCTTCTTTGTTTTAAAAAAGAACGCCTATTATAAGAACCAATTAGAAGATCAGGTGAAAACTTGAATAAGTAGAAATAACTTATTACATCGACAGAAAGTTTGCCCCTCTATTCTCCACTTAAAAACTGGAAGAAAAATAAACCCAAGTAAAAGCCAACAATGAAACAGAGCGCGCTAATTAGTTCCATTGTTAGGATTGCAAATGAAGAAGAAAACCAATTTTACCAATTAGTCGAATATGAGAAGATTATTATTAGAAATAATTTCTAATAATATGAGAATTAAACTAAGCTGATAACACGACTGCTAACCATATTACATTAAAGGATTTATTTGTATGTTTGAAAAGATTCTTATAGCTGCAACATCATGCTCTTAGGCCTATGTATCTTCAGATAAGGGATTTGAAAAGACTGTACAATAAAGTTGTATTTAGTTCAGAATATTTATTATTTTCAGTGTTAGGAAGAGAAGTAGAATCCTATTCTTTAACTTGAGTACCATCTTCCATAGGGAAACTTATCCCAGTCTGTTGGTGGTGTGGGATAAACGATGTAGGTCAGTGGATGTTTTGTGATCGTGACCGATTCACACGGTGAACACCATCTCAGGCCGGAATTTCTTCATAAACCAAAACAAAGTAATGATGCCACCCCCATCTCCAAAGAAGCCCTTTCTGACCAAAACTATCCAAGCACCTCTTTTTAAAGCTGTCCTTGGAGGTCATTCGAATCGAATCCGACTCCAAATAAGAGAAAGGATGACTTTGAAACGGGTTAATTTGCTTTTGGAGAAGAAGAAAAGATGATTTAGATAAAACCAAGACGAAATGTTTTGAAAGAAGGACATGAAGAAGACCTTCTGCGACCAATTGAAACTTTGAGAAAAATCCTTTGTTTAACAGAATGAGAGACTTATCATTGGAAACTTATTTTTTTCTAAATTCACCAACGCAAAATATAACTAGCGTGTTTATGTTAGGAAATTGTTTCGAGTGGCGGATTGGGGGGGGGGGGGCAAGGCCTTAAATAAAAAAGAGCAAGCTTCATTTAAATATTTAAAGATTAAAAGAAAATATTATTAAACATCATCCACCAGAAAATAAATTACTTTATTTCTTTATGATAGATAGTGTGGAATGAGAGAAGCTCTGAAATATGTAATTTAGGAAATTCACGAAGCAAAAACATCTCATTAACATGCAAAGTACATAGATATTGTTTATCTTCGCTTGTTTAAGCACAAATACTATTCAGGCCATTTTTATTACTATTCTGCTCTAATTATTGTGTCCATTTGCAAATCACTCAACCGATCCAACAACAACATTCGGACTCGTAAGGAAATTGTCTAACTTTGTTCTTTATATCTTTTGATTTCTGTCAAAAACAAACATTATGTAATTAAGGGAAAGAAAATACGCGTTTTCGAAGATACTATATTTACAAGTTTTTTGTTCGATTTCTTTCAGCTTTCTGGAGCTAAGACTTCTTAGGTCAGTTAACGAAAGGAGATGTGGAAGTTTTTATTTAACACTTTATTCACTTCCTTTTCCATTGTTAAATATGGGCTGTAGTTTATGATAATTTTATTTTTATGTTTCAATAAGATAAAACTTCATCTGCAACATCTGTTTATAATATAATTTTGTACGTCGCCATGGAAATCGTTAAATCCTGTCCAACATTAAAATAACATCCAAAGATGAAATCCTAATGTAAAATTATAATCTTAGATATCAGAGGAAACATTATTTTCTTTGTTATAATAAAACATTTATTCCCATTATGCGATCTAGGAACCTCTTAATGTACTTATATTTTAAAGAGGCATTAGTTCTACATCCGTTTATGAAATTCTTTGATCACTTGAATAAGGATGTGAAAACATGCAAATGGGCTTTTGAGCGTTAGATAGCGTGACTGACGATAAGTAAAACAATTCACGAAACAGGCAAAGAAGGCAATCATTGGAAACAGTTAAGTTTATTCTTTTAGGCTTATCCTGACTGAGTAGGACAAAGAACTTTTCGTGTTAATAAAAGGAAAGAGATTAATAATGTTCATTCGTAAGAACGACGCCCCATGTTCTTAACTTGTAAACAACCTTCCGTATATTACTAATGAGGATATTTACACTAAGGAAAACATAACAAGATTTACTTAAGACACGTAACACTTTTGGTAAATATCAAGAGTTCACCGACGCCATATTTATCTGAAACAATAGGATTTATTTTTATAATGTTTTTCCTAATCATTAAAAGAACTCTTTGATTTGATTGAAGACGAGGAGAGAAAATAAATAAATAATATAGAGAAAGAAAACAATGGAATATGTTTTCAATCGCACCTAATAATAAATATGCCATTAAGTAATTTCAGGGATGCAAAATTACTAACAGCGCTTTAACGTATAGATGATTTTTAAAGAGAAAGAAGAAAATGTATCCTACTTTTGAATGGCGGTTAACAGGTAGTTATCAATAAACATTTAATAAAGTCTTATTCAAATTCCATAATTAAAATAAAAATCTTACTTTTAATGTAAATTCTTTTAATCTTTCTCTAAAAGAATAAGAACGGCTTTAAAATGGTTTTGAATTGAAGGTAAACATATTTCCAATTGCGTTCACCATGTCCGTCTGTCCGTAATAAACAACTGGACTTCAAATGATAGATTTTAATAAAATTTCATATTTCAGGTTTTTTTCAAAAATTCAATTAAAATTCATCAATTATCTTAACTCCGTTTTGAGAAAAAAAAAATCATAATTAAAACTTATTATTAAATAACACAAATAGAGCAAAGAAAATATAAACAACAAAAATAAACTAAATATGCATATCTTTAAAAGGAATATTTTATAAGCATAGATATAGTGATATTTCGATGCTTGTTATTATCATACGTTTTTTTAAAAATTAATTGACATCCATCTGTGTTGCATTTTTGTAAACGAGCTTCTTTCTTTCTTTCGTTTCTTGCTGAGTTGTTTTAATTTTGGATCTAAATTTACTACAATTAATTTTTTCCATTCATTGAAGATTAAAACTAATACACAGTGATTTGTAAATATTTATTTTTTAAAGTTACCTTTCCATTTGATTTATAACGATTTGAGGCCCATGGGTTATTATCGTGTTCATCGGAATTAGACGAGCTGTTAACTCTTCACAACCGTTATTCTCATCATTTATAAAAAAATATAAATAAATATAAATTGCTTATTTAAAGTTGTTGTTTGTAAATAATAAATAAAAGTTACTGTTTACTTAAAGGGATTTTATATTCGGTTTACAATAGACAGTGTTTGTCATCTGATTGTGAGGGAACATGGCTTCGCTGCAAAACTTTTATAATGACGTCTCTATTAAATTATACACGAACTACGTTGTTCCTAACTTTTACTTCAATTTTTTTTTATTTTTTTTTTACGGAGCTCGTGACAAAAGTCGATAAAGATAGGCGAGTTAAAAAATGATTGGAAACCTCTAGAATTAATTCTTCTAATTGAATGCTTCTATTTTAATCTTAGAATGAAATTGAAGAAGACTCAACTCACATAAAATTAAAGATTTTGCTCCTAAATATCAACTTCAATTTTTGATTTCTTTTAACACTAAAAAATTAATCAAAGGCTGATAAAACATTCACTATATCTGTTGTTAGCCTGTTCTTATAGTCTGCAAATTCTCTAAATAACAGAGGCTAAGATCCAAGATTCTTAGGACAGCTTCTGGTTGTCACATTTAATTCAATAACATCTGTTTTTGAAGAATTTCTCCAAAGCTCCTATCCTTGAAGAAACTGGTTTCCAATGGAAGACAAAGAAGACATTGGATGTAAAAAGAGATGAACTGGTTTCTTGTTAAAATCCCTTCCTTGTGTTTGGAATCAGGAAATTGTTTATACTTTGTGTTGTTGTTTTTATCTTCCTTTGATTCATCCGATGAGACAATAGCAATTAAAAAAACAACAACACTACAACGGATAAGTTATCTGACCTGAGGACGGTGTCCCATTGAAGCACTTCCGGATCATGTAATTGGATACTATTAATAGATGAACGCCTACTATTGTATTTCCTACTAAATTAACAAAGGGAGTCATCAACATTTAAAACGTTACACCATCTAACGGAATAAGGTTAATAACATCCAAATGAAAAGACATAAAAATTGTAAACATATCCTTTGTAATATCCTTTGTAATATGCCGCTGAAGATGTTAATTGGGGAATTCCTTATTTAATAATATCTATCAATTAAGAAGATTTTTTTATATTTTTTATATTTTCATTTAACCTTCATTTAATTATATATATATATATATATATATATATATATATATATATAATTATATGTAGCTCTATATATCTTTAGAAAATAATTTATATCAATTTATATCAATTTGCATTGAAACAGAATAAAAAAAAAAAGGGACTATTTCTGTCCAGATTTGTTAATTATTGATTATCAATCAATCGTATCTAATATAATTAACCTGGAAGACCGAGCTTTGTTCGGTAAAATAAAACGAACATAAAGTAATGACACTGTAGACAATCACCTGGTTATGTAACCCCCGTTCGGGGAAATGGACAGCTCCGCAGTGAATATACGCGACGTTGAAGGGGAAAAGTTCTAAAAATTTTATTTCTAAGTAAAATTATTATCAAAAATGCACAGAACAGGAATTTAATAAGAATAAAATAAAGTAAGAACACTGTAGACAGAAACTGGCACCCACATCAATAATTTATCCAATAGTTTTCCCGAAGTCGAGAATTAGCTAAATCGCTTTCTCGCATCCGAAAACAGTAGATTAACTCCATTTCATCAAAATCTTTAGGCCCGTTTTCAAGATAAAATTTTACAAGAATAGCTCTCTTTGTAGTATTTGATTTGATATTCTAAATCATTTGAAATTAATGTAATATCCAGACGTAAAATCCATTTTAAGAATAACAAAGAATCCCAATCAAAAAATGAAAACTGCACAGAAATCAAAATAAAAATCATATCAACAGTTGTCTCAATAATAATAAAAAAATAACTACAATAAATTCAGAATAATGGATTGAAGATAAAATACTGAGACGCTGATAGCACATAAACAAAAATACAACCAGAAAAAACAAAAGCGCACGAGTAGTTAAAGGAGTCCTAAGGATCCATACTATGAAGGCTTAAATTAAAAAAAAAGAGTTATTTGGACTATCCCAGTCGTGGTTCAGTCTCTACTTAAACGATAATCAAAGCATTAAATCTCTTTTGAAAAAAGAATCCCGCAAATATATTTCTAGGGACGTAGAATAACTGTTGATGCCAATGTTGAAAGATAATCCTTTTAACTCTTTTTCCCATCAATATCACGCCTTCCTTCATTATTCTGAAATTTAATTTTATCGATTTTGATTTTAATTTTTTTTTTTTTTCCATTTTTTTTTCTAAAGAAACCGCTGCTGATATGTATTTGCCAAAGGAAATTTTTACAGTTACATCTTTGAAAGTAATTTCGCAATGTAGAAAATAAGCAATTTCTACCAAGAAAAGAAATGCGAAGCGGTCAGCAATAATAATCGCGTTACAGCTGTCCTTAATATCAATCAAGATAACCTCCTTACTGTCAGTTCTCTGTTTAATTACTTATCTACAAAATATAAAGAAGTACGATAATATTATATTTTAAAGATAAGTAATTAATTTAAATGAAATCAAAATTAACGTGTGTACAATGTTAAGGACTTCAAAGAAAAACTTTGAAAAAACATATAAAAAACACACAATAACTAAACTTTTTCACTGAGCGGATTTTAGATTAATTTGCTGGGTAACCTAGGACGCCGTTTCGGGTTTCTACACCCTCATCAGCTCGGTCCCGTCCCAGCATAACCCAACTCAGTGAAAAAAACATTTTTTTTTTTTATTTAGTTATTGTGTGTTTCTTATATGTTTTTTCAAAGTTTTTCTTTGATGTAATTAATTTAAAATGTAAAAAAAATGAAGAGAAAAAAACTCCATCATCGGTTCGTTCATTAAAACTTCTAATATTATTCTAAAACCTATCGTTTATTTTCGTAATATATTTTTCCCCAATATGTAAATACTAGAATCACAAATAAAACTCTACATCAATCAATTGAAACAAAATTAAAATCTAAAAGAAAAGAATTAACTTACAAATAATTCATCGTTTTGGAAACTTTGGTTTAGATTAAAAAATATATATATATATATATTTTAAAAATCTAGAATATTCGTATAGTAATTATTTATTCATTTCTTCTTCTTATTTTTTGTTAATACCTAAACGTTACATTTCCTATCTTTAATAACATTGTTATTTTATTCTTTTTTGCTAAGTGTTCTTACCCCTCCCACTACTATTAAAGGAGTAAGGTCTTACCGGTGGCGGTGCCTCCAAGGTATAAGTGCTCTGAGTATCGTCGTAAGTCATTACGCTCACAGATGTAGGATCTCCCTTCTTTTCCATCACACGTAAATCAGGCCAACTGGTTCCCGGCCATGCAGGGCTCTTATATACTAGACGCTTCGTGACGTCACAGCCAACGGTTGGTTGGAGAGGCATCCCCGAGTGACGACACTGAGAGGTGAATGGAAGACAAAAGTAGTTCATCCACCAAAGGTAGTGGGAATTATTTGCGTTATCTGTTTATGAAAGGAAATTTTGTCTTTTCTTTTTTTTTTGTTTTGTAGTTTTTTTTTTCTTCTTCTCAGAGCCTGTTTTTCATTTTTACAAGCAATGTGATAAGAACTTGTGTTAAAAATGAAAAGAGAGGAAAAAAACCTGTTCTTCACTTACAGGAAATTGACTGAGGTTCGTAGGAGTTTTTCTGTTTTCTGACGATGGGCCCCCGCGTTTTCACATTTGGGCCCCTCGATTGGCTTGAATGAAGAGCTTCTTTGGAGAGATTCTACAACTTTTCCAAATACATGTGGGTCTTAGAACAACGCTATAGTCATGTAAGTTTGTATAATAGATTATGATCCTTTAACGTGATTACATAAGTATTTCTAACAAATGATTAGAATGGGGGGAGTAGCCATTGCCATTGTGGTTACATTACAATAGTTAGTTAATGTCCTATTGATTTAATAACTAATAATAATAATAACTCCATAACAGCATGAATTTTAATTTTTTTTCGCTCTATTGTCTCTGCAGTGATTTTTTTTTTTATTTTTTCAAATCGCGGTCCGTTACTCAAATGGAGACTCCTTTCCTTGTGAGAATCTTGGATCTGCAGTACAACCACTTAACTATTCTCCACTAATAGAACTCTATTTTGTTAATGAGGAAGACGGGGGATTTATTATTAAAACGATGAATAGCAGAAAATAGGAAAAGATATGACGCTTGCAAAGTTTCGATTTCAGTTACGTCACTTCTTGACAAAGTTTGTTAATACTACCATTCGAATCGTTCTTCTTGGGACAACAAACAATTCCTTACCATTGAACTAATTAATAGGCCTTTGTTTACTGGTGTGGAATGAGATTCACTTCACTCGTAATCTATCTGTAATTGTAGCCTCTATTATTTTGCAGATGCAATGCAGAGTCACTTGAACACTTCTTCATTATTCGTTGAACACGCTGAAACGGCTGGAATGATTTTCTTCAAATTTACTAAGATAAGCATCTTCGCGCGGTTGGCGTTGTTGCTAAGACATTGACCTTTCACCTCTGAATACCGAAATTCAGTTCTCATGTGCGTTTCGTGATGGTGGACAACCCGCTCTGGGCAGGTTTCTCAGGGTTCTCCCGTTTCCCCTGCCGTTTCTCACACCATTCTTTCACAGTCTTTCCCTCAGTCTGTCCTTATTTCCGTGGGATAGCACAATAGATCAATGATCGCGGTGCTCGGCTTCCCTGCCATCCACACTCACCACACATAAACATAAGATATCTTAGTAAATTTTAAGAAAATCATTCCATCCGTTTCAGCGTGTTCAACGGATGGAAACTCGATTATTTTTCTCGCCACTCCCCTCTCCAAAAGTGCATTCTCAGTGAGAGTCATTCTAGTAATAATTATAATAATTTATTATTACTAGTATTATTATTCTTTCAATAGAAATTATAATTATTCTCTCTTTCTTTTTCAATACATTTTTCTTAATACATTTCAGTGCATTATTATTATTCTATTCTGTTAGTGTGAATAGTTTGGTTTCGGATGAATGAAGATGTGAATGTCTCTTCAATTTCTAACTTGTAAGTGGGTAAACAGCAAGAAAATTACAAAAAAAAAAACAGGAAATCAGGGTTTATAAGCTCAAAAGAAAAAAGTGTTTTCTATAAATACTACGGAAAAGTAAACAACGATAT
Organism: Thereuonema tuberculata; assembly: GCA_023159025.1. NCBI lineage: Eukaryota > Metazoa > Arthropoda > Chilopoda > Scutigeromorpha > Scutigeridae > Thereuonema > Thereuonema tuberculata. The sequence continues at coordinate 26,753,855 of JAFIDM010000007.1, read as the reverse complement.
TAGAAAGATTGAACAGCTAATTATTAGCTGGGTTCCAACTTAGATTCGAGCATCTGATCTCTTTGATGGTCATTCGGGAAATGGTAGATTTCAATCAAATCGATAAGATACAGGTTCATTCGCTTTCAAACCATTTCAATTCAAATGAGTTTCAGGATTCGTTGCCTGTTTTAACCTTTTATTCAGAGTAGATGTGAATTTACCGAATAGTTTTCTTTGAGGAAATTGATATATTACTTTTGAATTAAAAAAATATATTATTTTCTATACAACAGAGATCATGGAGCTATTGTTGATGTCTTTCAAACAAAGCGTCTCGCAGTGATAACTCAAGTGAAATTGACGTTAGGTTTCTACTTATTCCTCGGAATTCATGTAAAAGTTGTTGTATTTTCTTCGCATGGTAATAAGGTCCGTCCTAGATGTCCTGGCGCCCTGGGTAAAGGATCGAAATGCCAGCCCTAAGATTCGAGGGCTTTGCTTTCCAACCAAAAAAAATCATTCCTTCCAGTCAAAAGAGCAGTAGAAAAAAAGTTTTTAAATATAAAATTAGATCATCCGGAATCCTCATATCTATACACGGTAATACACCATATTGCAAGAACATCCATCCTGTGGTTCAGAAGTTATTGGGGAAGAGTCTTCAGTGATCTGATGCACCTCATTTTTTTTGGAAAGTAGGCTACAAATTCAGCTTCAGGATACTTCACCAATTGAAGTCGTTTACCTAACTATCTGTTATTATTACAATTGACTCTTAATTATACTCTGTAATAATAATAATATTTACATTAACGAAATATCTAGATAGGCGTATAACCTTAAAATATAATTGGAACTTGGTACATTAGCTTATAAATACAGGTTTGAAATACTCGATCTAAATGAAGTACATGTAGGTGGTCAAGTGGCCAGTCCGACGTTCCTCCGATATAGTCTTCAATAATTAGAAATTCAGTTGCAATTTTGAATTTTTGTCTTTTGATATTTATTAAATAAAACTATTACCAGCAAAGGTTAAAAAAAAAAATATGCTGATCAAAGTAAAAACAATTTCGATCAGCGTAGATCCAAAGAACAATTCAGAAAAGGAAAAGAAAAATGAATATCGCCAGTCTTTCGCAATTTTTTAAAGGGTTTCCAGAATCTTTAAAAAGTGTAAACAAAAAAAAAAGTTATATTTGATAAAACTTATAATACATATATCAGTTTTGTGATTTACGACACTTACTGTTCCAGTTACAAAATAAAACACGCCAACATCACAGTGGTATGCGTGCTCTTCGCTGAAAGTTATCTTTTTCGTATTACCTTATTTGTAACATATCGCAATATACTAGAAGAAAATATGGAGAAAACAAAGTAATCAGCTTTCATCAAAAGTTTTGTTTATAAGCATTTTGGTTCAGTGCTTTATTATATATTTACAATGAAATAAATTTACAGTTCTTTGGATAGATGAAGATTTCACTCCAAAGTGACTAATAATAATTATCCTTGTAATGGGTTCTCATATGTTTATCTCTGACGTGGGTCCATGTAACCGATATTCTGGGGGTCTTTTTTTGAAAGCAGAAATTCACTTTAAATTATACAATACGTCATTTCCTGGCTTGGATAGTGTAATTTCAAAATATTTATGAATCTAATCACAGTTGCTTTTTGTTGTTCTGATTGTGATAAAAAAAGTCTTTAATCATACTCACAAAATCTTCAAGATAATATAGATAAGTTAAAGAAGTTTAACATGCTGTAAAATAATTCAAATTAAATAAAACAAGAAATGAATTCAGCAAAATTTAACCAAATTGCCTTTCTGGTTCGATAGTCCCAAGTAGGACGAAACGGCCGTTCCCGATTCCTTCCCGATAATCGAACCAGAAAGGCAATTTGGTTAAATTTGTGCTGAATTTTATTTCTTGTTTTATTTAATAATATAGATATTCAGCTGCTCGAAGCTGTTTCGTGTTTTTTCAACATTATTCAACTTCAAAGTCCAGAAAAAAATTGTGCATAAATTTCTAAAAATTAAAATAATACCAGGATCCCATTTTGACTTAAAAGGAAATAGGAAAATTGAAATGAGTTTTTTTAGGAGCTACCATTTGATTGTCGAAGAAGAGAAATAATTGATAGAATACTAATAATTGTGTTTCGTTTTCATCACAGTTGAATGTCTGTTAGTAGCTTAAGTATTAGATTGAAATTTGCTCTAAATCACTTTGTTTTCGTTTCTAAGTTCAATGTATTCTAAGATTACCTTTCTCTCCATTTAGTTTATTAGGATTATTTTTTATTTTAAACTTGTTTTGTTTCGTAAAATGTGACTCCTTGAAGAAACGATTTCAATGAATGAGGAAATGGAAAGGTTCTCAGATCAACATCAAAACAAGCGGAAGTAGAAGGAAGAAGTTAGTATTCGAGGGATGATTCGCAAACGAACTTTATGATTGCTCAAATGGCTACTTTCAAAATCACCAACGATAGAAATATAACGGACTTTTGTCCATTATTACTATATTGGGTTTTTTTCCCTCCTTTATTTCTCGATTGGTGAAGAGGAATGGATATTTTTTTTCTGTCTTCGACTCTCTCTTACTAACTCTTAAACTCTGACAGAAATATTTGAACATTTATTATTTGCTAAAGCGTTTATTCGCTTTATTTAAAAAATAAGCAAATAAGCCAAAGTTTAACGTGCTGTGAAATCAACTAAAGAAACCAAGATAAGACAAGAAAACAAAAGAACAGCATCTGAATCAAATAGAATTTGCCTTTTCGATTCAATTATTAGGAGAGGAGTTGGGTACGGCCGTTTCGTCCTTCTACGGACTCATCAGCCCAACCCTGCCTCTCCCGATAAAAAGAATCGGAAAGGCAAGATCCTATTGATGAGAGTCACCGCCAACCTGGAAGTGACCCCCAACAAGAAAAATAAAATGTTGTGCCTCTATCAAGAAAATCAAAAAAAATTGAATTTTTAGAGTTGTAAGTTATTATAACTGATGTTTATTTAACATCGGAATCAATGTGGATCAGTAAAAATTTAAAAGCGATTTTTTTTAGCCTTTTTAGCTAAAACATATTCATTGAGGTCGCGAAACTTTGGCACATGAATTTTCTCATCAATTTCTTTTTTGCTGAGTTCTTTTATTGTTTATTTTAGCTTTGCGGGCCCACATTGATTCCTACGATATTTCCTATTGACCTATGTATCGAGACCTCTCTGTTTACTGGTGACTGCTGATGATCGCCATATTAGCGTGAAACAGCTGTACTAGGATGTCACTCGGTCTCACCATTGTTAGATATTTATTTACTATCCTAATTATTTTCTTTTTCATTTCAATTCAAAACATAAAAATTATAATTAACTTATATTTTGATAAATTAAATTAGTTTTTAATATCTTAGTATTTGAGACTTGTCTTTATGCTATTCTTAGATGTTTCTTTTTGTTATTCTTTCAAAAGGTGATTTTCTTCTGTGTGTTTATTACGTTAAAACCCTACATGTAACGTTTGCGAACAAAAGTCCGGCAACAATTGGAGAGGCTCCTCTTGTTGTCAGTCACGGAAGTGAGATGGCCTCGATGTCATCAAGGCCACCTATCATAAAAGGCTATTTTAGAAGACGAAGATCCTTGCAAGTGCTCTGATTGCCACCTACGGATGGATAAGAACTGGTTCACTGTCATTGGGTTTCGTGACTCTCGTCCTCAGCCTAAAGTGACTTTACAATTGAGCACTTAATCATCATTACAATCGCTATCTCCCGTTACACTGGCTACGAAATTCACGAGGCCTTAACTCTGCAGAAATAATGTAAAAAAAAAAAAAAAACTGTAGTTGATCAATTGTGGAAGTGAACCCTTAAATTTTTAGCGACCCTTGTTTTGGGAGCTATTGTGATAGCGAACAAAATCGGTAGCTATTGCGTTTGTCCTGTCCGTCCGTCCGTGTGTGTCCCCCCCCTAACAACTCCCGAACGGAATGGGGTATTTTCGGGTGTTCCCCCCTCACCCCTCACCAATGTTTGAGATATTTGTCATTGTTGTCATTGTACCCGCTTAACAACTACCGAAGGGAAGGTCGGATCGGCCAACGGATTTCCTCGTGTTCAGAGGCCCAAACAACGTAGGAATGGGGTATTTTCAAGCCTCCTCCTCCCATATCCGAGATATTTGGCATTGTTTTAATTGGATTTCCGCTCTTAGCTTAAACATTAGAAATTCAACCGTCTCTTTTCAGTTGTCAGCTAAAGCTTGATGGTTAAGGTTTCGGTCTCATATACTGAAGATTGCCGGTTCGAATCCGTATATCTACTTTTGTTTTTTCTCTTAAGCTTTTTTCCTCAGTGTCCGGGTGTTTTTTGTTTTTTTTTTTATTTTCTTATTTTTCTAACGTTTTATTTTATTTTTTTCCTAATTTTTTTTTTATTTTACTTTATGTTATTGTACTTTCTTGTTATATTATTATTTTTAATTTTTTTTTATTATTATGGGCCGCCCTTAAATTTATGCTGTATCACAAAATTACATTCACTTGTTTTACACTTTCTCTTTTCAATTGCTTATTTTGTTATTTATCTGATGAAAGGTCCGTTCAAGGCCTGCAAGCAAATTATTTATAGAATATCATTTACTCCCCTGAATAAGTTCAGGTATTTATTATATCCAAATATAGATGTAATGTTTACTGATATAACTACAAATACATAATATGTAGTGGGTTTTTTTTTTTTTTTTTTTGCAAAAGATTAGTTAAATAGAATACATTCTTAAAAATTAATGAAAAAATATAAAAGTTTTCATGAATTTTAGAGCACCAGTTAAGAGTAATTATTATTATTATTATTTTAGAAACATTTAAGTCACCTCTAGATCGTAAAAAAAAACTTTTTTCAGGTTAGTTTACGTTCAAGGTGTGGTCGAAAACTTTACTGTTTTCCGGACTCAGTTGTTAAAGTGTTCTGCACACATTTCATATCTTGGTTACTGAATGTTCTTTTGTTTATTTTTTTCTTCCTTTCTTGTTTTATTTATTTATTTTTTTCGTTTTCTTTTAGTAATTAGTTTTAGAGTTTACTAAACTTTTTCTGTAAGAAATGATTTGAACAGCAGGATGCGAAAAAGTTAAGGAACACTAAATAACATAAAATATAAAGAGTGAATAAGGAATTTTCCTACTTCAGGTACTGTTTCTCGATATTTCTGCTAGGTACCTTGAGCCTTCATCATAAGAAAGTAATGCATTGATAATTACAGTTTTTATAATGTTTCGGCAGGAAGTTTCAAGCATCGTCCGTTCCAAAAACTATTGAGACGGACCCGACAATGGAAATTATTAATGCAGTTTTGATTTTCTCTTGAAAAAGGCATAAGGATCGTTCCGAAATATTGAACAACATTAGCTGAAATAGGAAAAATTCCTCATTAACTCATATGTTGTGTATATACGTTTTCATGTTAGGTAAGGGAGTTTACCTTAGTGAAAAAGAAAAATATTTTGCACCGATGAATTTTATTAAAATTTGATTGGTTCACAGGGTAAAAATCCATGATAATTCGATACGTGACATTTTATAAGAATTCTTAGTAAAGTAAACTATATAGAAATAAATTACAGGAAAAAAATGCAGTTACCTTAATTGTTATTCTACTAAAAAAAAAAAAAAAAAAAGTTTTATGAATTTTTTTTTTTAATTCAGAAATATATAAATGCAAAATTGACATGTTCTCGCCATAACACGTTGGAGATGCCAGCAATGTGGTACTAGGAAAGGAAGCTACACTACTACGGATATACCTTTAAGGAAAACAGCATTTCTCTATTATCTCAATTGTAAATACATACCAAAACAATAAGTTAAAAACTATAACTTTTTGGCAGTGAATTTATAGGTATTGAAATCTAACTTGTGCCAACAACGAAGTAGTTGATAAATTTTATCCAATTGCTGTCATTCTGATATACCTGGTAAAAATACCTATATCATCATCGTCATCACTAACATTTTCAGAACTAGTTCATCTTTGTAGAAAAAAAAATGTACTTTCTTATTGATTTGCTAGATCTGCTTCTTATTAATTTATTTATTATTTACGTCTCCTCTTCTTTCAAGAATCTTCTTAATGTTTGATGAAATATCTAACATATAAATTAATTTACTTTTTGAAATAAAGACGCTCCCTCGTATTCACAGCTGTTGGTTAAAGACCTAATGAGAAACTATTCTTTTCTAAATAGTTTTTATCCAAGAGGTTATTAACAGTTTTTCAAACTTTGGAGGTGTAATTTTTCATCATCTTACGTCCGTAACTTACTGTTATTTTTTTTCCCGAATTGCTGTTGAAGTTGTCTCATTACTTCTATAATCTTAACTTCGTATCGCTAACTATAGACTCACCGTTGCAATGTACCAAATCAAGTGTCCTTCAGAATATCTGTTGTACATCAGTGATAGACTTTAAAAATAATTTGAGTTGGAAATTATTAGAAAATAAGTTTAATGCACATATGTAATAGAATTTCGATGGAAGCGATTGGTACAAAATTTCACTGAATTCGTTCTCATATATATATATATGTGTGTGTGTGTGTGTGTGTGTATGTGTATTACGAATATGCCGAGCACCTCGACCTACGCTACTCTAACAGGAAAGAAGGACTGGCGGAAGGAACGATGAAGAAAAGAATCGTGGAAGTAGTCCAGGGGAAACGGGAGAACCCTCATGAAAACCTGCCCAATGCGGATAGTCCACCTCGAAATCCACATGAGAATCAAACCCTCCTTACTGAAAGGCCAATGCTCACGACAACATCAACCGCGTCGCCATTCGTTTTCATATTAACTTATCCTTTCTTACGAACAGTAGAGCTAACATACAAAGTGTGGTCGAAGTGGAGTCTTCAAATGATATATTCCTTCTATGTACAGTCCATTTCGGTTAAATACATTTCATAAATAATCACCTTACTATAAAAATTACTGAAGCAAAATTACTAGTGTATGTGTATAGTATTTATTTTTTTCGTGTTTTTTTTTTCCATTTGTTCTGTTTTCATCCTATTCTTTCTTCATCATTCATTTCCCGATTAGTTTTGACCACCCACAGCGAATTCGCTGGCAAAAAAATATCACCATCTCGATCAGCAGCCTAATAACTTATCCTGATCTGTCTTTCATGATTAATATGTTATCTAATATTAATATATTATCAAACCGTGTTAGGAATTCGCGCAATTTTTAGTAGCTTCCCTGCCATCAACTGGGCTTCCCTGCTGACCGAAAAATTGATCTCGGAATCCAAGGTCACGTGCCCGTCGTGAGTGTGTGTGTGGGTGTGGTGAGTGTTTTAAGTCGACCAAAAATCAACGTTTCGATGAAGAATGAAATGTAGGCATCCTCAATAGTATACATAACGTTTGACATTAATTTCACATCAATGTCCTGAAGAAGTCTATCGCACACAAAGATGAAATATAGACGGAAAATAAAGGAGTGTTTAATTTTTACAGAAGATTGTGGTGTATGTATTTGATATTTAAGTTGGTATTTGACACCTTATTTGCATTTCTATGTCTTATGGTTTCGGATGAGTAGCAGAAAGAAAAACCCAATGTTTTCTTTTATAAATACAGATAGAGGAGAATCAATGGGGTTGGATTTTTATTTTATATGTTTAGCCAGTCTTTTTTAAAAGGATATTCAGTAAGATCTTTTTTTTTACATATTTCTACAAAAAAGCAAGAAGGCTATTTAATTTATTTGTATATTTAATTTAAATATAGTAATTTTGTTTTCAACAGTAAACAAAAACATTGTTTATTGCGTTATTTATAGACGTTATTAATAGAAATGATGGTTCGCAGTTCAATTTCAAATTGATAGTAAGTCAAAGCTATTAATAGGTCAAGAGCTCTAAATTATGAGAAGACCTTTTATTGGTTTTTGTAACTTTTCTTTCACATTTTCATGAGAAGACAACTCCCCTAGTGCGAGCTTTTTTTTTTTTTTTTTTTTCAATGCGTATTTTTTATTGTATTTCCTTGTCGCTTTCGAAAAACAATTCTTATTGATTCCCACGAGATCACAAAAAGATTTACGCAATGCTACGACGCGCCGTGAAGCTAATACGAAGGAACACAGAATATTATATATTGATATCTAGGAAGACTAATTTATAATTCAATCATCCAAGAAAACATCAACTCTTTTACTACTAAAGATGTTGAAGAGAAATAGTTAATTTTTTGTGATGCTTTGCTTACGGATGTACAGGACCATATGTAAAATATATATATTTAAAAGAAGTTTTTAAATGTAATTTTTAAGTCCCGTTCACCTAAAATATGTATCTTCGGAAGCTGAAATTTTAACGGTAAGTTTTGGTTATTGAAAAGATTGTTTTTGGATTTTTTTCTAAATATCGGACCTGCGGATAAGGAAGTAGGCCTATACAGGGACCTAAAACCACGTAAGTACGTTTCTATTTAAATTCAGTAATTCCAAATGAATATTAATGAATGTAAGCTCTTATTGATTTACTGGCTTAGGTTTTGAAGAACCAAAAAATAAAACTCTCCAAACCTATTAATACGATAAAATAAACAAACATAAAAAAGAAAAAGCTGAAATTTCGTAGTAAGTTTATTCCAGTCATTGTATTTCAGCAATTATTTTATTATTCTTAACACGTTTTTATTAGCCCGTTTTCTTGTCTGTTTATTTGTTTGTTCGGTACAAATTTTGCAATTGATTTTAAACTAACTTCCCGATGAACTAGAGACTTAAAACTTTAAATATAGCTCAGAACTGGATGACTAGGAATCTGTATGGGGCTAGGAAAAAATATTTTATACTTTTTAGTCCGTCTTAAAAACGTGGTATACTAAAAAAAAAAAAAATTTAATAATTATTTTGATCTTAATCTGCAGGTTTTCAAAAATTACCGTTCCAACTTTATCATGTTATTATTTCCTTGTTTATTTTATTTTTTAACCCAGAATTTTTTTTGATATTTTAACAGCTTCTAATTTCTATTCTATTTGTACAAGAAATTCGTTCTGAGATATAATTAATTTTTCCTCGCTTATAGTTATATAGGGGATTAAATTATTTTTGGCTCATAATTGTACAGTTTTGGTTAATGGTTTGGAGTAACTAGGACTGTGAATTAATTAGTATATCAATTTTCTTAAGACTAATTCTTAATTAAACAAAGTTTAATTAAGTTTTATTGCCATTATATTTTGTGTGAATATACATTAAACTTTGCAGATTTATTTTAATTTATTGTTTTGTGTAATTTTATCCAAATGTTTGTGGAATGGTTAGTTAAAGATTCAAAAATTTGAAAATAAATTAAAATTTTTAGGAAATGAAACTGAATATTACGAGATGTTCAAAACTAATGAAATCATCAACAACAAAGAAAATAATAATACAAAAAGTTAAAATAGAATAATTCGTTATTTAATCAATAAAATCAATAGAAAATATCTATTTAGAAATATTATAATGGGTGTATTATCTGTTCTTATTTTGAGCTCGATTACGGCAGTCATGTTTTTAGTTGTACTGGGAAGATGTATATATATAATTAACAATGAACAATTTCAAATTAAATAACTTTTATGACCTTCACTTGGATTCAAATATTACCTCATTTCTTTCTTGAGTAATTTTTTCCTGTGTTTTGCTTCTTTTCCTTTGTTTTTTAACCAGATAAAGAAACAAGATTTTGACATTTAAGACTTGCACCTTAAAAGGAAGGAAAAAAAAAATAATCTAGGAAAAAATTTATAAGCCTTAAACTAGATGATAAGTACCTTTGACATGTCAACAGTTTATATCTAAACATATGGGGAATAATAACTTACTAGTCAAATAAAAAGAAAATAATAATAATTTCTTTGAATTTTTTATTACAAATATCAGTTCCGGTAGAACTAGGTAATGTCCTGTTAAGTAACCGGAAGTCGTGTTTGTAATAGTTTCTTTATAGAGAATTTATCTTTATTCTTACACCAGTGAAATGCAGTGCGAAATTACTTTGAAGTAAAAAAATTGAAGATATTCTAGGACAAGGGTTATTATATAAAACAAATTTAGGCATACTATTTTCAGTCTAATTTCAGTTATGTTTAAAACTCTAGCTATCACTGTTAGGATTTGCCATCTTGATTGTTCATTTGTTTCAAAAAGTTAAGACTGATTTGTTTTTTTCTATTATTTATTAATTTCTATATATTAATATGAATTTTTCTTATAAGTTAAATCATTTGTCATTTTTGGAAAGTTTTTAATAATAATAATAATAATCGTAGTAAGCTTTTGTGATGATAAAAACCAAAATCAATTAACATCAGTAATTATTCTGTGAGGAGGATTCCGGAAGTAGGCCTATTTAGTTATGGTCTAACTATTTAGTTGTGGCGTTTGTGGAAGATGTCCTGTCAAGGTGACATGGATGGAAGCAGTGACTCACTCAACCAACAAACTTAAAGAGTAGCTAACAAATTGAACAAAAGTTAATGGTAAAAGCAGTTCATTAAACTTAACATTAAAGACACAACCAACATACGATAAAATAACAAAAATTGCAACCATTGTTAAGACTGAAAAACAATATTTTCAAAAATGGCTATTGACAGTTGAGGATTTTAAAGTTGTATAGTTCTTAAATATTTTTTTTTTTTGAAGTTAAAATATTAAATTATAATCATAATTAGAAATTGATTTTCAACAGTTATAAATCAAAAGAAATAATATTATTGAATGAATTTAAAAGACTTAAGTTTTAAATCAATCAATAATATTTTTAAGACGTTTGAATGAAGCTAATTTTCAGTACTATTTTATTTCTTATGCTTCAAGATTCACATAAATCATTCCGGTAATTGGGCAAATTACTCACTAATTAATAGTATAAATATTATTACTTTTCTTTTATTCTGTTCTTTATTTGAACAAAATAACATTTATTTATTTAATCTTTAGGTAAATCTATTGTCTCCTTCCATTACTATGTTAGTTCCATTTTTAAGAAATAACTGAATATAGTTAGTGCGTTATATAGTGCAGTCTGTCTGTCTGTCATATACTGCCAAACGGAGTTTAATGGAGTTTAGAGTTGGAATTGTTTATGAAAACTTTTCGAGTCCAACTAAGATTGATTAACTTCGCCTCAGTACAATTGATAGCAATTACCGCGGGAATACGAGGCTTTGATTGTAAATGTGTAAAAATACCTTATATTTTGCACGCTCCATGGCCTTTCTGTTAGGCATTATTCATCACACAAATATGACATATCTCATTAATAAGGAAGCTTTGCATTTACATTTTTTTTTTATTGTTATTATTTTATTTTTATTCCCCGCTGAGATGACAGCGTAACCTAGTGCCAATCACCATCGTTTAAAATACCAACAAAGCAAATTAATGTCCCTGAACTATTGTTGAACTAATGTTCCTAGAGCTGTGTCAGATTTAAAAATACTCAGGACTCGGTCGACAGATGGATCCCCACCATTATATCTTAAAAAAAACTTAAACGCTCTAAATAGATGATATTATTGGTCAGCTCTAATGAAGTGATCATATTTAGCTTTTTTTTTTTCCCCCTTGATTTGCGATAAAGTAATTCTTGTTTCATCATAGTTTTGCAAGCATAATATCATACTTTAATCACATATGATTGTTTTTTTTAAATATTCGAATGGGTTATTGATTCTGAAAAAAAGCAGCTGAATTATTGGTTTGAGTTATTATTTATTCAATAATTAATTTAGAAGCAATTTTTGTTTTTAATTTAGAAGTATTTTAATAGATAATTACTATATGCATTAATAGCATTAAATGTTTTATTGGCGAAATTACAACAACGCATTCTTTGTAATTTTGGTTTGATTCTTAACATAATAAGAGACCTGCAATTTTATTGACGGGAATGTTAAGTCTGACGTTAGCCTCGCCTCATTGATTAACAATATGAATTTATAAAATCATTAATAAAAAGAAACGTATATGAGAATCACTTAAAGGAAAACAAACCAGAATAAATGGTTCAAGTTTTTTAATACATGAAATATCACGATTTTCCTCACCAACACCCAACCAAAAAAAAATTCTCCAAAAATTGCTTTTTGGCTCCGTTTTTTGATAATTCCGTTGTTTACTTGAATCAATTTTGCTAAATAGTTTAGAAAAAGTGATTAAGTTCCATCCGAGGTAGGATAATATTAAATAGTATTGGAATAAATAAAAAATCTTAGTTGGAATTGTAAATATTTAAAAAGAAAAATATAAGGAAAGACATTTCTCGTAGTCCTGCAAATCCTTGAGTATCTTTGCGCCAGCCTCAAAAGAGTTTATTTCGATAAACAATAATAATAAAAAAAAAAAGGAGACAAAAATAAGAATCTCGACAGAATAAATAAATTATTAGAGCTTACATCAGTTTTTCAGTCTTCATATCAATAAATGCATTTGTTATAAATAGCTTCTATTCATTTCTAAAGTTGTTGTTATTTATTTTTGCTATGAATATTTTAAAATTTATTTTAGAGAATATATTTCTTTCTTCTCATTGGAAGTTATGGGAAAATTTCTCTGTGGGAAATAAAAAAATTAAAAAAGTAAAAATCTGAAAATTGAATTTTTTCATTAAAACCCTCAATAGCTGTAGAGAAAACTTTATTATTATTGTTATTATTTGAAAACAGTCATTTTTCGAAAATAACTTAACGCTCCTTTTCACAATTACTAGGTTTTAATTAGATGCTCTTATTAAAGAATGAAAGCATAAATTCAGAAGTAAATATGGAACCACAGAACCACGGATAGAGATATTTTGGAATACTAAAATGTAGATTGTTATTATTATTACCAAACATATCTAGTACAGGTTTTGTTTTTGTTTTTTTAAATTGATCTAATGTCTTTAACTCCTTTCAATCAGAGAGAACTCAAGAATCGAGCAAAAAGAAAAAAGTTTTGAAATGCAATTTTACATCGGAATATTGACATCCATTCATCTGTCTCTCGTGTAATCAAGATAACCACAGAACTATGTACATCTTACGATGTAAGTGTAGATTATTGCAATGAAGAGTCCTTTTCTACATAAGGATAATACAGAAGGTAAGGGAAAACATTTACCAAAATATATTGCAGCTCAATACTCCCTATAATTCAAAAATTACTTAGAAATTAGAAATTGTAAAGGTAAATAAATTCTATCCAATGGGATCACCCTATTGATTTTGATAGAATCGGACCCATAAGGAAAACTGTTAATTCAGATCAATTGGGTAAGACCGAACATTTATTAAGTGACATCCTAGAAAAACTGTTTCACGCTCTTTGGCGATGATCAGCTAGGAGCAGTCACCAGTAAGCAGCGAGGTCTCGGTACTGAAGCTAATAGGAATAATCGTCGCAGTGGAGCCTCCAAAGCAAAAAATAAACAATAAAAAACTCACTAAAAAAAATATGAGTGAGGAAATTCATGTACCAGCATTTGTTACGAAAATTCATTGAGGCCGGTGGAGTATTGGTACATGAAGTTTCTCACTAATGCCTCCTTTAGTGAGTTTTTATTGTTTATTTTGGTTTGGAGGCATCACTGCGATTCCAATCTTAATAAACATGTAAAGCACGGTTATCAAGACAATGAATTTTCTAATCTATTTTCTAACGTACATGTTGCCAGGTTGGTATTCCAAAGTTGGCATATTACCTTTTTAATTTTTTTTTGAAAGCGAAGATAAAAATAAAAAATAAATTTCAAAGATAGGTTTCCCTACTTTCTTTTTATAGGTGGTTTCCCCCACCCCCTCTTTTTTTTTAATTGAAAGTCAAGCGATTTTTTTAAATTTTTTTATAAGTTAATTGAGCGCCAATGAACTGCGATTGGTAAGGTTAGCAGCCTTTCTTCTGCCTCCCACATCTATAGGTGACCAAATGAACTTGGAGTTCCGTCTGTAGCCTAGTAAATCTGTCAACCTTGAAATCTAAAGCTGGCTTTCTCTGAATTCGGAAAATATTACATCAAAAATAAGGAATAATTTTTTTCCCTGAGGGAGAATTTCAGTTCAGCAACAAAATCACGGCGAAATTGTCGACAGCTCATCGGAAACAAGTCATTTTAAAACTTGTAAAATTTACCAAATAAATTTAAAGCCACAGTGGAACTTAAGAAAAACTAAGCTATTTAATAAAATTATATAATTATATTTTTTTCATTATAATAATTCAAAATTTAAGTAAACTTATAATAAATATATTTGTTACATATATTAAAATATTAACTATATAAAAATTTTAATAAAAATTTGTTAAAAATTTGTTGAAATTCTTATAGTTACAAAAACAGTTTCTATCATTTCATAAACAGTTTTTTCATTTCTAACTGCTTAAATTGTAAAAATTATTTTTGACTTTTTATTATATAATTATTTCCGTTTGATTAAATTATTATGCCTAAATTAATTTGAGTTAATAAATTTTTGTTCCGAAACTTTAAAATTTTGTCATTTGGCCAAAAATGTGAAATTCCTTAGCGGATAGGAGTAAGACTTAATCCTTATTGGATCAATATTTATTTGTTTGTGCTGCCAACAATAAATCTTCTCACATTTTTATGAATTGGAATAGAGGAATTGATGCAAGTATCGGCAAATAAGAAAAAATAATCTGAGGAAGAATTAGAGAATAATCTAATTCTCTAATAATCATTGTTATTTAGTAAAAATGTGTTAGAATATCTTGTAGTCCAATGGTTTAAGCGCTAGACTGCGGACTGCTGGAGGGAGAGCCCGGGTTCATTTCCCGGTGATAGTCGGAGATTTTCCTATTTCTCCTCCAGACGGACCCAGGGTTCACCCAGCCCTCTTTCAAGGGGGTACCGGGTAATTTACTCGTGGGTTAAAGGCGGGAGGACTGATCATCCGACCTCATCTAGTTCCGTTGGTAGAGAATCATTGGGAGCCTAAACCTCCCACGCACTCAAGGGCCTGCATGGCCTGTAGTGATACAGCTTTAATCCTTTTAATATATAGGACATCTCACTGTTGTTGATATTGCTTAGCGATTTTCAGTTGCAGAAATTACATAGACATTTCACTGACCAATCTGAATGACGAAGCAATTACTCAGATCCTTCAAAATCCAAACTGAGATTTCGAGAAATTTACATCTGAAATCTCGTACAAGGTTGGGAGAGAGTGGTGTCAGAAGATCATTTAATATGTCATCATTATCTTTTCACTCTGTTTTCTACAGCCTGAGCTTTCAGCAGGTTTTTGTTCAGTTCTTTAGCTTTCCTTCTGCAATTCGAATCTAATAAGGTTTTTGATTTCGTTCACACTGAAGACGTATCCTTGGACTTTGCTCATTGCAAGGGAATGTAGCTGAAATTTCGTTGTTACCTATTAATAATCAGTTCCTATTCAGTTCCAATTGAGTTTCTTTTTGTGGTTACGATGTCAATGCTCTCTCTCATCCATTCGTTTGCTGTCTTTTCTTATAATTCCCAGCATAGATTGTTCATTTTATTTTATTTATTAATTTTTTATGCTCTTTTACACAATTTCTGAATTTATTTCTTAGGACTGTGTAAGTTTCATAGATAGGATCAAAAGTATAATTTGTACCAACGTCTTATCTTTTATTTTTGAGGATCAATGTCGAATTACCAAAGGTAAAGTCAAATTAAGTTTATAAGTTTTTTCACCTCAGATGATTGAAACACTTTTTAACGAACCGGCGTTTGGGAGCCACTGGTTAGTGATCTTTTGCCTCTTCCTAACAGAAGTTTAGGAAATATATCTTTTCCTCCGGAAAATTTGTATTCAATGTCGTAACAAGTTATGTATTAATGTATCTCAGATGCTGATAGTTAGTCTATATCTCTCTCTTTATCTCTTCTTGATGTAATTCCAAACTAACTATGCTTTTGGCCCGGTAGCCGAGTGGGTAATGCCGCTTGGCATCGGGTTGGAGGTGCAGGGTTCGATTCTCGGCGTCGGCGGAGGGCGGGAATTTTTCCACGCTTTATTCTCCTCCGAACGGATCCTAGGGTCTACCCAGCCCTCTGTAGAATGGGTACCGGGTTTCTTTCCCGGGAGTTAAAGGCGGGCGGGTGTCGGGCTGACCACCCGACCTCATAGTCCCGTTGGTCAAAAAACGTCGGGAGCCTTACCTCCCGCGCACCCGTGGGCCTGTATGGCCCAATTGTTTGATTGTTTGGGCTTTAACTTTAACTTTTGACTATGCTTTTATAAAACGCTGTCCTAATTGAAAAATTTATGTTATTTAATCATTGGAATTGTCATAAAATTCACAATACATAATTTGATGAAAATCGACCATTTCTAATACAAGTGGTTTGCATTTTAATTATAAAATGCAAAGTTTTTTAATATAAATGGACAAAGTTCAGTTATGTTAACGTTTGATTAATCTTGACATTTATTTATTATTCGAAAAACACCCAAATTTCTCAAAAATCGTCCAAAATGTTTGTAAGGCTAGTTACAGCAACAATTAGCTGGATACCTCAGGTTTACGTGCAGCATCAACACTATCAATCTCTCATTTATTGATTTTTTTTTTTATTACATTTTTATTTTTACTTATTTTTTTCTCGGTTTTTTTTTTTAATCAACTTTTAAATAATTATTAAACCAGTAGGGGTCGATCGAATCTATTGTGTATAAAGTTTCCTAGAGCTATTTAAGAAGTTCTAGGGTGGAATTGCATCTTATCTTTGTAGTGTTAACAGTAGGAGCATCTCTCATTAAGACGTCTGTAATTCAGTTGAACGAGGTCAACCCACCCCGTTAAGGCAATCGTCTTTTTTCTCTATTTGTTTCCTTTAGTTATAAGTTGAGTGTCCTGAACAACACAATGTCCATAGGGAAACGTCGTACGACACACAATGCCAGTATCTACTGCGTTGTCTTATCGCCACAAGTGAATCCTACAAGAAAAACTTCATCGTTTGTGAATTTGACAGACGAACAATTCACAACGAATAGAGGACATTCACTCAATCATCATTTTCTATCAATTCCTTATTGGAAATAGACTCAATCAGCCGTAAATGTCTATTTATATTCACTTGAGGTTTATTATTATGGAAAACATTGATCCCAAGTTTAAAAAGCATTGAATTTCAAAAGCGTTTATATTTAGAATTGTACGAACGAATTTGTTTCTGAAGAGTCTGTGACGTTCAAAAACTGTTCGATAATTTTGTAACTCGATCTTATTACAAAAAACAATAATTAAGAATGGAGATCCACAAAAAAATTCATACGAATTTAGTAAAGAAAGTAAAAAAAAAAATGCGTGAACTTGACATTGTGAAATTGTCATTCCTAAAGGAAATTAAATTTACACATGTGTGCACTGAACAACATTTGAACAAAGGAACGGATCTTCTTAAAACTTAGAATTCATATTTATGGACAGAAGATGATATATGATGATTTATGGACAGAAGATTTTTTGAAGTTGAAAATTTCTCCTTGTGAAGATGATAAAAACTTCCCACAGAAAAGCATCAGAAAAGATGAAAGGATTTTAATGGCTTATATTAATCCAATATCACTGGCCTTAAAATTAATCGGAGTTTGATACTAATGGGTAAAAATTTGATATACTGTGATGTTTTTTCGGGAAACGGAAAATTTGAAAGTAGATTGTTTGATTATATGAAGATATAATAAACACTTAATTACTACT
>JAFIDM010000007.1:26711567-26729931 GCA_023159025.1 Thereuonema tuberculata | reverse complement strand
CAAAAACAATATGGCGGGTCAAGGACCAAAGCACATACTGCCAAGTGTAAAGACGTGTGCGAGAATGATTAGGGATGTGTGCTTGTGTCCAAAAATTTCCTAACTATGCGTATAGTGTTGAGTACCACAGCCTTCTGCAGTTGTGCATAAGTGATTTTGTGAAGTCCTAGTGTGCTGAGACTGTGGTGCAATGTGTGAGGCACCAGACCAGTGGCAGACAGAACGATGGGTACAACACGTACTCGATTCTGCTTCCACTGCTTCTGGAGCTCATGTGCTAGATCAGTGTATTTACTGATCTTGTCTGCATGAGTTTTCTGCATGTTCTTGCTGATAGGCACTACAATATCAATTAGATAGGTCTGTTTGTTGACCTTATCAACAAGTGTGATGTCTGGTCTGTTGTGATGTATGGTTTTGTCTGTGTGAATGGGGCGGTCCCAGTATAGTTTATATGAGGGTGACTCTAATACACTTTGTGGTATGTACTTGTAGTACGGGACCGTGCTCTTAATAAGTGAATGTTTGTGTGCTAGTTGTTGATGAACGATCGACGCTACCTGATTGTGTCGGTGGAGGTAGTCTGTTTGAGAGAGAAGGGGACAGCCTGATATTACGTGGTCGATCGTCTCATGCGTAGTGTGGCATTTCCTGCATTTGTCGTCATGTGTGTTTGCATCGTGTAGAATGTGTTTCTTGTAGTTGCGTGTGGAGATGACTTGGTCCTGTATTGCGATCATGAACCCTTCGGTCTCCCCAAACAGCTCACCACTCGTCAGCCATCTGTTCGACGCTTCCATGTCGACATGAGGCTGGCTGAGTTCGTGATGATGTCTGCCATGGAGTTCCTTACGAGCCCATGATTCACGCAGCTGCTGAGTGTGGGTGTCAGGGGTGGTGAGTGTTGGAGAAGAGTTTTCGAGGTTCAGGGGTGTGAGGTGTGTGTCAGCCTTGACAATGGCTGAGTGAAGTGAGGAGTCTTCTGCTCTTTGGTGGAAATGTTCCCTAAGTATATGTACTTGTTTTTCGTGTAGGGTGATGAGGTTGATGAATCCTCGGCCTCCCTCCTTGCGGGGAAGAGTCATCCTTTCCGTAGCGGACTTGGGGTGGTGCATGTTGTGTTTCGTGAATGTAGTGCGTGTTGCGCGTTGTAGTGCTTCGAGTTCGGTGTTTGTCCATGGAATTATGCCGAACGAATATGTTAGTGTGGGAACGGCAAAAGTGATAGCTTTAATTTTATTTCTGGCGTTGAGTTGTGTTTTGAGGATTTTGTGAACTCGAGCAAGGTATGTGTTCTTCAGTGCATTTTTGATGTTTGCGTTGTCAATCACGCGCGCTTGCTGGAAGCCCAGGTACTTGTAGGTCTCTCCCTGTTCCATGGATTGGATGGCCAAACCATGTCCAGTTCAAAACACTCCAAATTCGAAGTCTTCCCACGTATTATGTGTAACTTGCGGCATTTGTCAATTCCAAATTCCATCCCAATGTCTTTGGTGAACTGTGTGGTGGCTTGTAGTAAATTAGTAAGTTGTGCATTGTTTGTGGCATAGAGTTTAATGTCATCCATGTAGAGTAAGTGTGTGATTTTATATGGTGTCACAGTGCCTGTGGTAAGCCTATAACCGTGTTTTGTGTTATCTAGTATATGGCTCAGTGGATTCAAGGCGAGGCAGAACCAAAGAGGACTCAAGGAGTCTCCCTGGAAAATACCTCTCCTTATGGGAATGGGATCTGTAGTGATGGAGGTGTTAGAGGTGCGTAGGTGTAATGTTGTGTTCCAACTCTTCATCGTGGCAGCTAAGAATGCTGTGATCTTGGGGTGTATTTTGTAGATATGAAGAGTGTGTAGGAGCCAGGAATGAGGGACAGAATCAAATGCCTTCTTGTAATCGATGTATGCGATATGTAAGCTCCTATTCTTCGCGCGTGCCTGGCGCAGGATTACAGAGTCAATAAGGAGTTGCTCCTTACAACCCTGGGAATTCCTGTGACAGCCCTTCTGCTGTTCGGAAAGAATGTTATATGTCTCGATGTGTGTATAGATCTTGTCTGCGAGGCAGGAGATGAGGAGTTTGTAAAGTGTGGGGAGGCAAGTGATTGGGCGGTAGTTTGCAGGTTGCGCTGTTTCAGTGTTCTCCCACGATAACTAGATGATTTTAGAGGGAACTATTTAAAGATTTAGAAAAAAAAAATTAGAATATTGTTTAACTTGAGATATGCCCATCCAACTGTCCGTCTGTGATCAAAATTATCTATCCTACGAAGGTAAAACTTGCAGAAAGCTTGAGGTTAAAGCAAATCATTTTACGTGCTGTGAAAAATGATTAAAAAGCGAGAAATCAACGGCAGCACCTTAATAATTTGAAATTGCCTCTCTTGTTCGATTATAGGGAAGAAAAGAGGCAATTTCAATTTATTCAGGTGCTGCCTTTGATTTCTCGCTTTTTAAGCTTTAGGGTTGTTAATGATTTTTAATGATTCGGTTTAAATCAGTTTAATAGTTAAGGAGTTATGAACCAAAACGTCCAAATATCCTGATTTTTTTTTTAAAATTATAATATTCTAATTTGATCTTTTTATTTCTTTTAAATTTTTGATAGTCTCCAAACGATTTCTTTGTTTACTCCCTTCTCATTTTTTTTTTTGCGAAGTTTTGTATTTTTTTTAAATTTTTGCTGAACAGTTACACCTTTTTTTTTTAAAAAAATTCTTTATCATTCCAAAGTATATTTAATGGCAATTCTCACAGAAGATAAGAAGCATTCTGTTTCATTTCCCTTATTATACTTTATCATTTTGCAACTAATTTTGATATTTATAATTTTAGCCTTCCGAAAGACGCCTTATATCCCCGGTTTGTCTGTCTGTGGACACATATCCCATAATGCTTCGCAACGGCTTCTGTTAGCTCAGTTGTAGGTGGCCTGAATATTAAATGTTGTAAGTGGTCTGATAGCTCAGTTGGTTAGAACGTCGTGCTCGCGAAGGTCGTGGCTTCAAAAAATGGTTATTTTTTTTTTTTTTTTAAATCATTATTAGGAATCAGTGTATTAACAAGGTTTGAGCTAAGAATGACGATTATTCCATATAAATAGGGGTGGGTAAGATAGCATGGGATCGCAAAGAGACTCGCGCGAGCATTTTCTAGACCACCGCGGCGCAGTCTATTCTAAAGTAAAGGTAACTCAGAAGCCATTGCGAAGCACTGTGATTGGTTTACTAATCACTATCCCTACCTTGTTTTTTTATGATCCTGAAATTAAAATTCCACGTAATTGTATTATTTTTATACATTTTACTTTTTCTGTTTTAATCGAATACATTTAATACAAAAGTGATTCTGAACGACATTTAATCTTCTTTTATTAGAAATTGTTTAATTTAAGAAAAAAAAAAAAGGACCAATTGAAAAATATTTAAAAGTTTATTTTTGTTTTTGATTTTTTCCTAATTCACTGAAGAAATAACTTTGTATTATTATTATGTAAAAAGTTTCAAACCTTGGGTTTCCCCAGCAAAGACAACATGGCGGGTCAAGAACCAAAGCACATATTGCCAAGTGTAAAGACGTGTGCAAGAATGGTTAGGGATGTGTGGTTGTGTCCATAAATTTCCTAACTATGCATGTTGTGTTGAGTACTACAGCCTTTTGCAGTTGTGCATAAGTGAAATCCTAGTGTGCTGAGGCTGTGGTGCAATGTGTGAGTACCAGACCAGTGGCGGACAGGACGATGGGTACAACGCGTACTCGGACCTGCCTCCACTGCTTCTGGAGCTCGTGTGCTAGGTCGGTGTATTTACTGATCTTGTCTGCGTGTGTTTTCTGCATGTTCTTAATGATAGGCACTGCAATATCAATGAGATAGGTCTGTTTGTTGACCTTATCAACAACCCGGTAGGGACACAGGGGCGAACCTGTGATTCTACGGCAAGCGCAAGCCGTTCCGTACTGCCTCCACGTTTGGCACTGGGTGGGCAACGGAGTACGTTCATAAGGACGTGCTCCGGCTGAAGTACGAAAATTTGCGTGGGTGAGAGAGCCCTGGTTCCTGGCCCACTGGCTACCAAAACTTCTCCCCTTACTTTTAGCGGTTACACGATGATGATTGACTTTTCTCGGACACGGAAATGACGGTACAGAGCCCAAGAGGCTCGGTAACAAGAGAATTAGATGCCTCTCTCGAAAAGAGATTGCCCAGTTGTCATCTTTTTCCCGCAGCCCGAGAGGCTTGTGCATATGAGTGCGGCTAGTTCGGCACCCAGCCGAAGGCGTCACAGAGCGGATTTCTTACCTCGCGAACTATCTCGATACCACTTCTATAATCATCATAAGACGGTTTGGCTCAACTGTCCTACCTGCCCGACCTTCGCCATTTGCACGTGGGAACATAAGTCGGGCGCTGTGCGGCCTTATTGTCCTGCAGGGAGGTGCCCAGCCTCCCTGGTTTTATCTGAAGGGAAGTGCCCAGCTTCTCTAGTCAGGGAAGCGCCCAGCTTTCCTGGCCACTCGTCTCTCCAAGTTCCGGCATGGTAAGTTTTCAGAGGCTCTCCCGATCCTCTATGGCCCCGCAGCGGCCATCGCGAGGGAATCAGTGTTTCGTGTCTGTCCTTATATGTATGTCTGGTGAGTAGTTTTGTCGTCGATGGGTAACTCTAGCCCCCTTGTGAACAGTCCCTCCCTGCTGTCCCTCCTCCTCCCTCTGCGGGCCCTCTTTTCTGGGTTGGTGGCTTTCGTCCCCGTTTTTAGTAGAGCCTTAAGCTCTCAGCCGCTTAAACCCTTAGTTGGGTACAATGCGTGTAAAGACTGTGACCTTATCAACAAGTGTAATATCAGGTCTGTTGTGATGTATGGTTTTATCTGTATTATTATTATTATTATTATTAGAGTTCTTCGAAAATGAGTTTTTTGTGAACGAAACTAACATGACAAAGAATTGAGGAAAACAATTTCGAATTCAATAAATAACGTATTTTATGTTTGCAGACAGATAGTTTACCGTAAGGTTTATTGCTTTTAAGCTGATATCTTGTAGAGTAGTCAGCATGTGACTGAAAGTGAAAAAAATATAGCTCTAAATTCAAAGCAACGGTTGACGCATCCTTTAGTTACTCTTCCACTTCGTTGCTTCCTAATGTATTGGAGATATTAAACCTATTGACAACTTCTGCAAGAGACTTCGAACATGTTGGATGTTCCAAAAGGTGTCAATATGAAATCAAAATTTGTTATAAATGACTTTTTTAAAGAATTTTCAAATTCTGTTTAGAATTATCCAAAATAAAAGCAAGTTTTGTTCAAAACTTTTCTGAATCTGTATTACTAAAATCTTTTATTTCTCTGTCTGTCTGTCCGGCGCAATTTCCTATAAGAATGGAAAATAGAAATAATTTTTACAATGAAATGTCCGCGATGGGAATCGAACCTGCAACCTTCTGATCCGAAGTAATTCGTCTTTTCCATTAGGCCACGGGGACTACAACTCACTTTATATTGTTTTTTGACTTATGTGTCCGTCCCCTTCCCCCCATCAATAATGAATGTATTCAATCTTTTTTTTTTTTTTTGAATCTCAAGATTTTTTTTATTTATTTCCGATCCGTCTGTTTATTTTTAATACGAAAATGACAATTAGAACTATAATTGCCGAAACGTTGCAATATTTCAAATAAAATATTCTTACTTAACCAATTCTATGTGATGTAGCAAAACAAGGGCGTGTACACGGGGGATGGCCTAGTTAATACAAAAGTCGGGATTTATTTGTGGATTAGTTAGATTAACTGTGATGGTAATCACTAACTACAGCTTTTCAATCAAAGCATGTTGCAACTTTAACACAAACCAGAGATTGAATATTTATTTATTTGAAAAAGGAGTGATTGTATTCGACATATTTCAATATCCAGATTTGTATTTTAAGAATTTATTCGGTTTTTGTTTCACGAGGAGAAGGTAGGGAAATTAAAAGCTCACTTACTTCAACGGGGAACCTCTGGTTTCACATCCCAAGAATTATATGTAAAAAAAATAAAAATAAAATAACGGACTCCCCCTTATACATGTCCCTAAAAACTAATAGCCGTGAGTACTTGATGCTTTTGAACTCATGGATTAAAAAAAAATCTGCAGGACATGCAGGTCCTTGGGTGCGCGGGAGATTTAGGCTCCCAGCGAGTCTCGACCAACTAGAAAAGTTGAAACCGATGCGCGCCCGGCTTTTAACACACGAGTAAGAAACCCGTACTTACTCATTTGACAGAGGGCTGGCTGGACCTTAGGGTCACTCTGGAGGAGAAATAACTGCTGAAAAATCTCCGACTACGGTCGGGAATTGAACTCGTGTCCGTAGTCCAGCCCTTACTGAACTTCCACCCACTTTGAACTCATAGGGCACTTTGAAATTAAACAAATATTCCCAGTTACTGTTCGTTTTGAAATGCCAGACCTATCCCTCGCTGACGATTCTACTCAACAGAGGGGTGATACGCTGAGATGGACACTTTCCTAAGACCTGTTTTTTTTTTCTTTAAGAAAAAAATAACGGAGAAGCTTTTTTGCAATAGTATGTATTCTTTCCATAATTCTTTCCCGAAAAGCGCAAATAGAACGCAGCTACTAGTAAACTAACACTGATAAAAAGTAAACATCCCCTCTTTATTTCTTCTCATCCCTATTTGGATGAAATCGAAGGAGACCTGATGCATGCGCGAAAGCGCTGAAGGCTCTCGTAAACAAAAACGAACAGTATATGTGTGTATTTTGGTTTTGATGTTTGTTTGTTTGTTTTTTTTTTTTTTCCTAATAAATTTCTTTCTGTACTACATTACAGCACAGTTTAGTGAAAAAAGAAAAAAAAAAGGGAAAATTCGAAAAGAAATCTAATTAATAATTGCGCAATGTAAGTGGCGAAGGCTGCTGGACTTGAGATTTTCCCGCCCATGAAGTTTATTATCTTATTGGACGCTTATTATGTTCGTTTCTGAAAAATAATTCTTTTTAATAATTTTAAGCGATCGTCCTTTTGTTTTAAATCTTGAATAAAAATAATAATAGTTGACAGGTCTCTAAAATAAATAACTTCCTCCCGTTTGTGAGCTAGAATAAACAGACGGACGAAAGAAATAGAAGAAATGTGATAGAAATAAAACGATAAGCATCCTGTTTCTATGCAATCCATTATAAAATACTTATTTATATCAGGCATTATAAAATATAAAATGTGTGAGGCTTGGCACATACATTTATGGGGGTTATGATTAAAATATGAAAGTTTGCCGAAAGATACGTGACTATTTTATAATCATTTAGAAGGTTTACGTCTTGTTGAAGGAATCCATCCGCTTTCTTTATCATCAAGTTTGTAAAAAGGAGAAAATTTATATATTATTTAATGAGTGAACATTTCATAGCTTTTTAATTTAAATATCAATAAGATATCATCTTCAAGAACAATAGGAAGAAGGTGAGTGGACATTTCTTTCTCGTTCATTCGATTAGAATTTCAGGTTAACATTCTTAACTATCGTATCAAATTTCATTTGAAGTTAATTTTAAACATTTTCTTTGCAAACGGAAATAAGCAATTTCTCTTCACTTCGTTAAGAAAACAACTCATTTTTTAACGCTTAACAAACAAGTCCATACAAAAACAGATCTAAGTAAAGTTGAATATTTATCTACATCATCTGTAACACTTTTTAACTAATTATCTTTAACTTATCAGCGACTCATCATTTTTAATGACTTTGCAATCACTGTAGAAGCATCAGCGTGACCCATTGGCCTCTTTATTCTCTAATTATTGCCATTCTCTACGGTTCAATATCAAATGACTCTTTATGCCCTGTAAATCCTATTAATTCATTGTGTTCATCTGAAGAGTCTATGACAAGTGGCGTCCTCTCGTGAGGACAGTATTACTTTACAAAGATATGCACCGTTTCAAAGTGTATTTTGTCATATTTGTTTGTTATTTTGAAAACAAAGAATTAATTATGACTTTGATTTCTTCTATCAAACTATGTAATGACATTTCTATAGGTCTTACAATTTAAATTACAGTGGTATTATTGTAGCTGATAATTACTATTATCACAACATGTCATTTTATTATTCTTTATTGAAACAAATATTTCATTTCCAAACAATAAGTTCTCATATTATATGAGATCTTCCTTTTCCGAGAGAAAAAAAAAAAATCAATTGGCAATGTAATGTTATGTAATTGGACACATATTCACCCTGAACACAGCTACTGGTAAACTTTTATTGAGGAATTGAACTAAAATAAAAAAAGTAACCACTTACAAAAAAAAAAATGCATTTATCTTAAGATTCAAAGAGAAAAAAAGGCGACACTACAGATCCTGTGGCTTTTGTTTTCAGTGCCGTAGTTATTGTTAAAAGCAGTATGGTAATACCTCGCCTTACATCGTTAGGCCTAATTCATTTCAAGACTAGAGACTTAAGTCGAAAAATGACGTAAGTCGAATAAACTCTTTAAAAGACGACCTAACCCCAGAGCCGTCGCGTGGGCGGGGCGATCGCCCTGGGCGCTGCGGCCAGGGGGGCGCCGCGGCACGGCAAAAATAAAAATTTTTGGAAATTCCGTTTTTTTTTTTGGTTGTATGGATTTTTGGGATGGTGGTGGTGGGGGGGGGGGCGCAAATATCAAGTGTAGGGCGCCTGACGAAATCTTGCCCCGGGCGCCAACAAACCACGCGACGGCCCTGCCTAACCCCCTATAATTAACCCCATAACATCGTCTCGTAGGAATACAATAAGTCATTCGATAGTTCAACATTTTAACTGATATTAATGTAAAGAAAAAAATAAAAAAAATTTACTTGATGGGTGACATCGATGTGATTTTTTAAAATTTTTATGGGTTTTTGTTATGTTCGTTGACTGACGTAACGTAAAGTTGCATAAACTGATGTTAGTCGACTTTTATTTTTTCCTATATCATTATCAAAAAACCGACGCGACGTAAGACGAGGTATAACAATACACAGAAATATGCGCTGTAGTTATTGTTAAAAGCAGCGAATAGAAATAGATTCTGTAATTATTCTAGTAGAAATAAAAGCTGTATATACACTGGTGTGCAAAATTAAGCAAGAAAAAACAAATTGCAAAAAAAGTAAAAATATAACAGAAGAATTTAACGTGCGTGAAACAATTATTAAGGTATATCTTTTAATTTATCTAGATGTCAGCTGATAAGGAGGGAAGTGGTATTGCATACCATTGCAACAATATGCAGGAAAGGGACAATTTGGCAGTGGTGGGGTCATAGTGTGGGAAGGCATCATATTGCTGGACACAATGAGCTACAGGTGCTGAAAAATGGGACTAGCAAACAATATTGCAACGAAGTTCTTCTACATCATGTTCGATTGTTTTGTGGTACCATAGGCGAAGACTTTCTATTTGTGGAGGACAACACTCCCCTCATCGTACAAAAGCAGTGCAGAGTTTTGGAGACTGAGGCAATTTGGAATATTGATTGACCAGCACGCTTCCCAGACTTGAACCCCATTAATCACATCTGGATGCAACGGGAACTCATGAAATCCCCTCGATAAACCAAGCAGGGACTCATTTGCGCTCTGGAGGAATGGATCAATTTGCCTCAGGAACACCTGGGTTACTTGGTGTTAAGCATGCCACCATGTTTCTGCAACCTGCATCGCAGTTCATTTGCTTACAGTCAAGAACTGTTTTTCAAATACAAGTACAAATGTTAACAGTCTTTAGGTTTTGGATGCCTGTGTATGATGATATCAAACCGTAATAGTAAGCCCATTACTAATACAGCATAATTTATTCCTAAAGCTCCGAATAGTTTCTTTTTTCCGGACTATTAATTCGAGAAATAATTCTGGAAGAATTAAAATATAGACTTCCGGATGATCAAAATATCAAATTAGGAAGAATAGGACCACCTCCTTCTGTTGGGTCAAAGAATTTGGTTTTAAAAGTTTTGGTCTACAAGGAGTGTAGTAATAGCTCCAAGAATTGGTAAAGATAGAAGTAAAATAGCAGAAATGAAAACTTCTCAAACAAACTGGTAAATGATCAAATTATATTCCTCTACACTAAGTTTCAGAAAAAGATAGGGAGTGATGTCATTGAACCAACTTACACAGTAACCGTCAGCCTGAAACATAGTTCTGTCTTTCTGTAAATATCGTACATCAAGCAAAAGATTTTGTATGATGTGAAATTACCTTAAGTTTCTATTGATATGTAATAAGTGTTTAAAATTATTTTTATGGAAATTTTCAAACTAGTAAAAATTAATAATCTATTGGTTATTAAGTTATCAAACTACTTGATTATCATAGCTGCCTTCACTAGCTTCGACTTGTTTCCTCAATTGTACTTTAAAGTTAATTTAAATAAAGGGTTTTTGTTTTTTTCAATTTGGAGAACTTTTAATTTTTTCCTCTGCACAGTGACTGGTAAGTTGACATATTTCTTTCAGGGCGTGATAGTAGAATTCTTTTGCAAAATAATATCCATTATGCAAATCTCAATAGTTTCAAGATATCTTACTTTTTTTATTTTTTGTGAATAAGAAATAAGAGGTACTCATTTTGAAAATCAATTGTAAAGCAATTTGTATTATTTATGGAAGTAAAAGATATTTCTTAAACCTTTATATCTCTTTCGAAAGGTAATAAAACATGGAAGTTTTTAAAGTCTTTTATATGCTTATCGTATTATCAAATTTTGGAAATAAATCCACTTGAATGTATAATTGGGTTCCAGGTTTTTACAAATGTAGGTTTTAGCTCTAGTAATTTTGAAGTTTTTAAAACATTGTTTGCTACATAAACTGTAGTAATGTGTAAACTAATAAGGGAAATGGAAATTTTACAAAAAAAAAGGCTTGATTCTTTTCTTTTTTTGTTTTGTTTGTTTTTGCTATTATAGTATTGATTATAATTAAATTAAATTTCAGACCTTAGGCAGTGCTTTTTTGGTTATTTTAATGTTTCAGTCAGGCAAGATGCTGGAGCAGATTTCTTAAATCTTAAATGCAAATAATGTTTCCAAATATTCCTTTTCCTTTTGAGACTTAAGCATTTCTTCCTTCTTGAGCTGTTTTGTTATAGAGGCGATCCCAGGTGTTTTGTACTTATGAACGAGCTCCCCATAAGGATAATTTATAATTAAATTAATAATTCGGAAATTAGTTTCTTCCACGCATGTAAACAAACCTGCATGACATAAGTGGTTCGTTGGTGCAGCATCTTTATACTAGCAGTTAGTCTGATTGTTTCTACGGTCACTAAGGCATAGCATCACTTTCATCTTAATTTTGTTTATCCAATTTTGTGAGTCTGTTTACTTCAAAAGAAAGAGCAAAATAGTTCCTGTAACTTATTATTACAGTACAGTGGTATTACTATATGGTGACCAGAAATAACTGCATTAAAGTTTTTATAATTTGAGTATATTAAACAAAAGAAATTTAACAAAACAATAATGTAGAACAATAACATGGACCTACAGTAATAATATACTTAAGTGGTTTCGAAGTAGCCTCCCTTGGCGGCGATACACAGCTTCAAATGCTTTTTGAAATTTTCGGCAATGGGCCGCAGCTATTTGACGATGTTCGGTCCCACTCCCGGCGCAGGGATTGCTTGAGCGACTCCAATTTTTTGTGGCGTTTAGCACAGGCCCTGGCCTCCAAAATCGACCACACGCTGTAGTCCATCGGGTTGAGATCCGGCGAGTAGCGCAGATGTGATCGAACCCAGAAAATGGGTCTTGCACCACTCCTGCATCATTTTCACCTTGTGAGCCGGAGCGGAGTCCTGTTGAAACGTCCAATCCGTATCGCCGAAGTGCTGCTGGACCCATCGTAGTATGACGGCCTTGAGAATGTCTTGACGAAACACTTTTTGATTGATTTTGACCCCTTGGTCCACGAAACCAGTGGTTTTTTGCTGCTGGCAGAAATTCCGCCCTAAACCATATCGGACTGCAGATTTTGGAGGTGTTCAACAATTGCAGAGGTGCAGGAAGCCTCTGCAGACCAAATTCTGTCATTTTGGTGGTTGTGAGCTTGCTTCACGGGGAATAGCTTCTCGTCTGTGAAGAGAATGCGCTCCCACTGCTGACCTATGGCTCGATGCTTGAGTTGACGTCACCTTTGGAGTCACACATGCTTGTTTTCATTGGTGAGGAGCTGCACTTTTTGGAGTTTGTAGGGCTTGAGTTTGAGTTCCTCTTTAGGCATTAGTCGAGTAGATTCGCGCTTGATACAGGCCTCACGTGCGATTTTTCTCATGGAGACCCTAGGATTTTGGTCGACTCGCTTCTTGATGATCTTGCGATTACTGGACGTGTTAACAGTGCATTTTCTTCCTCTTCCTGGACAGTCACCTTCATGGCCGAGCTCACTGAACCGTTGGATTGCGTGGGAAACAGTCGACTGGGTAAAACGGAGCAAACGAATAATTTCACACTGACGTTTTCCTTGACCGAAACGCTCCAAAATAACAGGAAGCTTCTTTGACATCTAAATAAAATACATAAATTAAGCAATACTAACATTAGTACAAATATACTAGTATAAACAAAAGAATGGAGAATTTGATAAAAAAAAATTAATCTGATAATGTACAGTATATTCGTGTCAGGAAGTCTTAAACTTTAATGCAGTTATTTCTGGTCACCCTGTATTATTATATAAATGTTCCTATACTTGGGTTTCTCCAGCTAAGGCAACATGGAAGGTCTATAATTATTATTTTTACCGTATTATGTGCTGTTCATCAGGGATCCGAGTTACATAAAAATCCGACCTAAAGATGTTCTCGGGAACGTACCTCATCTTTAACCCGAGGACAGCCTGTATATGTTTAACAAGACTCCATGATATCTTTGGCTTCTCTATCTGAAAATTCACAATTTGGAAAAATTTTATGACTTATTTTTCAGCTGTAAACCATTTTTAGAAAAAGAACTAAGTCATTCTTGTAATACGAGTATTAATGTGCTTAACTTTTAACTTATTACATTTCCTAGAATTGTTTAAGTTTCAGTACAGTTCAACTTATTTTCATGAGCCATGTTATTCTGTAAAACATTCAGTTGTTCTTACTGCAATCCTTTCTTTTCATGTTTCTCGTACTCGCATTAGAAGAGAGTTTGAAGGATACTGGTAGCTCCTGACTTTCGTAGCATTTGTCACTTTATGACAAAGGTTCTCCATCCTTTTTTTTTTGACATTACTTTTGTTTTGAACCTCTCCAATCATCAATTGAGTAATAATGATCATCACACTATCTGATTGAAAAAAACAACAAAACAAACAAACTATCATTTCAGATATTTCCTTTTGTTTTTTCATAAATTCCTTAAAGCCATAAATTCCAATGTTTTTGTAATGGTTCTAACAGTGGGAAAAATAAATTTGGAACTGATTAATTTCATACTAGATTTTCTAAATATTTCTGATAAAGGCAAGGGTGTTCTGCCACATTTTTGACAATCGGCTCTCAAAAAAAAAAAAAAAAGATTTTAGGTCAATTTGTGTTCTAGACCAGCGTCTCAAAGTGGCAAACTGGTGCTGGTCCTCAATCCCTCAAGCCACCGGTTCACAGCGAGCTGTCAGGAAATATATATAAGTATATTTTTTTTAGAAGCATAACATTGATAAATGGTACCATCGTAACCCTATACAATTTCATTTTTTATCTGGTAAAGTTTCAACAACCAGCTGGTGCGAGTCGGGTTCAGCACATTACTGGATAAAGGTGAACATGGGTATACAAGATTTGGCACCCTATACTAGTCTTAGAAAAAAAAATGTAAAAATGATCTACAAGAAAGATTGTGATGTGTAGACTGATATCCTTTTGCTATGAAATATTTCAAAGTTGATTCTGATCTTATTTAGAGAATGAGGTAAAAAATTTACACTGTTAATCATTAAATTCTAAGCATTTGTGTTTTTTTGAAGGAGAGGTTCAGTTACTCCAACCAAAATATATTTCATTTATTTTCATTCCATTATAATCTTCTTATTTCTATTATGTTAATGGAAATAGTTCCAGTTTACGATGTGTATCACATAATTGGTTGCATTTACTCATCTACAGTGAGATTAATTATTATGTATAATGAACTTTGATTAAGATAGACTGACAGAATTGGGGGTGGAGTCAATTCAAAATTCTTACTTCACAACTGCATAAAGTCTGTTGGTGCTGTAGCAGGTTTATAAACAGATATGACAGATATAGGAATGTATAGTGGTATGGAAATAACAATTGATAGAAAATAATATTCTATTTATGTCTTGAATATGTTTCACCTGAAGAAGAAAATAGTTTATATTTTCGAAATATTGTGTTATTTAAAGATGTTTTAAGAAGATTAAGATTTTGGTTTATCATTTATTTTTGCTCTAGTTTCTAATTCCTGTTGTGAAGATTCCTTGTTCCATTTATTGTGGTGACAAGAGATAATCATTTGTAGATTTTTTTTATTAATTTAAAATGTATTAACTAGGTTATTTACTTCGATAATTCTGTTTCTTATAATTATATTTATTATATCCTCCATTTCACAGCTTAATTTATTGGATACCTTTTTATAATGCAGTGGTTGTTATATTAATTCAATTTGCAAAACATGCAGGTAATTGTGAAAGGAAGGGTCTATTCACTGATTGTGATTGAGAATGGGATGAATCATCTGTTTAACAAGACTTTAATTCACAGTTCTAAATTGTTCCCAACTTAGATCTTCTTCGATGTGTGTGATTCAGTGATTACTCTTAGTTAATGACTGGACACAAATGTAAGAAAAAGTTCAGTAGAATCAATCATCCACTATGAGATTAATGCTGCTGCTTTTTTTTTTACAACTTCTAATGCCAGCTTTCACTGTTAAAGTTTACTATTGGCCAAACTTCTTGTTATGAATGTGGCTTATTCTAGCAATACAATATAATGAACTGCCTATAATTTGCTAATATTTTTTCATGTAATTTTGGCTTACAACAATTTACAAAATTTTGTTTGCCTCTTAATGATCACTAAGTAACTTTGTATAACTAAATGATTTTATTAACTAAATGATTTTATTACAGTACTATAAATGTCTCTTGTTTGAACAAGCTGAGAAGTTATCCTGTCAACTGACGAACAAACTTTCCTTCCTTCGATATTTAATATCTGTCATGTTTTACAATGAGTGTGTACTAAGAATTAACGAAATTTATATTATTTAGTGTTGTCTAACTTTTCTAACTATTTATTAACTATCACATCTTGTAAAAAAAAACCAAAAAACAGCAGAAACAAATAACTAAGCTTAATCTTTTATAGCAAAACATACAAACAAAAACAGCAATTTTAAATATATATATTATTAATTTCCATCGAGTGAATTTCTTCACTTGCAAATCCAAACTTATTTCATTGAGGATTGAAAAGAAAAGACAACTGAAGCAGCTTCAATTTACCTTTGAAGATCTCGCTTCAATTTCTTTTAACATTTTCAAATTTAAAGAAAAAAAATTATGAAATTTCTGAACATTAAAAATAAAATAATCTTAAACTTTGTTAATGAGTTCAAAAAAAAAAATTAACAGTTTTTTGTTTTTGCAAATTCATTTTCAGTCTTCGTCTGCTTCAAGATTTATATTTGTTCCAAATTTTGCGTACAACTGCACTTTGAGGTCTGACATCACAGTTTTGATTTTATCACAGCTCTCCTGAAGCTCCTCGATGTTTCCCTGAAGCTGGGTTTTGGCTTTTTCCAACATATTCTGCGTTTCGTCTAGATTGTGACTGACAAACACCTCTCCCAACATGTAAGTGAATACAGTTAAGGTCCATTTTAATAAACTATATTGAAAGTATTTAATACACAAGTAACTTTAAATTATAAGAATTAAAGTTAAACTAGAAGTAATTTTTATGAGATTACTAAATATGAATTTTACCTTAAAATTACAATAACCAACTTAAAGATTAAATTTAGAATCTCAAAAATTTTTTTACTAAATTTTTAATGTAATGAAATTACTATAATATTTCCTAATAACGGGAAACAAACAACAAAATGACAACCAATGCAGGTCATGTTGTAGGGATAGTTCTTCAATTTTGACATTTCTTCTCTAAAACAGAGATGAGTGAACAGACTATGATAAAAGCAGATTTAAGATAAAAAAGATGTGAATAAATGATTGTACTTATATCCTGTAATAAAACTATAGTGAGCTTGTTGCAAAGCTAGCAGATTTATTCAGAACTGCCATCTCACGTAACAATTTCAGAATGGTCTATGAAGATATAACACTGCCAAAAAGTTAAGTTAAAAGAGAACATCAGTTTTCTGTGGCTGATGACTAATAAGAGATCGTGAGAAGCTATTAAACAGGTACGGTTGAAAAGATGTGGATAGGTTGTTTATTCCCCCCCTCCCCCAACATACATTCTGCAGCATTCTTTTTTTCTCTTCTCTCTGATATAATGATAGTCGCTATCTAGATTCATTTTCTCCTTTTATTTAACCTTTTAAATTTAATTTTATGTATTTTCTTTGTTTTCCTAAAAATAAAACTGTCCACTTTCATGGAAGTTGGTCGCATCGTTGTTTTGGAAGGGCTTTTTCATACTCATTTCAGTGGATGGCTGGACATTTGCTATTTTGATCAACATACCCTGAAAGACAATGATGGCTTGGAATCCAGTAAATAATATTGTAGAAGTCAATATTTTTTTTTTAATCTTAATTTCGCTGAGAGGTCTGAGTTTTTGATATGCTACTCAATGGCAAATTAAATGGGTTATTAAAGGAAAATGGCATGTTTAACACCTAGGTTAAAAGCCTTCTGGTAGTGGTGCAGGCATTTCTCCATGTAGGATAATTATATAGGTGGAGGATCTGTTTAATAGCCTTGAGATCTGATTGGAGGATTTGATGGATGGAGCAGATAAAGTTTCTTCTAAGAATGAAGTCACTGTATTTACCACCTTCTGTAAGAACAGAGGGTTTGAATCTATCAGAAGATGTTAGATTGCAATAGATTAAAATGTGATTGTGATGACACTTAAGCAATTTGCATAAATTTGGAAATAA
This sequence comes from Thereuonema tuberculata, assembly GCA_023159025.1. Classification (NCBI taxonomy): domain Eukaryota; kingdom Metazoa; phylum Arthropoda; class Chilopoda; order Scutigeromorpha; family Scutigeridae; genus Thereuonema; species Thereuonema tuberculata. The sequence continues at coordinate 26,712,812 of JAFIDM010000007.1, read as the reverse complement.
TTATGTACCTAAAATCTTGCCCAGATCAAATAGCTTGACAGTATTTAAATGAAGATTCAACTAAGAGTTCATTAAAAACTAAAACTAACCTAAAAAAAAAAAAAACTAAAAAATTACGAAGATATCTCTAAACCAACTTTATAAGGAACATTAAGAAAGAAATTTTCAAAAAGGCTCTATAAAATCCTGTATCACTTGAAGATCACAAGGTAATTAACATTATATTTCTTTTTGAAGACAGTTGGTCAAGGGAGACAAAACTTTGTTTTTGCTGTAACTTTATCAGAATTTTTTTTTGTTTTTCTCTGAGAAATTTCTTTTACCATATCACACTAATGAATCGTATTCATCTTCACGTCCTTTGCCCTAAGGGTAAATTATCTCCTAAATTGCTAATTTCTATATTTAATCTAAGGATATGGAATCATCTCATCTTCTCCTTCCAGCATCAGCAGCTCATCACAGGCATCTTCTAAATTCTGAAGCTGCTTCTGTAAATAGACAACATTAAAATATTTATATGTTAGAACTTAAGATATTTCTTTTCTTTCCTTACTTTCTATGAGTAAATAATTATAAGAAAACAAAAACCAAAACATATTTCTTACTTTAATTTTACATTGATAACGCCAAGACTTATCTTAATCCAACTCAAAGTAATTTAAAGCACTGAACAGTTGAAAGCCAGTAGCTTCATTCATTCAAAAAAATTAAACAAAAACAATATGGGGCCATTAATAAAGAACTGCCTTAAACTCACAATTAATCTGCCTTTTTAAAATTAAAAGTTTAAATCTGCCAAATATAAGAACAATACTCTTCTAGATAGAATAGCAACTCTTCTGATACTGCTTAGCAGGAAATAAAATAATTCTCACCAACAACTCATCATATTTTTCCCCCAATTACTAAAATATGTATTGTTACTAATATCATGATATAGTAAAACCTCTCAAATCTGGCCCCCAAGTAATCCGGCCTGGTCCTGAGTAAAATTTTCTTATAATTAAATTTGTTTCCTTATTTTGAGTCAACTCGGCCAGCATGCAGCGAGTCTGTGTCGAGTTCCAAGAACACAGTGACAGTCACCACGAACATATGTCTGCTGCTACTTGGCCAGTGTGCAGCGAGTCCATTGGTTGAGTTCCAAGAACACAGTGAGAGTCACCATGCACGTATGTCTGCTGCTACTTGGCCGGTGCGCAGCGAGTCTGTGTCGAGTTCCAAGAACACAGTGAGAGTCAC
>JAFIDM010000007.1:26668359-26711557 GCA_023159025.1 Thereuonema tuberculata | reverse complement strand
CTACTTGGCCAGTGCGCAGCGGATTCGTGTATACAATAAATATGATTAATGTAATTATAAAATACACTTTTTATTTGTATTGTGCAAAATTATGAAAATGGGGTTAAATTGAGCTATTGAGTTATTTTAATAACACTTTCGGTAGTCCAGCTTTTCTGTAATCCAACCTACTGGACACCACATTAGGCCAGATTTGAGAGGTTTTACTGTATTTCTAATGTGCCAAGGAAGTTTAGATATTTAAAATTCAAAGAGACGAAATGATTTGTTTTCCTCTCTTAAGGAATGAATCTTTTGTTCAGTGAATTGTTTAAAATTATTTATCTGTCATAATTACTTGTTTGGCTTTCAGTTCTTCCTTTAAATCTTCTAACCTAGCATTCTGACGAGCAAATTTGTTGATTTTTTGTTGATCTTCAAAAGTTATATGGACATCAGAATCTTGCTGCAAAATAAAAATAATCATTTCATTAACTTTCATTCTATTATTTTAACAATTTATATATTAACAAGTTTTGTTTTTGTTTTTTTATAAAAATTTAGAAGACATCAACATTCATGTAAAATATTTTCTCTCTTAAACATCTATTATTCATTCATTAAATAAATAAGCTTGAAAAAAAAATCCAAATTAGGTCAGGTTGTTTACTTTAAGTTTTAAAAGCTTTTTGGGAACAAATAAAATTCTTTAAATGAAAGCATATTTACTTTTTCAATGCTATTTAAAATTCTTATCTTAAAACTGATAGTTTTTGTAAATTACATTATGGAACATAATTTAAATTATTATAACTTTGATTTAAATAATTTTATAAAAGCTGTCTTTTAATTATTTTTGCTTAAAAAGAAAATGTAGAATGTTAATTTTTGTGAAGAAAACCACTATCTTTTTTAATGGCCTAACATAGGGTGACCAGATTTTGAAAATAAAAATATGGAATAACAAATTTTATGTGCCTAATAATTCAAGAAAATGGTAAATACACAAGGCACAAAGGAACCAAAATGAATCCCGCTTTGGGGAGAGAAAGTGGGATTCTTATATGTTTGCACCTTCTGAGTCTGTCATTGGTGGAGTTTGAGTGGCTGATGAGTCCTAAAGAGGACGAAATGGCCATCCCAGTCTCTCCCTCGTAACAGCTCGAGGTGTGAAATCTTTTTGGTTCTTTTGTGCCTTCCTTAGTTACCATTGTTTAATATGGAACACTTTTAGTGGATAAAATCAACCAACACTTTTATTATTTGTATTACTAACTCTTCACAATAATCATAATGTTAATATAATTTCTTTTTCTGCTGTAATATCATAAATTTGTTTATAAATGTGATTATTTTCAATTATTATATAATGGCATAATTAAGTGTTTCTTTAGATTGAAGTTGTGATGGACGCTCAAGCGTTAATATGAAGCTTATAGCAAGTATGAAGAAGACATTCTTGAGCATAGTAACTAATCAATATAAAGTCTAAATGCAAGCATGATCTGTTGGAAATGTGTTCATAATTTTACAGTGTAGAAATGCTCGACGAATGATTCAATATTGCACTGCAGAATCTCTCAATGCAGATGATTAAAGGGAAATTACAGTTATCTCTTCACAGTTTCTCATGTTCTCAACAGCTGAAAATAAAACTCAGAAATGCAGATAAATTTATTTTGAAATTGCATTAAAATACGGGACAGTTATGTGTACCATATTAAATTTATCGGGACAAGGGGACACAACTTCAAAAAACAGGACTAAAACATTGTGGTCGCCCTAACCTATCTGAATGAATCACAAATATCTGAATCTACGATAGATAAGCTAATGGTCTATTTCCTTTTTATTTTTAACCATTAGAATCCTGTTGCTGATGGGTTACAATAATTACTTGAGCAAAACACACAATATTATTTCAAGCTAAACTGTCATTTGATTACTCAAAAAGTCCCATGAATTCATATTGACATCATCAAACATTAACTAGGATACATTTTTTGTTTTTGTTTTGAAATTCTTCCTACATTCCTAATTCTTCCTATATCAGTACAGTAGACCCTCGATTGAATGGAGTTCCAATTTAAAGGACAAAAATTTGGGTTGAATTTTACAATATGGTAGAAGCGCCTAATTCCTATTAAATTACATAGAAAAATTGAAGAAGAAAAAATGAAAATTTTAGAACATGGGGCAAGCCCCTATTTCAGAATATTAAAGTGTCTTTCCTATTTCTGACTAATGTAAATTTTAAAGTGCGTAATAAAAACATGAAATAATGGTATGCTGGCACACTTAAATAAAAGATGATAATGATTATTTCTGACTCTTTATTTCTCTCTATTTCTGACTCGTGTGATTCCTTCAACTAATATTAATATCTACAAAATGGAATATGCATTACATATCTTTTTACATTTTTCTTTTATTTAATTATTTTTTGTATGTTTTGTACCTATTTGATAAATAAATCTAAACACTGCAATTTCACTTAATATATATTTTTTAAAACACATTTGATTTAACAGACTTTCGGCATCAATGGACACCCTTTTCCCTAAAGTAGTCCATTCAATCGAGAGTTTACAGTTATTCTATTATACTCTTCCAAAGAAAGAATGTTTATAGATCAATGGAAATGATATTTATTAGACTGAGAATTTAAAACTTAAAAATCTTCAGGTGAATAACTTTTTTATTTTATTTGTAGGCTACTGTAATGCCTTTATATGTTTAATCTCAATGTACGTGCTACTGTTCATGAACTTGATTTGGCCTTATTCATTGTGAGCCATTTTATATCTTTTCCCCTGACTTTTATTCTTTAAGATTCTAAATTAAATATTTCTTGAGCCTCCAACTTAGAGGATTGATCGAAGTACTTCACTACTGCCGAGTGATCATATCATTGCAGCCTAAGTTAGTTCTCTCACTGTTAATATAAAACTGGTAACGAAATAGAGAGAGATGTCCTAGGCGTCGCTCTGAAATGGATTAAGCTTGTCTTGACTACGTCTCTGATTTTTTACTTAAATTATCTAATTTATTATTTTAAACAAATGCTGATCCTCCTGAGCTTTGTCGGCGTTTCTCAAAATTTCAAGATGTGAAAGTAATGAAAATGCTGCCATATATGGAATATCAGATAAAGGGAGTTGGTCTTCACTTCTAATTGCTCGATTGATTTGTTTCCAAAGCTTGTTTAGTAAAGGAGCGAAGAAAAGACGATAAAGTTTTTTGATTGATCTTGTAAATATATCAATAAATTTTAATTGCATGCCAATGAATGTTTTCTTTGGTAAACCTGTAGGTTTAACTTATTATTTTTAGCAATTACTGTAATTCATTGGAATCGATTTAAATGTATCCATTTCCATGAAATTAATTCAAAATAATCAAATGCTTAATTTTCTGTATGCAGTGTTATTCTCTAAATAATAATTAAATACCGGCTGAAAAGATCCCTTAGGAACAGCATTGGTGGCGGCCATTTTGATCAATTCTCAAGTTCCGCAGAAATTAAAAAAGCAAAAATATTAAAAATATGTTGAAAGAAATACTTTACAAATTAATTACAGACTCATTTAAAGAAAGCTGATATTATTTTCTGTAATTATAATTAACCATAAAATTGAGTATGAATATCAAAAATGAAATGAAGTAGATAGTCCGAAATTCTTTATAATGACAACGTTTCGCCATTTTGATAAAGGCATTAAAACACAAATAAACGAGTTTTATTTAGAAAATATTACTTTATTATTATTGGCCTCTGAGGCTCTGAATTCCTTATTACAGAATTTACCCTCAGCTTCAAAATTATAAACTACATGTTGTTTATATAAATCTTAATATTTTTAAAATTGTTTAAGTAAATCTTATTTTTATTTTATTTTTTTACTTTAGAATTATTTTACTTTAAAATTATTTTACTTTAAGATTATTCAGAAATGTAAATTAAATAAAAAGAAAAAGAAGAAGATTTATTAAGTGTACCACTCGGAAAAATACAATAACTAAAATAAAGCTAAATATAATTTTAAAGAAGAATACAAAAAAAACAAACAGTGTAATATAAAAAGTGTTAAAATACCAGGATGTCATTTTGTATACAATTTGGTCTCACCCATTGTTATTATTACAATACTGGTTGTTAACGTGAATTTAAGAGACCTTAAAGGATATGTAAAATTTTGAAAATAGTCAATTTTTGGCACTGAACTATTTGAGGGGAATGGCCATTTAACATCTTGTAAAGATAATTCCAGAATTCACAGAAGACAACCTTTTTCATATTTGGGAAATTCATAAATAACATGATGAACAGTTTCTTATTTACCACATGAACCGAATGAACTATTTGTAAGGTTAAATTTCGCCAGGTATGCATTAAACTTTCCATGGCCACTCAATTTGGGAGAGGAAAATGACAATTCATGGACGTCAAAGACGGTTGGGGAAAAAGACTTAGCAGTAGCCCTACCTTTGTTGAAATTATCCTACTAGTATTCTATATTTCCATAAGATACTCCCTTTCTGGAGAAAGACAGGAAACTGAGTTCAATGTTGAGATTCTCAAAAGCATGTTTGGTCGCTTTGTCTGCTGCTTCATTTCCCCAAATCTCCCATTGTGTGCTTTGACGTAACAAAATCTGACTTGGTTTTTGGATACGATGTACCATACCTTGGATTTCTTTTACTTTGTTATTAGCATGTTTTTCGTTTATTAAAGCACACAAAACGAATTTGAGTCACTATAAACGTTTATAGATATTTCCTTGTTAGGAAGTTTTCCCGCCAAAATAATAGCTTTATAAATAGCTTTCAGTTCAGCCTAGAAGATGGTTGTATGGTTTGGGAGCCAAAGCTACAGAACGTGCAAAGGATCTTAGATCTCGCCTAAATACACATTGCAACACCAACTTCATCCCATCTGTGAAGATAGACAACCAGGCTGAGGACAGCTGTAACCCATAGATTCAAAACCAATAACAGGGATAGTAGAGTCCGAAGGATGTGAGAGGTCGTCAAGAGATGGTCTCTCACCAGGTAACATATTGATGCCAGTAGATCAAAGAAGGTGCTGGGAAGACAAACATTGAAAACAAGAATAAAAAAATGAATAAAAGATATTACCTAAAATAACATTCAGGTATTTGGGTGACGATGATCACTAATTAATTTCCTTGCATTGTAAAATCAGAATGACATATTTCTGAATGTAAATTATTATATTTATCACAGATTTCTCTCGGTGTTAAACCTTCTTGCATTGCTTTTGTTTATTGCTGTTCCATATTCATTCGTTCTACATGCACTGGAACAGATGAATATGTTACAGCAACTGAAACAAAAGCAATGCAAGAAGGTTTAACACCGACAGAATGACATAGGTTGAACTTTTTTGTAAAGATGACACCTCTGTCTTATCAAAGTTAAATTTAAGTTTCATGGAATGGCCTCATCAAACATTTATCTCCAAAACAGAATTTTTGGGGCGTTTTCATGGAATCTATGGATGAGCTTTGACAGATTACAGCAACATCATCGGCAAAAGCGAGAATATCAATATCATATGGAAATGAGGCAGCAAGCAAGCTGTTTATCAGAACATCCCATAAAAAAGGGGTAGCACCCCTCTCTGAGCAGGCCTGCCCTACGGGGCTGCGAGGCTTCCCTTTCTTCAATGATAATATCCTGATCCCCGCCCCCCTGTTCAAGTTCCCTCAAACCTCATTACAGACACTTTCTTAAACTATATATTTTTATTATCAATTTACTTTTTAGCGGCCCCCTAGGTTACAGCTTGCCTGTAAATCATAGGGGACCGCTCTTGCTTTTATGCTTGCTGGATGTCACACTCTGTAGTGGCCAAACGGTTAGAGATATTAGAATGAAACCTTCACTATTGTGTTCAGCATCAAAAAGTAGATGACCACGTTCAAAAAAATCAGACCTCTAAGACCACTCCTTGACCGGATGTTGGGGGTCAAAAGTGGTCGCTTCCGATGAAGAGGAAAACGGCGATAGACATTCACATCACCTTAAATTATAAATCGGTCTCTAAAAGAAAAAAATGTTCACATTAAAGATATCAAAATTGATTCGTCCTATTTGTCTATCTAGTGATTAAAATCCACTTTCCTGGCCTTTCTGCTGCTAAGTCTTTGATTATATCCGCTATTTTGAGATTTCGGGCCACTTCTTTCTCAATAGAAACAACTAAGCCACTGAATCTCTCTTAATCTTGAATATTTTTAATAAGTTAAGTTTAGAGAAATTTCTCTCACCAGATGCAACCGTCACTGGTATTGTCAACAGGATCCGGTATACAACAATAACTTTTAGGAATGAATTTTTCATTCAGACAATTTCAGTACCACCAAAGCAGTCTTCGTTTCTTCAGGTATTATTTCTTTTAGAAGTTTGAGCTTATTCACAAAATCTTCCAAAGTCCAGATCGTGGTTCACACCAGCAGCATCTGTCAGTTTAAATCAAGCGCCCCACAGCGGTTGAGTAGAACTTTATCACTCAGTGACTTCAAAACCTGAACATTGAAAAGAAATTTGAAGTCGGTCAAACGGAAGTTTGAGATTGCAGCAAAAAAAAAAAAAAAAAAAATCCTTAATCAGGCGCGCCCGCCTAGATTCGCCCCCCCCCTCTCGGGCCGGCCCTCGTTTTGAGGGCAGGACGTTGTTAAGTGACATGTCCCCTCCTCTTCAAGTAATTTGATGGTGGCCTTCCTCTGATCAAGATAGGATTGAAATAGTTTAATCAGATAAGGATTAATATAGATACCGTATTTTCCGGCGTATAAGTCGGCTTTTTAACCTAAGAAAATCTTCTCAAAAGTCGGGGGTCGTCTTATACGCCGGGTGTCGTCTTCTACACCGAGTGCCGTCTTCTACACCGAGTGCTGAAACTTCCGAGCCGGACTGGAGAATCTGCGGTCGCCGCAAATGGTGGGGGGAGCTCAAAAACGGCCGCGGCCGCATCCCCGCCGTGAAATTTTAGTGAAATTCTAAAAATGTAGCATTAAAATAAAGCACCATTTTTATTTGGTGTGCGTTGGAAGAGGGGTAGTCTTATACGGCGAGTATATCGCAAACTATATTTTAACTGGAAAAGTTGGGGATCGTCTTATACGCCCAGTCGTCTTATACACCGGAAAATACGGTAAGACTATTCAGTTTATTCTGAAATAATTTCCGGATGCTATGCATTATCAAAAGCACAACAAATTCCAGAAAACAACCTCTGTGTACGCCTTTTTATTAAAATCCTTGATTACCTTTGTTATTTTAAAATGGCGTTTTCAGCAGATTTTCCCTTGGAGAAGCTGAACTGATCAAGATCAGCGTTCTATAACAGTCGTTTAATTAGTATCTTTCATTTGCATTAGGGCAAAAAAAAAGGATTCTCAAATCAACAACCAAAAAAAAAAAAAAAAAGTACGACTTTTACACTGTTTTGAATTTATTTCAACCCCACCCCAAAATTTCAAAGACAACCAAAAAAAAAAAGGATTCTCCAAATCAACAACAACAAAAAAACGACTTTTTACACTCTTTTTGCTTTTTTTGAACCCCTTCCCCCAAAAAAATTTCAATGGCACAGTCTGCGCTTTGACTCCCCCGCGCGGGCACCCGTGACTTAATTTAAATGTTGGTATTTATTTAGTTATGATAATGTTATCTTAATCACGTCTTTAATTAGTCAAAATTATTCAATTTTGACATTACTAATAAAAAATAGAAAAGTTTACATATGAAAAGTGTCCTATCTGGAAACAAAAAAAAAGAAATCCTCGCCTAAAAGTATTTATTTGTTCCTGTCATTGCATAATGAGGAAGAAAAATATATTTTTATTTTTTCTGCACTTCCTCTGAAATAAATAACTTAAACAACACCGAAATGCAATTGATTACCCAATGAGAGAAAAATGGATGAATCTGATTGTTTTCTGGTTACGTTGTATCAATTAAATTTCACAACAATATAAAAACTAAGTTATATCAAATACAAAGCTTATATTAAAAATGTATTGAAATTTTAAGGCATACGATGCCAATAACTACGTTTTAACAAATTAAACAAATTTAAATCTAAGTGAGTTAATAAGATAAAATTCTACAAAAAAAAACCCCAAATGTAAAATATTAAAAGAAAACCTGATTTAACATCATTAAATGGCATCGGCTTTTTAAGAGTACTTTGGGATAATCTGATACTAAGGAGAGAATCCATACTGTAACTTAAATTTGATTGTAAAAATATTTTTACAAGAACTAAATTTAACGTGCAGGAAAATTATTAAAAATATAAACCAAAAACTGCAGATAAATAAAAAAAATTACGGTGGGGAGGGTGGATCGAACTGACGAGTCCCAATAAGGACGAAACGGCTGTTCCCGATTCCCTCTATTGACAAACTCAAAAGCGTGTTTTTGTTTATCTATATTAGCTTAATACAATCCAAAAAAATGTATAATTAAAATAAATTTTATAAGGGATCTAAAGTATCTTAAAGGCATATCTTTAAAATGTTTGATGAAATTATTTTTAAGATTTTTCATTGTTGTGAAATTTAATTAAACATTGTTAATTTAATTTTAAAGTGAGCAATTGCAATTGTAATTAGAAAATAATTCTCTTTCGATGTTAATGGTCTTCCATAGAATGAGTTGGAAACGTATTCAATTGACGTTCAAAATAGAAAATTGAATTAGATTGCGAAAATTCCGAGATTTTGTCGTGTGTGGCGTTGACGATATGCTATAATTGGATCAAGTGCGAAATGTTAGCGACTCACTGTTGTCATATTCCATCCTCCTCCAACCAACCAATAGAATTCCTTGTAGCATCCTTCCCAGCAGCTGACGGGGAAAAGAACGCGCTCTTTGATAACAGTGATTCGCTAACTCTGGTGATCCAATATGGCGGCATGGGGCTCACTGTATTTTTGTTTATTAGGTAATGAGAAAGATGTAGTGCGATGTCACTAGCTATTGTTTTGCTTTTCCTGTAATAATAAGCACAATGACGGTTGTTACCTTATATTTTACGAATTATTCAATAGATTTATCTTCTTTTTTTCACTAGGTTTTGTTCTGGGAGGAGAAGGAAGTCGCGTTTTAGAATTGAGTGACAGGTGAGTCAAGATAATAAATAGCAAAATTGCGTAAACAAGAACTGTTTTCACCTAAATCACAACAATTCTTGGTTTTTTTGCACATCTTTTAATATAAGAATTTGTCATTGCTTTATTTGTAATAGTAATAATTATTATTTTCATGTTTTCTCCTCACTCTGTTAGTAACCGGCTTTACAAAACATACATTTAATTAAATAAAAAATAAATACAGCAACAATAGATTCGATTAACTAGATTTGAAAGTGCATTGTTGTTCTTTTTTAAAAAAGGATTTTTTATTAAGGAAGTAATACTGTGCAACCAATACTTTACATTTTTTTTTAAAGCAATCACTTATATTAATAAATATAAAAAAGTTGTATGTTAAGATTTAGTTAACAAAGATAATTAAATTTATATACACACATTATCATCCAATTTGCATTCACTGAAGGTCTCTTAAAGTTTTTCCTATTTCTTTCAGAAAACCATTTTTTAGGCTTCAGATACCATGTATCAGATTACTTATATCCCCGCTTTGATTGTAAGTCTGTGGACAGGTATGAGCTCAGCAACAATTGCGCCTTTTGCATTCGCAACAATCACATTGATAATGCAGCTCAGCAACACTCTCAACAATCACAATCATTGCAACAATTGCGCTTTTTTCATTCGCAACAATCACATTTGTAATAATAAGGAAATTAAAGCAATATCAATTATAGTTTCTTAAGATGTATCAGAAGCCATTGTGAAGCATTGTGATTGATTTACCAATCGCCGTCACTAACTCGTCTTCCAATCAAGCCCAGAACACTTTTAATTTCATTCAGTCGTCTTTCTTAAGGATATGTTCTTGTTTCACTGTATGAGATGAAACAATACAAATATACAAATTCAATTTGAGAATTCTCTCATTTTTGGCAGCTCTTCCTCTGTGATCTCACTGCAAAATTAAAAGTAGAAACAACATTAACTTCTCATTTTAATATAAATGACAAGTGAATGCTCTGCCCACTGTCAGTGTGATCTTGTTATTTCTGGCATTGACCTTATGGAAAAGAGAAAATTATAAAGAATGAAAACCAGTGCTTTATACATTGCTCTTTCCAGTTTCGAGTTCTCTGGAATGCTCAAAAGAAGCTTAAGGAAAAAAATAAAGTATTAGAAAAATTCCTAATTTGGTAGAACAAAAATTGAAGGAATTACAGAGAGATAATGGCTTGTGATTTAAATTGGAATAACCAACAAATGATAGAACATGGAGTTTTTCACTTTATATTACATGCTTAAAAGTAATGAAAAACATTAATTTATCAAGAAGCTTGGTAAAAGGGCTGGTAAAATAAACAAAGTAAGGATAGCGATTAGTAAACCAATCTCAATGTCATCTGATAGTCTATGAAAATATAATTGATATTGCCTTAATTTCCTTATTGTTGTAAATGTGATTGTTGCAAAAGATGCGATTGTTGTGATTGTTGCTAATGAGATTTTAATGATACTTGTCCCCAGACAAAATGGGGATATAAGTCTCTGATCTTGATCAGAAGACTAAAAGACAGGAAATTTAATGAGAAACACTACGTGAATGAAGGAACAGAAGTTGAAAACATTTCTTTTTAATGTTTAATATGGTAAAGGCCTACATGTCGCTAGATATTCTGAAGATTTTCTAAATTTAAAAAAAAAAAAAAGATTTTAGAAGATTGCCTTTTGTTTTCATTCAAATTGAAGGGAAAAAATTCTCAAATGCTTTTAGGAATGATAATTAAAGAGATATTTCTTAAAATTTTGGAATTTCAGTGCCAATGGAAAACATTAATGTGAAGATAATAAAAAAAATATGACTTTGTCTTATAAAGCTTAGTTTTAATGCACTTTTTTTAATGCCAAATAGGTGAAAATATTGGATAGGTTATTTTACTCTGATCAATTTATGTAAAGGATACAAATGCAGTGAATGACATCTTATTTTTCATGCAACGAGTTTCAATGTAAACGATTCCTTTGCTCCCTTGTACTTTCTGCTTAGTTAATATTGATGTTCTTATACTCAATTAGTATTGATGTTTTGCATATCTGTGTAAGAGTTCATGATAAATTTGGCTATAAATAACTTTATGTGACGTGCATCAGTTGTAAACACTTAAAACTAGGAGTTATGTTAATTATGTTGTTTTCACGTGATGTTACTGTGCAGTTTGAATGTTAAAAGTAATACCTTTATGCAAGTATCCTACCTCCTACTCCCCCACAAACTGGATATGTTTCGATACATAGAGGAATCCAATAAATAGTGAATATATTCACTTAACAATCTCTATTTACCTATTGTTAACTATCCAGTCTTTACAACTTCGTTGTATACATATGACCCTAAACTCCAAACAAATAATTATGTCATTGCTTTTTTTTTTTTGTCTTTTGTATTTCTCTGGTATTTCATTGATTTTCATTACAAGGATTTACAAGTTGACAACAGGGACTGTTTTTTAGTCCTTGATCCCATCAGAATAAGTTGTCAAAGCTTGAGAGCAAAGAGTATTTCTCATATTAAGAAAGATTAAAATACTATAGAGGCTATTGAATGATAGATAAGAATATCAATTAAGAAAAGTTATTCTGATAGATGTTTTGGAGGCAGTTTTCACCAATAACCAAAAAGAAAAAAAACTTAAGAGCTCTTCAGCCAAAATTAAAAAAAACAAATTCCTTCAAAAAACCACATTTTTATATATGTTAGTAACCATATTTACTTTCTCACTCTGTTTATGTAATTATTCTACTTTATATAAAAATAATGAACTACTTTAAAACCTTAAAAAAATTTTTTTCGATTTTTATTTATTATTTTCTTTTACTTTTTTCTTATACTTCAATGAAAATTTTCTTCTTATCAATGCAGATATCATAACTTATAAAATATTTTTTTTTTTTGAAAGTTTAAGCCTTATTTACCTCATTTTACACCAAATAGAGGAATATAGAGTATACACAATTAATTTCAAAGTGATAAATTAAAATTAAGCATCATCATCTAAAAAAAAAAATGTAAATTTGCAGTATTTCATCGTTGTTTGCTGAATATATATATACAGGGTATTTCAGTTGAACCTGGTCAACGCTGTAACTTCTTCTTGGGAGCCATATTCAAGAGCAATTTATAAATTATACATAACAGTATTCGAACACAAGCCAGGCACCGAAATGCTTTACCTGTGGACAACAGTGGGCATGCACCTAATGTCAGAATGAGCTTCTTTTGACCTTAAACGTGCATTAATGACCGTGTGATAATTCACAACGGCAGACGGGTAAAATGAATTTTGATTGACGTTAAAGCAACGTGTGTCTGTCATTAAGTTTAGTTAAGAGTCAAAGGTCAACATCTCTGCAGCAAGACCCTTATTTCATGAGGAATATGGCTTTTCTCCGAAACATGAAATAATGACTGCAATCAAATAGAAATTTGGAGACACTGGTTCTGTTGCAGCAAAACATGCTGCGAAAGGGTCATACACCACAATCACTACCAAAAACAGTCAACATCATCGCCGAAGCACTGGTGAAAAGTCAGTATGAAAATTGTATGCAAAATTGACTGATGTCCAACTGATACACACAGGTTCCTATAACAGCGAAGAAATAGCATATTATTAATTTCAACTTTCTTTTGTTTCTCAGCACCTACATTTTTCAACTTTAATTATTTAATTCTTTGTAAAATGCTGTAACAATCTATTCTGATCCTTCTGATTCCCCTGCACTTGTCTTTTCTATATTTATGCTATTCTTCAGCTTGTTAAAAGCTTCTATTCCATCTTAAATGAATAACTCTCTAGCTTTTTTTCTTTTCGGATCTGATTTGAAATAAGTTAACGTCATTGCTTTTCTCCACTGACTTTCTTTGTCATTCCAAAATGTTGACACCTGGTGGTTTCCCATGGATTTGCAATGAATTTCAGACGGCGACAGTAAGAATTGGTTGGAAGGCAGAAGACTGCTTTTGTAATCAGATACTCTGCTATTGATAGACAAAGAGAAACTCCTATGACTTGTCTTGGTTTGAGCCAAAGACCCAGCGGTAGTTTTTAGCTGCATGCTTCACACAGTGAAAAGTTAAAATTTTGTTTGAAGCCTCTTTATGAACGATATATTCATTATTATGCTCCCCATCAAGAGCCATTGTTTTCCGTTCTATTTGAATCTTATCTGTTGTTCATTTAGGATAGGAAAGTAAATGTTGGTAAAGTGAGGTTGCGAGTTTTATATACAGCAAACACATATAAGGTAACTCAGAATGAAATATCAAAACTTCAACACAGCATTCTAGAGGCCATAAAGTCAGAAAATCCATATCAATATATGTATAAATTGTTTTAAGGAAGGACATACCAATAAAAACAGTATGAAATGCCTGTCTTCAGTCTCAGTGTAAGAACCGTCCTCTAATAGAGGAACTGTGTGTAACACGTCAGGATTTCTCCTGATACAATTTGGAGACTGGGATTCTGCAAGTTCTGTTTGAAAGCCTAATGGATGATTCTGATTACACCAGAGATCACGGTGATTCACAAATAAATGAAATATCTTGTTTTCTTCTATATCTGGGGGCACGGCAGTGCCCCCGCCAAGACGACGAGCCGAAGGCAGGAAGGGCACTACGTACCTTTACTGGAAGTGTTTCGTCGTATTTTCGAACCCTCATAGCTTCGGCCTGGATAATACTAGAGAGCTCAAATTTTCAGGATAAGATGCAGTAAGCAGACTAATGAAATACGCTAAGTTTCATTTATTTAGCTTTTATACTTTGGATTTTATTAATACCTAAAATACGTCGATTTCGTCACTGACTCACTCACTCATGATCATCAAAACCTCTAGGGTACTTCCTGAAGTCCTAGAAAGCTGAAATTTGATATGCAGGCTAGGATTAGCACACAAACAACAACAAAATTAAGAAATCCGTAACTTTCACCTTCCAACCCCTCAAAAGGGGTGGGTCTGGTTATGTATTATCGAACCCTCATAGCTTCGGCCTGGATAATACTAGAGAGCTCAAATTTTCAGGATAAGATGCAGTTACCATACTAATGAAATACGCTAAGTTTCATTTATCTAGCTTTTATACTTTGGATTTTATTAAGATCTGAAATGCGTCGTACCCTCAATGCTTCGGCCTAAATAATACTGTGTAATAATGTGATTTCTTACAAAAGTGCAAACAGCTTGTATATACAAGTTGACCAATAGAAAAACAGAAAAGTAGGGTATTGAAAAAAAATCCATTTTTTAAATAATCTTAAAACTAAATTTAGTTGTAATAGATAATCCCACCCAAAACATTTCATGTAAAATAAGTTGCCAAGACTCACATGCTCATAACGCTTTCACTGTTAGAAAGTTATCAGATCTCATCTTACAAAAAGAAATGAAATCCCACCCAAAACATTTCATGTAAAATAAGGGGTTGCCAAGACTCGCATGCTCATAACGCTTTCACTGTTAGAAACTTATCAGATCTCATCTTACAAAAAGAAATGAAATCCCACCCAAAACATTTCATGTAAAATAAGGGGTTGCCAAGACTCGCATGCTCATAACGCTTTCAATGTTAAAAAGTTATCAGATCTCATCCTACAAAAAGAAATGAAATCCCACCCAAAACACTTCGTGTAAAATAAGTTGCCAAGACTCACATGCTCATAATGCTTTCACTGTTAAAAAGATATGAGATCTCATGTAGAGCCAAGCTCCTAATTCTACGAGGCCTAACTCTACAAGCCCTAACTCTAAAAACCTTATATCTTGGTCAAAAAGTATGGCTTGGCCGTTTCATGGAACTATTTCATCTCATCCAAAACATTTCATGTAAAATACGTTGCCAAGATGCTCATAACACTTTCACTGTTAAAAAGTTATCAGATTTCATATAGTGCCAAGCCCCTCACTATACATGCCTAACTCTAAAAACCCTACTATCTTGGTCAAAAACTGTGCCTTGGCATACTCCATATCCTTTACATAACTCCATGGGATTGTCTGTGTGACAGCCACGAAACGGCCAAGGCATACTTTTTGACCAAGATATAAGGTTTTTAGAGTTAGGGCTTGTAGAGTTAGGCCTCGTAGAATTAGGAGCTTGGCTCTACATGAGATCTCATATCTTTTTAACAGTGAAAGCATTATGAGCATGTGAGTCTTGGCAACTTATTTTACACGAAGTGTTTTGGGTGGGATTTACTTTAATAAAGATCTTTCACAGTGTTTTTATTAGTAGTTGATTGTCTCTTTTAAATGTCCAAAGATCTCTTTCTTTAACAATTTTGACAGACATTGATTTGGACTTGTGACCTGTAATGACCTTTAGGATGCTGTTCTGATACTGTATATATTTTCATTGTATTTTTAAAAAATGGAAACACATTTATATTCATTATTGTGTGTAATGTAAAGCTTTTCTGTAAAACTCAAAAAATTTAAGTATTTTATTCTTGTGCTCCAGTAAATTATGTTTTTGTATTTAAGATTTATAGAAGTTAGCAAGGAAGGAATGTGGCTTGTTAAGGTGAGACATTACTTTTATAGTTTGAGATGTTATATTAGAAAGAAATTATTTGTAGTAATTTTATATATAATTTTTCTCTTAATAAATGTATATAATTATTTTGTGGTAATTAGAAAAGTATAGATCTTTGATATACACTTTAGATGTTGTGAAATTCATATAAACTGAATCTAATAGGTAAATGATAATAAAAATAAATAACTTCTTAATATTAAAAACTGATATAAAAAAAATTTAAGTTAAGTAAAACTGCAATAAAATTGATGTAAGAATGATAATAAAATCTTAGGATGATCCATTCAATTGACCAAACAATATCATTAATTGTCTTATGTAGACTGAAAAATCTGTTTATTATTATTTAGTAGATTGTCCTTGGATTAATGGAACACACATTTATTGATTAATGATTTTTTTTTTCTCAATTAGTAAGCTTTGTCGATCTTAATTAATCTATCCTATTTTTTTTTATTTAAAATGAATTTGAAGTAAAGTAATGGAAATATGTTAAAATGCACTTACTTGTTGGCAAAATGGAATTAGAGGTTTATTACCTTAGTTTCGTTCATTAATTGTGTTCCTTTTCAGGGATAGCACAAACATATAGAACAACATAAGACAATCATGCAGCTACACTACAAGGACTAATAGTAATGCAAGGTTTTTGTCTGCCTTTGAGTGGATTCTACGATATGATTCAGAGAGGAGATGGTGGGTTATTCCATTGTGATAAATGAAGAGTTTGGTGGTATAATCTGTTTCCTTGAAGTGCATGGATTTATATGAATGCTGGATCTTTGGCAGGGAAAAGCTTTTTTGTACTGGGTGAAATTTGTATTGTTTATGCATCTGAAGTAGGGCATACTAATAAGAGGCAAGGAATTGTCTGATAAAACATTCAAGGGGTGGCCAGGGGCAGGTTTGCCAGGAAGCTCAGCAACTGCTTGGGGCCACGCACTGAGTGAGAGGGGCCCTGTCGGCTGAGAAGTGTCAAAAGAAGTTGTGATATACATGATAACCTGTGCAATAAACATTTACATTTACAGTTTATTATAAACTGTATATTAATGATAAATGTGTGATACAAATTATTATGTGATACATTATTTAATTATAAACTGTATATTAATGATAAATGTGTTTAATTCTTCCTTCAATTTCTGCCTTTCTTCTGACTTAATTTTTTTAGTTGCAAGGGACCACGAAAAATTTAAATTGCTTTGGGGCCCCTTTGAAGGCAAATCCAGCACTTGGGTGGGCAGTAAGGGAAAGAACTTATTTGATGGAGTTGGTTTGCCTAGGTTCTTTTGGTTTTCTTAACTGGTTTTGTAAAAAATTGTGGAAGAGGTAGTTATGGAGGGTGAGTACATTATTTAAGGTTTTCAGTTCTTAAGAAGAGATTGTTTGTGGATTATTTAATTAGTGCTCAGATTATCAAGAAATTTATTGTGTTAATTTTGTATGAGTGAGACATGTTGAAGTTATAATAAATGTATCTGTTTCTGAACTCTAAACTCAGCAAAACCAGTTAAACAGAAAAAAAAAAAAAAAAAAATCTTTGCCAGGAGAACAAACAAACAGCATTTTTTAAACTTAACTTATGCTATTTAAATAATAGAAAATTGTTAAACGTCTGCTCTTTACATAAATCTTCCGTGTGGAAATATTTCAAAATCATGCATAGTTCCTTCACAAGAAATTACTGTTATCAAAACCACTTCAAAGATATATCACCAACTGAAGAAAAAATAACACAAACACCATAAATCATCTATCTACATTTTCTATTACCTCCTCCAATCTCAAAACAGAATAAATACATAATTTAAAGAAACATTGATTTCATGATATATTTTTAAAATGTAAATTTGTATCACACTTCATGATAGGAATTGATTTAACTGTCTGAAAAAGTTCTTTTATTTGCCTTCCTGATGGCTTTCTTGTGATAGTGTTGTTATTATTATTTTGAATTCTTAGCGTCTTCCCTGGATATTTTATGATATTAACTTGTAAAGCTTAACATGTGTTGATGAAATAAAGAAAAGAAACAATAGTAAAATGCACTTAGTTAAAAATCAAATGATCAAGGGTTATACAAACGTATAGAACAGTACTAAACAAACAACATTTAGTGACAGGACAGAGCTAACATTAAAATTATAATCCAGTAAATTTGCTTTCCTATTACTGGGTTATAAGTTTTAAGCTGGATTATGTGGTAGGATTCAGCAAACAGACTGTGGGATATTCTATTGTGATGGTAGGGGTTTGGCATCAATAACAAATCTGAGATAGTTCCTTACTCACAGATCCAAACCCCTTATCACCACAAAAGAATATTCTACCATCTATTTGCTGAATCCTATCACATAATCCCGCTTAAAATTATCTGTTAACCAGCAGGCAAAATGGCATTTATAAAAAATCTCAGGTATTTCCTCACCCACAGATCCAAACCCGAAACTGGTCTTCTGAAACTGTTGACTTACCTCCATCACAACCTAAGCGTGTTTTCTATTGTTTCTTTATGTCGATATTTGTCCCATTAAAAATACCTTTGCTTTGCAACTGATATCTTGCTGTTTTTCAGTTGGCTTTGGGAAGACTTGTAAGCTATATGCTATTATAAATAGGATTTGTCTGTCTCTATATCTAGAGTCATTGTAATTCATTTGTACACTTGCTTTATGTATTACATTTAAGCATCTTCTCTGTTGTACATATTGCCAGTGGTTACTCTTAATTTGTATAGTTCACAAGGTTGTGTGTCCAGTCTGACTTCCCATCTGTACATTGAGAAAATACCCATCAGGAAAAACACACCTTTTTATCGAACAGAGAATTTATTTCACATGCTAAACACACCAGCTGAATTGGGTGTGAAAGATCATCAACATTGCAATCAGTATCTGTTAGTACCCTTGGCTGTCAAAGTGCTGTTAATATTCACATATGTAGCTGCTCTAGTTGTATAGAACACAATGGTCTAGCACATGCACCTTCATGAGCCATGGCTCTGGATGTAAACCTTTAGCTTTATATAGTCTGAATAGAATAGAATCCAGAACTGTTTCCGTACCACTGGCATATTTTTTGTCAGATCATAACTATTACAACCAGCTTAAAAGTAATTCTTTTCTGAAAGTTGAAGAAGTTTTAACATGCGTCTTCAAATTCAGTAGTTTAAATAAGCCAGTAGTTTAATCGCCCGATGAAGAGGAGTAATTTTAACTCCTCGAAACCATTTGTAAAATTTATTTATAAATAGTTTTGTTTTTTTCATATATAATTATGTGGTGGTTTATTTAATCTATTGATTAATTCTTTTTGATGAGTGGTATAGTTTTGATGTTCTTATGCAATGTTATCAGAGTTATATCAATGTCACCTTGAATGTGGGAGTGCAGACTACTTTTCAGTAAGTTAGAAAATTTTACACTTGTTTCTCATTCAAAAATTATGAAAAGGCCCTTCCTATTCTCACTTCTTTTCCTCAAATTGTTTGAAACTATTAAGTTGATTGTAACCTTTCTTATAAGCTTCTCACTAAAGATGAAAAATAATGTGTGAAATATTTGTTTTGACCAAGAACTGTTGAAATTGTTAAATAGTAAAAAACAAAACAAACAAACAAAAAACATTGGGTTTTAAATTGTATATTTTTTTAAGTAAAAAAACAATTATGAGTAGAGCAAATGTCTTTTAAAAAGCTCCGTTGAGAGAGATGTAATTTGAGTTCTTATTGAATATTTAAGGAAGTTTAGTTTATTCAGTTCTTACTTGGAATTGAGTTATATGAAGAATTTGCAGCAAAGCATATTCTGTAATTAGAAGTTGCGGAAGTAAACAAACTGTGAATAACTATTCCTGTAAATAAAAGCAAATATTTAAAATTATTATTATTATTTTTGGAATTAGGGTCTCATTTAAAGTTGCTGAAATGTCTAGGGAAGGAAAAATGCACATTATATTTTTTTAATAACTGTTTTTCTTTCTTTTTTTATATTAAATCTAGTTATAGAACAATAGAATAATTATTCATATTTTGACATTTTGTATTATAATGGAATTGTTTGTTTCTTTTTAGTTTTATGCTCCTTGGTGTGGACATTGCAAAAAATTAGAACCTATTTGGAATCAAGTTTCTCAGTCTCTTCACTTTTCGCCCGTTAGAGTTGGTAGAGTTGACTGTACAAAATATACAAGTGTTGCTTCTGCTTATAAAGTAAAGGGATTCCCTACCATATTATTGTAAGTAATTTTAATTCCTGCTTTTAACCTAATTTGCTGACATGTCTTACATTTTATGCACCACTTTTTGTTATTGTTTCTAGATTTTGTCCAATTTAATTTATAAGACATCCATCTTTAATGATGCATAACCTTGCTTCCTGTCAGTTCTTTCTTCACGATGTGCCTCTCGCACAACAAGTATAGACTTGCAATCTGTTGCTTCTACACAACCATTTCTTTTTCTCATTAGTATATCAAATATCTCACTCATTTTCTTCACATACATCTATTCATCTTTAGATTAACAACGTTAACACTCACACTCTCATATTTTGCTCATCTAATAATTGTATTTTTCCCTTTATACACAAGAATCATCTTTGAGATCAGATAGAAGTGATCCAAACCACTGATCAACAATTCTGATCACCCTGGTAATTCACAATTTGTATATTCAATTTCTTATCACATACATTATTATCTTTTGTCATTATCTGTAGCAGAACATTCCTGAAATATTAGTGACTTGCATTGAGCCTAAAGATGGTGAATGTGAAGACATTCTGTTCTCATTACAAAGCTCCAACCCTTGCTCACAAGATACTGTAATTATCATTCTTCCTATCGGTATCATCAACAGTATCTCTCGATACACATTGAACCTATTGGAAAGATAGCTTGGACCTCAAAACTGACAAATGTACAGTATATTTTGGTTATTGCACTATAATCACTGTTACTCAAAACTGCTTACATCAGAAAGCTTGAAGTTTCTTTACATCTGTTTGAAGCGATATATTTAGGTATTCACATGCAATTATTAAAAAGTGTTAAATCAACTATAATGTTGTTTTATTTTTGATGGAACTAAGTAAAAAAACAGTAACAGTAAAAATGTTTAGTATAATGTGTCTTGTTGGTAAAATGGAATCTGAGGAATCTTACCTCACAGTTTCAGAACATTATGTTTATTCCATGTTAAGGAGACGAAACAAACACGTAGGATGAAACAAGGTAAAATACAGGGTAATAGCATAGGAAAGGACTAACATAATCATTACTGCATTCATTTTCAAACGTGCAGATTTAATTATTATTTGCAACCATCAAAGCACACTAAAGCGCACTATATCTTTCTCAAAAAAAAAAAAAAAAGAGAGAGAAAGAGGTCTCGATACAAATGAACCTCGAAACGTCATATCAGTAAGCTTTTTAAATGTTTTTTAACATCTAATAGTGTGCTTTGATGGCTGCAAATAATAATCATTACTGTTGGTTCTTCCTGTATTATCACCTTGTGTTTTATCTCATCAATGAAGCTTTCTCATTCATAATTCCTTTATTTTAAGATTTGTATTAAGATTGAAATTGAATTTTAAATTTATGTAATTTGCTGAATTTATTTCCTTGTAGTAATATTTATCTTTTTACTTTTAGTATTAAAGGTGAAAACATTTACACTTACAACGGTGACCGAACAAGAGAAGAAATAGTAGACTTTGCCACAAGATTATCTGGGTAACTTTCATTTCTTTTTAATTAAATTTTTAATTTATAGACCAAAAATTTATAAAACTAATTATTATACTAGGAATATTAAAAATGTATAAGTTTTAGAATTTAAAGCATATTCTTTTTCCCTTTTTTTCCCCTTAAACTTTAAGGGAAAGGGAAAGAAAACTTTAAGGTTGTGAATAGAATAGATCTTGTGAATTCAAATAAGCTCATGATACTAACAACTTTATTAAGATAAAGTAATAAAGTTTAATGTGCAGTCACGTTTTTAAAAGAAAAGGGAATTTACCCAACGAGCACAAAGAAGACAAAAAAAAACAACAACAATTCATGCCTAGAGCATGAAATGGAGTCTGGAACGGCCGTTTCATCTTTGCTATGAATCTTCAGCCAGACTTACCACTTTGCCGATATATTTTTCTTTTCTTGTTTGTTTTTGGCAGAGCTCATATTCAGGAGGGGATGTAGGTTCCACATGTCTTCATGCCTTTCTGAGCTTGCCACTGAAGTGGTGAGTCTGGCTGAAGATTCATAAGAATGATGTAACAGCTGTTCCGGACTCCACTTCGTTGACAGCCTCTAGGCATGAATTATTGCTTTTCTTTTATTTTCTTCATGCATGTTGGGTAAACTCTCTTTTCTTTTTAATAACTTTATTAGGAGTTTAAATTCAAAACATGGAAACCTAAAAGACACCAACCATTCATAGATCGTTATCCAGTTGGTGTAAAATAGTATATTTTACCTTATCACTGTGATATTAGTTAAATTTAAGGCTTAATGATAGTAATCAATAATCAATACAAAGGCCACATAAATTCCTGATTCCTGCTCTTTAAAAGCTGGAAGAACAATTGCAATTTGATCCATGATTGAAAAATATCAATATAAATAGTTTTATCAAAAACAGTTTGCATCTCGTCTATCCTGATTAAGTAATTTTATGAACGGAAGAGGAAGATACATTCAGTAAATCTCATAGAGAAATGCTTTGTACAGCTAGACTTGACATAAGTTAAACTATTCAAAAGAGCTTCAAATCATAACTAAGAACTACAGCTTGATTAGAAGAGTAAGAAACATGATCTGGACTTTAAGGTCACTTCTGTGGTCTTTACTTTCTATTCAAGTCGTCGTATAATTTCTAACAAATGCTAGACAGAAGTATTTTTTTTTTTGTAATTCTTGATATTGGCTTCTATCCAGACAAACTTGCAGTTCAAAAGTAGTTGAGTTATTACAAAGCTAATTTTATATTTTATTTTTGTTTTGAATTTGAATCTTTCTTTGAAAAAATAACATGCAGAATGTAAAAATTCTTTGCATTTCTGTACGTTATAGATGTTGTATTAAAGCTTATTTTTTGAAAACCAAAATAACATTGATAATAAATATCAAATAATTTAAACTTATAATAATACTTACATAATATGAAAAAGGATGAAAGACATGGTTTCTGGGATACATATATTAAATATTTAAAAGTTTTTAACAAGAATGCATTTGGTAATAGAAAACACTAAAAACTGCTTTGTATTTAACTCTGTACATATGTTTATTAGAAACCTGAAGTTTTGCTCCTATGAAAATATACATTGTTCAATCAAATTATTATGACCACCAGCCTAAGAGTGGGTATTGTCCCCTTTTGCAGCCAATACAGCAGCTGTACATCAAGGCATGGGTTTCTGAAAGGTAACTGGAGGTACAGCACATACCAGTTTGTATTTAGTGTAGACTGTAGCTAGGCTGCAGTCCTTATGGTGCATCAAACAATGAATTTCCTTGTTTACATGAACCCAAAGGTGCTCAATGGGATTCAAATCACATGAATAAGATGAGGGGAGGGCTGTCCATTAGCTGGAATTCATTCTTGTGTTCTACTAACCATCTGGTCACAACCCATGTGGCATGATATGGTATATTGTCCTGTTGAAACATACTGTTGCTCCTCGAAAGACCATTGCCATAAAGGGTTGAGCTGCAACAATGAATAATTAGCTGGTTGCATCAAGCAAATCCTCGACCTTTATTACGGGTACCAACTGTCCCATGAGAACATGCTTTAAATAATAATTCCTCCACCACCAGCCTGTCTTCAGGGATGATGATGTCAGGATCAAAGTGTGCAGCTGGAATACCTGGAACCTGGAACCATCCCTTATCAGAGAAGAATCATAATAATCTTACACATTCAATGTTGTTGTTCCTGTGAAAATGCAAGGCATTTTGCAGAAGGGTGCCAGTCAACCTGGGTACTGAACTTGGATATCTGCTCCATGAAAAGAAGGGTTCTGTGCACTGTGATCTGTGACAGATTAGGGATAGACTGGTTATTTGTTTGACTGTCATACAGCTGTCCGTAGACGCTATTCAAGCCAGACTACACTGCTTTGATGGTCAATGATGCTTGGCCGACCACAGTTAGCTCAAGTTGTTCCATGTCTTCAACTTTATGCTTGGTTTTCTACACGTTAAAGATGGCAGCATGGAACATTATCCACTGTGCTATTTCAGAAATACCTGACACTTTGAGACGGCATCCAGTAATCATTCCACAATAGAAGTCTCTCAAATCACTAGCTTTTCCCATTTTGATACTGTGAACATTTTGATACTGTGATTTGGCAGTATTTGCTGTTCTCCTACTTATGTGTATAGAGTTGTATCTATTCACTTGCCAGTTGAATGTGGGATATTCCTGTGGGTCATAAGAATTTGATTACACACTGTATGTTTCTATAAAAAAATGCATGGAGTAGAATTTCTGGTGTTTGTTATTAATGTTATTTTAGGATGTAGGCTTCATGTTATTTAAAAGATTATTTATATATGATGTTGCAAATTTATTTATTTATTTGTGATTGATTGATTCCTTAATGTACATAATGCTTATTTTCTTAACTTCCTTATCTATTATGTGAAGTTCACTTAGGCATTTTTGAAATTTAAACAAATTAATGTGAGGGAAGGCTATAATAAATAAAAATTTTCAATGTAAAATAATAGTTAGATTTCAAAATAATACATTATTTTGCTTTTAAATATACAGTCCCCCTGCACAGACTCTTGAAAAATATGAAGACTTTTTAAATGCTAAGAAAAGGCATAACGTGTTCTTCTTATACATTGGTGATAAAAATGAAGCAGAATCACAACTATGGGTAAGTATATTAGTACTGTGAGTTTTCTAAAAGTAAACTTTTATCGTAATTAATAAACAGAGAATAAACAAACAGTAACCATTATTTTGGTTCACTTTCAATAATGCTTTAGCCAAGTTACTGTAATCCTTATCAATCTCTGTGATAAAGAATTATTAATCATACTATTAATAAGCAAAAATTATACGGATATTTGTAAATTTGTAAGCAGGGTCGGAGAAATAACCAATCTCAATGCAGCTTTGGAACACGTCAGTCGTGACGTCACGCCCATTTGTAAACATGGCGCTCTTACTATTTTCCCCACTTCAGCACGACGGACCGCGATTAAGCAATTATTATCTACATATTGAGATTTTCTTCCACACATAAATGAAGTTTACCCTGAAATGCATGAAGTTCATGCGTCAAAATTTATCAGAGAGTTCGTAAAACCTCAGTTTTTACATAATTCCACAGCTTCGGCTGTTACCCCATTGAACTCTGGGATTGCCACTTTCTCACTACTCAATGTCATTGTTGCCCAGACAGGATTATTGGTATTGGCTGTTGGACATTCGTTATTGTTATTGTTGAAACTGGTAAATCAATTTTTTTTTTTAACAAAAGTTGTCTTAGTCTTTCAAACTATATGTGGGCTGTTACGGAAGTCATGGCTTTTAAAAAAATGAGCTTAGAACATCTTTTTCAATCTTGTGTTTTTCAAAAATTTCACGGTATTTCAAAAATGTGGAATTTGTTTTACTTCGTGAATATTTCACGGTTCTTCCTAGTGCTAATAATTGTTATATTATTATTAACATTAAAAATAATTATTCTAGTAAATATTGCTAAATTTGAATTGATTTAAACAATCAGTTTATTTGATATTACTAAATATTTTAATTTTAATATATTAAATATGTTAAAACTTTCTATGAAGAGTTAGTTAATGAAATACATAATATTATTGAAACTTAATTTTATAATTAATCTCATATTAAATTTAATCTATTTTTTTTTATTAATTTTGAATAAGCATTGCATTTTGTGATCTATGAAGTGTTTTGGTCATTAAGGTTCTGACTCAAGCAATTTAGGCAACTGCAAACCTTTTATTTCTTTCGTATATTTCTTTTACCAATGCACCTATATTTCTGAAAATTTAAATATGAACTTGTGAAGTATGTGGGATATATATTTTCTTGTTTTTAATTTTCAAAATATTCTGTAATTAATTATATTAAAATTCAAAAACAGTCAATTTTTGGGGCGTTTTTGAGGTATTTTCAACTTAAAAAAACTTGACATAAAGCTGAAATTCATAAAATAATGACTTGTATTTAAAATATTTATTATTAGTGCAATAGAATTAATAAAAAATCTATTTCTATAAAAAAATGCTTCAAAACAAATGTATCTTGGAAATGAACAGCATCAAATGAATTTGCAGGATATTTAGATTTTAATGTTTTCATTATGATTACTTGATAACACGTAAAAAGAGAAAAAAATTAATCTCAGACAATTTTAAAAACCACAGTTTTTATTTTATTTTTTTTAAATTAAGTATTGCAGTAATAATAAATATTTTAAATACAAGTCATTTTTTTATAAATTGTATGTCATTTCAGGTTTTCGTCAAGTTTTCAGTTGAAAACCTGAAATGATTAAAAAAACATAAGTTTTTTTTTAAGTTGAAAATACCAAGTAATACTTCGAAAATGCACCTAAAACTGACTTTTTGAATTTTAATTTAATTAATTATAGAATATTTTGAAAATTAAAATCAAGCCAATATAAATTCCTCATGCTTTACAAGTTCATATTTAAATTTTCAGAATTTTAGGTGCATTGGTATAAGAAATATATACGAAAGAAATAAAGGATTTGCTGTTGCCTGAATTGCTTGAATCAGGACCTTAAGTAAAAAATTATACTCACCCTAAATTATTCTAATTGCATTAAAATGATATAACCATTTTATAATATGTATCTTTTCAGGATCGATATCAAGGAGTGGCTGAAAAATTCCTAACTACAAATTTCTTTTATTCTGCATCTGCAGAATGTGTGGAACAGGTTTGTCTCTTTCATGTTAATAATTACATTAAAAGTATATGGAATAAAATTGCATCAGAACTTTATTAGCTTAGAATAAAAAGCAGGAGACATAAATTAAATATCAAATAGTAAATCTACAGGCATGAAAATAAAGACAGATAATTGATTCACAGGAAATAGTTTCCTTATGATTAAAATTGATTCTCTAATGCTGGAAGATAAGAGTAAAACTGAAGCAATAATTTTAGGTTTTCATAAAAATAGCTAAAATTATTGAGAAGTAGTTTATTTTTATCCCGCTAGAGTCAAGTTCACATAATCAGAAACATAAGATAATTTTTATTGTAAATTTTGACTTACTGCCCATAAGAAATATATTCCTATCCCTTGCAGTAAATCTTTGAAAATATGAATCTGTCAGTAATTAGGAAATCAAAATTACAAAAGACTCAAATAATGAAGTGCAATAGAAGAAATGAACTTTAAGTAAGCTGTTACATAAGAAGTGCAATGTTAAAATTTCTTTAAGAAGTATGAACGTACAGTTTTAAATAGAATTTTTTTTTTTTTTTTGTCTTAGAATAGGTTTATTTTTTTAAAGTTGGGATTGAGCTATGATTTCTGCACTACGAAAAAATAGTGACTGTTTGATGTAGATATTTCATAAAAGGCCTTCGGAGAAAAGAAAGAGAAGTTTATTCTTATAAATATAATGTCAGTAACTTCTAAGTAAACATTTTAGTAATTAAATCAAGAAAATATAAATAAAATTAACAGTGGAAAAAAAAAAAGAAGAAAGATCTTTGTTATAAGTGTGAGTCTAAAACAAAATTTAACTTGTGTAAAATTATCTGAACCTGAAAAATGGAATAAAACAATTCAGTATCTTCTCTAGTGATGAAATGTCCTATGTATTTTAACTAAAATATTGGTTCTTTGTACGGGTTACAAAAAAATATATCCTGATGTGAATGAGAAAGAAATTTAAATTGTGAAATCTTTCGAAACTTTCCCATATTTTCCTCTCCTTTCTCCCTGTCTCCACACCCTTATCACATCAAACCTTTCCCAGTTGGTAAAACAAATCATGTGATCAGTATAAATTAATGATATATTCTTTTTGTGCAACCCGAAAACCCACAGAAGTACCTTCAACAATGTTTGGCCAGCCCCTCATCCCCCTCTGTTTACAACCCTTAGGGCTCATTATCAAAATTCAATCAAACAGCATCTTTTCAATTTTAATCAAGAAGATTTATGTCAAATTTCGTGTTTTCACCTCAAGCGGTCTTGGGAGATATTCATACCCTTCAAGAAAGGTTGTCCCTCCATTTACATTTCAAAATTGACAAAGAACATTCATTTAAAATTTCTTGTTTCCAACTAAAGTGCTTTTATGAAATTAATATCAAATATAAGGCTTCTCATCCCTTTCTGCCCTTCCACACCCTTATCACTTCAAACCTTTCCCATTTCATAAACAATCACATGATCTATATACAAACAAACCATACTTCTTCCTTAAATCTTCTCTTTTATAATAAATATTATTAAACATCATAACACCAGAAAATAAATGTCAAACTACATTTATTAACTGAAAAAACGAATTTTCAAGGAGATAAAAAATTAACCGTCTCCTCTTTTTCAAGCCTTTTTTACAATAATAATAAATTGACGAGATTCTATTACAACAATGACCTTAAAATATTGACATTAACAGTTAAAAAACGTCAATACAATAATAATAAAAGATCATAATCTACAATATAACAATCACACATTATTAATAATCACAAATTCTTATCAAACGAATACAAAAAATTAGATGGATAATAGAAAGCCTATTAACACTTTAATTTTTCGATTATTACCTTTTTGTTAGAGGTTACCAATTTTTTGTTAATCATTTCTCTAGCCAATTTTACTAAATTTTCACTAACTTTAACTCCATCACATCTATTGAGATTTTTTTCTTTCGAATTTCGAATACATAGGCTTTCTATTGTCTTTCTAATTTTTGTATTTGTTTCATTATATAAAATGTTTACTTCACAATTGATACAATGTTGCTTGTCTTTACAGTGTTCAGCAATTTCAGATTCCTTTACTAATTTTTGTCTAATATAATAATCGTGTTCCCCCATGCGTTCTTGAACTGTTCTTTTCGTCTCCCCAAGATAGAACGAATCACAATTTAGGCAATCTAATTTATAAACAACACCCATTTCAAACTTCTTGTCTTTGCTATTTATCTTTTTACACAAAATATTTTTAACTTATTTCTATATTCAAAATTTAAGTTTACTCCATATCTTTTACCAATTTCTTTTAATTTCCAGCTGTTCTTATTCAGATACGGAATGAAAAATCTATTTTCATTATGTTTATCCAATTCTTTTATCTTAAATTTATTATAATTTCTTATTGAGCTATCTATGAATCTGTCAGTATAACCATTCTTTTTTAATTTTGATTTCATATCACTTACTCCTATATTAAAATCTTCTTCATTACTGGTATTATTATCAATTCTAATTAAATAATTCTCAATTATATTCCTTTTTATTTTCATATTGTGTCCAGAATCAAATTTTAAAATATGGTCACTTTTGTAATCTTTAATGTAATGTTTCATTGTTATTTTGTTATCCTTTTTTATTAGTTTCAGATCAAGAAAGTTTAATGAGTCATTGATTTCTTCTTCCATTTTGAAATGTATGTCTTTGTGTCTCTTGTTAATGTCACTGAAAAAATTACTAAATTGTCTTTTTGTTCCGAACCATAATATAAGTATATCATCAGCATAGCGGTAATATTCCATTCTAAATTGTTCAAAAAAATTCATATAAATATTGCACAATGTCCCTGACAAAGGTGACCCCATAGGGAAACCTTTGACTTGTTTGAAAATCCTATCTTGGTGTTTAAAATATGTGTTCTCAGTTATTAGTTTTACTAATTCTATCAATTCATCATAATCTATTTTTAGTTTCTTCAATTCTTCCCTATTCTCAAAAGCTAAACTTTCTAAAATCATCATAGTTTCATTTACAGGAATATTTGTGTACATGTTGTCTACATCTAGAGAAAACATGTAAAATTTCTTAGTATTATTAAAGAAATGTCCAATCTTATTAATTAAGTCTTTTGAGTTCTTAACAATTACATCTTCTCTTGGTAGTTTGAAGTTTTTTTCTAACAGCTGGAAATTAAAAGAAATTGGTAAAAGATATGGAGTAAACTTAAATTTTGAATATAGAAATAAGTTAAAAATATTTTGTGTAAAAAGATAAATAGCAAAGACAAGAAGTTTGAAATGGGTGTTGTTTATAAATTAGATTGCCTAAATTGTGATTCGTTCTATCTTGGGGAGACGAAAAGAACAGTTCAAGAACGCATGGGGGAACACGATTATTATATTAGACAAAAATTAGTAAAGGAATCTGAAATTGCTGAACACTGTAAAGACAAGCAACATTGTATCAATTGTGAAGTAAACATTTTATATAATGAAACAAATACAAAAATTAGAAAGACAATAGAAAGCCTATGTATTCGAAATTCGAAAGAAAAAAATCTCAATAGATGTGATGGAGTTAAAGTTAGTGAAAATTTAGTAAAATTGGCTAGAGAAATGATTAACAAAAAATTGGTAACCTCTAACAAAAAGGTAATAATCGAAAAATTAAAGTGTTAATAGGCTTTCTATTATCCATCTAATTTTTTGTATTCGTTTGATAAGAATTTGTGATTATTAATAATGTGTGATTGTTATATTGTAGATTATGATCTTTTATTATTATTGTATTGACGTTTTTTAACTGTTAATGTCAATATTTTAAGGTCATTGTTGTAATAGAATCTCGTCAATTTATTATTATTGTAAAAAAGGCTTGAAAAAGAGGAGACGGTTAATTTTTTATCTCCTTGAAAATTCGTTTTTTCAGTTAATAAATGTAGTTTGACATTTATTTTCTGGTGTTATGATGTTTAATAATAATCACATGATCATTACAAATCTATATCTATCCCAAAAACCCCGAGACGTATCCTTCAACAATGTATGCCTAAAAGAATATTTTCAATTTTGACATACAACACTGAAGACGGCTTTCGTGATTCCACCCTCAAGCGGTTTTGCAGATACGCAAACGCTCCAAGAGTTTACACTGTCTTAGGATCCGAATATTGAAAATTCGTCTAATATGTATCGTTTCGATTTTGACAAAGAACTGTAAAGGATGTGGAAGAGAATTATGAACAAAAATATTTTAGTTCTAATTTTTGCCACTTGATTACTAGTGGCACTATTAAGCACAACAATAGCTTAGAACCCATTGTTGTCATCTGGTTGCTATGTGGTCCTATTATGGACAACAGTATTTTAGTTCCAAGTTGTCACCACCAGGTGCATAGTTGGTGCTATTTCAGGCATTTCATCCCTTTTGAACCCCTTAGGGATGGTTAATCGAAATTCCAATAGCCTACTTTTTCCAAGTATAACCTAAGGAAGCTTTCAGCCAAGTGTCAGGTTCCTGGCTATATGAGAAGTAGGAGAATTAGATATGAGTCAGAGCTTTATATATATATATATAAGATTGTGAATATTTTGAATTTATATGTAGCTTTTTTTTTATATGCATTTATATGTTATATTTTTTTTTTCATATTTATTATTAATCTTATTTTTTTTTTCTTATTTTCTAATATAATATATTTGCTGAAGGTCTCCCTTTTTCCCAAAATTATTTAAATAAGGCCAGTTGTTGTGTTTGCTCATTGCATTCATAGGCTTTGGACCTTTATAGAGATTTGCCACCAGAGATTGCTTTGAATAATCCTTATTTTTAGATAATTTCTTTACTTTCCATAATTACTTTAACCTTCTTCATTTCTTTTCTTTGTTGTTTTATGGCTCACAAACAATAACTCGCAAGACCATTGTAACAAGGGAGTCTGTAGTTCAGCGTTTCCCAACCTTTTTTTTTTTTGTGCTGTGCCCCACCAAAAGTATCTAAAGTATGCTATGCCCCATCGAATTAGGTATAACTTCAAAAAGAAAAAATAAAAATAAATAAAAAAAAAAACTTTTTTAACTTTCACAACCAAAAAAACAACATTGCTCCATTTTCGAATTGCCTCCCTCAACAATCAAAATTGCCCCCCCCCCCCCCTGTGGGGCACACGCTGGGAAACAGGGCTGTAGTTGATGATTCAAAAACATTAATGATTGCAGAGCTTTCAAAAAGCAGAAACAATATATTTTATTGAGTAATTAAAAGCATAATAGAAATTAAACATTTTGAAAAGTAATATTTCACAACGAGAATGATTTGTAAGATCTTTTTTAATTCCTATAAATAGAAGAAAGTATATTGGAATGCTTGTATGCATGTTTTCACTATTTCTTTGCTATTTTGCATGCTCAACTTTAATTTGATTTTGAGGAGGAGCTGAAGGTGAGTGGTTAAAGCTAATGCCCTCAATTTTTTTTATTTTCCCCTGAATTTGGCATTGTTATGAAATGTTACTGAGACTTGTTTCTTTAGTTTCTTGTGAATTTTGGCAGTGATATCACTTAGTCACAGCTTATCTCCTATAATAATAATAATAATTAAAAACTTTATTTGTTAACTTTATTTTTTATGCTTCAGTTGCAATGTTTTCCAAGATTTTCAGGTTTCTTGAATTTAAAAAAAAATATTGTTGTTCCGTTTATTGATTTCACTGCTTTTGTTTTTGTTTCTGTTTGAATATAAATCATGTTTTATATTTTTAGCTGCTTTACTACATTAATTGACAAATCATTTCACTTAATTGTTTACTCAATAAAATATACCATCTGTTTCTTAACCACATTGGATTATTCCATCGCTGTTTCTTTTGAACTAGAGAAATATCTCTTGAATGTATGAATTAAATGACCCTAAATTTAGGATCAACAACGTCAGAATCTTTTATTTTAAAGCTGTGCTTTTCAATAAATTATATCTAATATTATTTCTCATTCATTAGATAATGAGGGTATAATGAGTTCAAGGAGGCTTTTCGTGCATGTATTAAAATAAAGAGAAAGTGAAAATAAATAAAACGCACTTACTTACAAACATGTAGGAGAGAGAATTAAAAACGATTGCAATAAACCAACAGTTTCGGAATACACGGAGTATTTAATGATTTTAAAGATATTAAAGGTTTTAAAGACATTCCTTATACGTACTGAAGCTGACTTTGATTACACTTTTTTTAATGCCATATGATGAATTTAGAGCATGTACTTACATTTAGATGATGGGCTCGAGTGGTGAGGGATTTGACTGTGACTTGGAGTAGCCTGGTTCAATCCCTGAACCCAGAAGAGGTTGGAGTTTTTTTTCAAGCTAAATTCTCCTTCAGATAGGTTCAAGGGTTTACCCAGCCCTCTCTAAAATGCGTACTGGATTCTTTCCCGGGAGGTAGAGGTAGTTGGGCATTGAACTAACCTCGCAATCTCCACTTCTTCCCATTAGTCACAAAATGCCAGGATCCTTATCTCCAGCAACTCAAAGGCCTGCATAGACCTACAGTGGGATTCTTTAACTTTTAACTTAAATTTATACATTCTTCATTCTTATTTTCTTAAAATTTGTGAAGTTCAGATAGTCCTTGACTTACAATTGAAATTATATTCCAACGAATGTGTCGTAAGTCAAAAATCAAATACAGTACAGTATACAGTATGTCAGAAATCATATATACAGTACATTTGTAAGTCACACAAAAAAGTATGATACTTTAAATACTTTTAAATACTTTTAAAGTTAATTGTAAAGTAGTACAAATGTGACATTCATTACCATTATTCATACTCACATTACTGAGCCTCATAACCCACTATCTGGCTTAAGCTTACGACTGCCATCAGATACAACTTGAAAGTGCTTGTGAAAACTCTATGGAGCCTTCATTGAAATTGGGAATGGTCACAAGTCAAGACTTACCTGTACTTTTTGGGTTTTTTTTTTTTTTTTAATATTTACCCTTTTCTCACAAATTCAGTAAATCAGCAGTGTTCAATTTCAGTGATACTAATTAGAAATTTAAATAATGTTAAATAGAAATGTCATGAAATTATTCTACGGTTATTCCTTTATTTATTTGAGAACCCTTGAAAACTATCAGGTCATTTACATACTTTTACTATTTCTTTGTTAAAGAAGCATTCGTATCTGATAGAAATATAGTTCTATCAGTTTAGAAAAGGATTAACCTCTCTCTAATAACCATGATGTGTCAGGAATTATAACAGGAAACCAAACACTTGTGGTTTTGAATTTCCCCCGTCTCCTATGAGTTCAAAAAAGCACTTTATCTTACTTAATTTTGAGAAAAATACTGCAAATGTTGTATTTTTAATCTTATAGTTTTACAAATCTGTTTTGGGATAAACAAGAAAACTTTCTGATAAAGAGGATCTTGGTTTTAGAGGTTACATGAAAAGACAGCTGTCGTGCAATATTTGGCACTTTATAGCTAGGAAAAGTGATTTAACAAAACTCATACATTTAGAATGTTAGAGACAGTAGAGTTAGTTACAGGAGAAAAAGTGGAAACCTAAAAATTAAGACAATAAAAATCAGTGAGAAAATTGTGCATCAATTGGTTGCTTCCCTGTTACACAACTTTTTATTTCTCACAATGGAAGTTCATTGTATTTCTGCTGAGACAAGCTTTCTGTTGCATTAAAAGCTATTAAAAGTAATTGTTTTAATTATAAAGCATATTGTAGTTGTTGCCACTTGGAAAATTAAAAAAAAAAAATATCATCTTAGTTATTGAAATATCTTAAAAAAAAAAAAAAAAAAAAAAGATTAAAAGTTTGGCTTCCTTTGATATTTCATTATCTAATTCAAAAGAAGAGAATTAATTGCTAATTTTTTTTTTTTTTTTAATTTTAGGAATTAAAATTTGATGTTCTACCTCAATTAGCAGTTTTTAAAGATGATACTTATCATTTGTTCACAGGTTTGTGTCTATTTCAGTAAAAATTATTGCATAAAATGAAGTTCATAAAAATATATAAACTCGTAAATAGATCATTTTTATACATAAAAGTCCATCTTAATGAAGAAATCCCATTCTAGCCCTTTATAATTTCCTGAGATAAATTACCATTAGTTCAGATAAATAAGGTCTTAAGCACACACATAACTATATAAAAAATTATTAAATGCACTATTAATTTCAACAGCTATCTGTCTGTCATTGTCGAGTGAGGAAAAAAATATAAATACAGTAGAACCTCATTATAACGGACCCTATTATAATAGATGTCGCTTATAACGGACAGTTTTAAAAAAAATTGTAATAATAATAAAGGATGCTTATTTTTATCTGACGAGTTTTTCATTTCCAGCCATATGTGTTTGAAAATGTGTTTGCATATTATGAACACTTATGGCACCTCCGTCAGTTAGTAACTGAAGAAATAAGCAGCAAACAAACCCAGCACACAATACATTATTTTTTCAAACCAATGAATGTAAGCAATCAACATGAACCTGGACCTGGTTCTAAAGATTAATGCAGCGTATACGTACACATCTTTTTCAATTCAATCTACTATGTTGAAGGCTGTTTTTTATTTGATATATAATAAACACTTTTTATAGCTAACTATTGTACTTTCATTGATGTACACCCTGCTGCATTACACTGCTATAAGAATTATTTGTTATAAACCGGACTTTCATTAAAACGGACAAGCTTAAGCCCCTATTAGTCCATTATAATGAGTTCTACTGTACATAAAATATATGTCTCTCCGGAATTTAAACGTAACCTGATGACGACGGATAGCTGTTGAAATTAATAGTGCATTTAATAATTTTTTATATAGTTCTGTGTGCGTTTATGAACCTTATTTATCTATTCATATTTCCACACGTTAAATATCTTATTCTACCAATAGTTCAGTTTAAACACATTGTAGATATTTTATATAGTTCCGTTCTTAGCTCAATTAATTTTGTAACCTAAAGATAACTTAAATATACCAGTTTATTTATTTATTTATTTATTTTTGCATACTTGGTAGCAGTTATAAAGTAAAGTTGAAAAATAATGATTAATTAATAAATAATACAAACTATAATTCATTGAAGCTAAAGAAAGTGCAACAGATATGACTAGTGCTGTAAATACAAGCAAATGAGGCTTTAGACTGCACACAGAATGAAAGAAAATAAGTTTTGATAGATATTCTTTATTATAATTAAAAATAGAACAAAAAGTCTTTCTTCCAACAAAGATTCATTAATCTGAACATTTGTTAAGAGGGGGATGACGAAACAAAATGCAAAGAAGAGAAATGAAAATACTATGGAACAGCATATCATCTTTATTTTATAAACAGATTGATTAAAATACTGGTAGTAATTATATATATAGATATCAAAATGTCCACAGATCATTATTTGATGAACTTCCAAACAAGCTACTAAAATTAGCTGATGTAATCTGCAGTTTTACCATTTTTTGTGCTGAGGGATATTTTGTGGATCTCTGTCATAGATATTTTGTCCTTCAAGAACTCAGTAGATTGTAATTGACATCAACTCAGGAAAATAATTTGGAAGATTGCTCATTTTTCTTTATTACCATACCTTTAGGGTTTCATGGATCACTATTTTTCATAGCCTTTTTAGCATTTTGCAGAGATTGGCTGTGCTATTGTACAGGATGGCCCAAAACAAACAGTACTGAAACACGAACGTTATGGTTTCAGTTCTGCCAATGAAGTTATAGAGTTTGATGTATGCAAATGAGCCCCTTCCTCCTCCAAGTGGGCCCCCTCCCTGACAACAAAGTTTGTAGTGGCTCACTAAATTTTGTAGCACATCCCACAATAGTGGCTGCTGCATTTCGCGGAAGACACGAAGAACCTCCTCTATAGAGTTCAGCAATATTGTTGGGATGTGCACGGAGGACATGTTCCTTAAGCATTCCCAAATGTACGCATCGGGAGGAGTAATGTCTGGTGAATGTGACGGATATGGAAAGTCTGTGAACCGAGAGTTGACATTTCCATGAAAGGTGTTGATGAGAAAGTCTCTGCACATCTGTGTTGTGTGGCGTGTTGTGCTATCTTGTTCGAACCATTGATCTGCAAAGCAGATAGTTCTCTCTTGGCAGACGGCATGAAGGTTATTGACAAACAGAAGTAGGCATGTGTTCATGTAATGTTGTCGGTTTTGTGTCACCGGAACCCCATCTTCCTCAAAGAAATAGGGATCAATGATGCTGTACCCTAATACTGCACACCAAATGGTTATTTTCTCCGAATGCACGATATTGGGATGGACAAAGCTTATGAATCTGTTCGATCTCGATTAATGTAACATTAATATGCACCCCATCGGAGAACCAAATGTTATTCATGAACTCTGAAATTTCATAGATCATGGCAAGAACACAGACACAGTACAGTTTCCGGGCCTCTTTATTGCCCTCCCTGAGCCAATGGGCAGTCTGGATGAGGTAGGAGAACGCTCCGAGACCCTTCAGGTTTCTATGTAAGGATGTTCGTGACATACCAAGCTTCAAAGCTGCTTTCTGTTGACTACGCCATGGCGGCTGCAACACTTGATCCAGTACACGCCCTTGATTGTCATTGGTTGTTACAGTTCTGGGACGCCCTGTACATCCTTGGCGCTGCATCAATACACTACTGGTTCATCTAAACTTGTTAATCACTGCTAGGATGATGCTGTTGCTGGGAGCAGGTTTGCGGAACTTCTGCACAGACAAGACCTTCACACTCTGTATACTAGGACCATTAGTATGGCCTAATCCATATGAGTGATTATATTGCTCCACAATAAACACCTTTTCTCTATTGTCAGCACCATTATCACATGTCCAGTAACAGCCATGTCAATGGAACATACCATTGCCGTGGCTGTTACTGGACATGTGATAATCGGTTCTGACTCATTCTGCTCGAGGGATGCGAGACTGTGTTTCAGTACTGTTTATTTTGGGCCATCCTATATTTTCAGAAATGTCATGTTTTATATTTTTTATTGGAATTTCCTACGACTGTGGTTGAGAGATTTCAATTGTTGGAAAGTTTTCTATCCATGAAAAATTGTATTTTTATTGTAGCAGGAATTGCTGTGCATGATTCAAAACTAACATAAAAGCTCTTCTGCAGGCAAATGAAATTTTGACATTGCTATTCTTTATTAACATTCATTGCTACTCTTGAAGCTTCCAAGATATTGACATTCCTAGTTCTTAGTTGCTCCTTTGGACAGCTGTATGACTAACTGACAACAACTTTAAAAGTAGAATTTGTAGTTATCCTGCAACAGCTCATGACTGGCTTTTTTTATTCTATTTCACTAAATCTTAGAACTTCCTGTGATTTAGCTGAATTTCTTTGTTGTGTTAGAGGAAACAGAAAGAAAATACATTGCACAGAATCTGTTTTGAAGATGCATTCCCATCCATCCTAGCCTGAAAGGTCCTTAGTTCTTCAGTAGATAGTCGTCGTATCTTCCCCAATTTCTCAATATCCTTATAATCACTCTTACCTTGTCTCATGAAAATTATTCTTATACAAGAGAGGGTTTTCAAATCTAGTGGTTGTTGCTATTCCATACTGTATGCTGATGGTCAGAACATCGTAACAAAATTGTCTTTATTTGTAACATTCATAAAGCTATCTTGTCATTATCGAAATAGGTAAAATTGCTAAATACATAAACTTGATTCTTTGTTCCAGCTTGCTGGTTTTGTATTACATTGCTAACTTGAATAATGTGATTGTATGCTACATGCAGTGAAGTAGACACATTACAAAATTGATGAGAGTTAAGAGCTCAAGAGTCAGATAACGGTATTTCATCCAGAGGAAATAGATATATACTAGTTTTATCTTTAGATATATTATCTATAAAAATGTTTGATAATGAAAAATCAGCATTATTTTTCTTTAATTTATCGGCTTTATTGAAATGTGTTCTTTGTTGAATCAGCTTCAGAAGATGAAGATTTAAACACTACATTATGGGACTGGGTGAACAAAGAACGATTTGTAATCTTCACGAAAATAACCAACGGTAATTTCTATCAAGTCATGAAGACGGGAAAGTTCATTGTATTGGCTGTTGTAGAAGAAAATAAAGTTGGACAAGTAACGACAGAAATGGCAAAGTAAGATAGTTTTAATTCTTGTTCCATAGTTTCCTAATTATATATGCAAAAAGAAAAAGAAACATTTCTGATTTGTATAAAATGAAACCATGCAAATATTTTATTATAATAGATTTTTTTTTAATTGCAGTGAGACTGATAATTCAATTTCTGTGAAATTTTATTTACAATCATTTTTTTCCAGCTTACTGATAAATCCTAAATTTTTGTTTGAATTTCAGATTTCGTGAAATGGTACAGTCAACAATACTGAAGAATAAAGATAAATTTTATCAGTAAGAAATTAATATTTTATTAACAATTTTAACCATTGATTTTTTTTTTTTTTTGGATTAATAATAAAAACTTAGGTTGTTGTCCCAAAAGACAACTGTAAAATAAAACTCCATTGTACAATGCCATTAAAATCCATTCTCAAAAAGCTATTCTAAAAATGAAAATGAAATGTTTAATTTACCGATACTAAAAAAATCTTGTATACCGTCATCTTATTGTTATACAAGAATTATACAATTATGCAGTCCTTACTTACTGGAATATTCCAATATTTGAAGCAATGAAATTTTAACTGAGATTAGCAAAATGACTGCTTACCTTTCGTTTTCGTTCTTTTATTGTCAGTAGTCTACTCTGATGACTGTATCAAAAATTTATTTTTTTTCCACTTTGTGAGAGGACTGTTTGTTTTATTTTTAATAAGATTTTGGTTTCTTTCCCTCTAATCTAGAAATCCATCTTAAACCAATTCACAACATTCTTCATTCTTGTTAGAAAGGAGATAGATATTAATACTGAGAACACAAGAGATGTACAGTAAATAGAAATCATTACAATGTACAGCTTAATATCTCTACTGTTCTAACATTGTCTGTCTTAGAATTGTCACTGAACTCTTTTCCAGGACTCTCCAATTTTTTTTGAAAACCTTAAGATTTTCATTTTAAATCAGAAACTCAAAAGAACACCAACCTTTCTCTGCAGTTGTTTATCTCTAAAGCCAAATGAATAGGCGTTTCAACTTTCTACCATCATCAATTTTCACTGATAGAAGTATATTTTGGAAGAACTCACTGCATTCTTCTGAACCTAATATCTGTTTTTGGTTGTATTACTATTACCTTGTTACAGGTTTTCCAATCTACATCTTTTTTTACTCCATTTCTAACTTTCTCATTGTGTAATTTTGCTTGAGTTTCATGTTCATCCTCTCTTTGCTTGTGTGTCCTTCTTTTTTCTTCTGCGTTTCACAAATCTCACTCAACCAGTGTCTACATTCTTAGACTCTTGAGGATGGCCTAAATAGAGGAATTTTTATTCCTGAAATGCAAATGAATTATCTATTCCTGTGATCAGATTTTTTAGGCTTCATTATGAATCTGGTTGTAGACCATCATTTCTAGATTCCATATCTGTTCTCTGCTATTTCTTTCTTTTCCAAAAGAAAACTTGTTTCATAATTTTTTGATGTATATTATAGGCCATGACATGACAACTTGCCTCTTGAGAAACTACTTAATTCTGACAACTCACAGGTCGAAGCCTACTACTTGTTTTTTTAGCCTCATGGAAAAATTGGTAGAATACACAAACGATCAGTTATTCCACTGTAAAGGTGGCATTCCTTCTCTTCCTTGACTTCCGATTTCAGAAGTCTGAATCACGAATAACTTGTTACAATTTTAACAAGTTAAAAAAATACATTCCCAATCTGAGTGAAAAAACAGGGATGTTAGCAGTATAATCTTGTTGCTTAAGTAAAAGACTTCATTTTATTTCCTTTCTACATCTGTGCTCCCCTTATGACAAATATCTTTTGAATTGCACATGTGAAAAGCAATCAAATAAGGTTCCCTAAAGGACATACATACAATGGACATAAATTCATTTAAAATTAGCTTCTGTCTCTTTTTCAGTCATACAAAATATCTTCATATTTCAATGATTAAATTTATAAAAGAAAAGAACAAAATTAGCATTATTCAAAAACTTTGCATTCATTGAAAATTATATTGTAGGTAATGGAAAACTGAATGTATTTTTGAATCCTCTTATTTTCTTTTAGTCAATTCCAGTTTGGTTGGGTTGGACAGCCGGAAATTGCCAATTCTGTTGCCATGGAATCCTTACCAATTCCAAGTCTTTTGGTGGTGAATTCAAATACATTTCAACATTATATTCCTGAAGATGATCCGAACCAGCTCACTGAAGATGCATTGGCTGATTTCTTAGATCAAATCCTTAATAATTCAGTTCCTGTAAGTATATCTTTTGTCCCTTTGGGGGTTTCATGTAAGCAATTTTTTATTAACAGCTGATTAGAGACTGGTTTTTCTCAGCATACCAAAAATTATTGGGGTTTGGTGAAATTATAAATGACAGAACCATTGAATTTAAGAATAAAGTGACAGTGATCCATTATTTTGGATAAGCAAACATTAAAGCAATCTCATTCACATTTAGCTAACAATAGACAGGTAATGCATTTGAATCTGCTTATTGTTCTCACTTTGTTCACCTAATTTGGTCTTTCTTACTTAGTAGAGTTCCACAAACAACCCATTGTTTAACATGACAGTGCAAATATGATTATGTTGATGAAATACAAATGGGAAATAAAATGAGTTATTAAATTACATTGAGAAAAGTGGTTTACGTAAAGTAGTGTCGTGCCCCGGGCAGCAGATGAGCCTCACAAAAAATAGCTCTGTTCAAACTGTGAGAATATATTGATGTACGGCAAAGCATATTTATAAAATCAATGAGATTTTTAATATTTAAATTCATTTTTGTTGGGGGTTTGTATTGGCTGCTCAAGACATACCCTCAGCTGTGAATAACAGACAGGCAGTCGGTATTCAGTATTCTGAGAAATGATAAGGGGGGGCGCAGGGCGGCTGATCAACAGAAGCCCATGAATTTTGGTAACGTTTAGACATTACAAAAATATTCTCTACAAATTATGTTATTAGGTAGGATTTGATGTAAATAGAAGTGTTTACATACAAAATGACTGCTTTATTAAATGTGTATGGTGTATTAGCACATTTTTCCCTTATAGGAATGTGCCAATGAGGAGGGTATAATATAACTTTCAATTTTGAAGCCAATTTTTTTGGTTGTGCACCATTTCTAATCCCTAAAACATATTTTTGGCGGCAAAAAATATGAGGGGTGGGAAGGGCGGCAAAAACTGAATTTGCCCCCCCCCCCCCCCCCAAGAAAATTACCTAGATCCATCCCTGGCTGGTGGCATTGTATATCTACTCTGATGATAATCCATGCAGATATAAACATTGTTCTTATGTATTTTATTCAGTTTTGCAGTTCTTGCTTTCCTGAAAATCTATTAAATAAACATGTTTAGGAAAACTCACAGGAAATGTCATTTGAAATTTTTTATGAAGGTGCCGTGGTTTCTAAGAGAAAAAGAAATACATTGTCTTTTAATTGATCTCAAAAAAAAAAAAAACACATTTTGATAAAATTTTATCAAAATACAAATAAAAGCCAAAACTCAAGGCTCTTTATGGTTTAATTAATTAACTTTTTGTATGAAAAAGCTAATAAGCTATCATAATAAATTGCCTCTGCTAAAAATTTTATAATTATAAGATGCATCAATTGGCTAGGGCTTGGCAATCCTTTGCCAGCTGCAACATCATTTCTGATGATGACTTCGTTAAATAAATACAGGCCTCCATCAATTTATCAACAATTTACTTTTGAACTAATTTTCAAAATGCTAATGTAGATGATGAATGAAGAATGACAGGTGAAATGTGAATTATCAACTGGCTGTTAAATGTTGTCCTTGACAAAGCTCCTTTGATGATGATGATTATGGGAATCTGTGTTTTGGTTCCATTGAGATTTCCAGTCCACTTTTAGACTTCTTGAATGCCCAAATGAATTGTGAATGAGCCTAACATGGTTTACCTCATTCCAATTTTGTAAGGAATTCTTAGCCAATATAACATTTTTATTAACAAGTGAAACATTAACAAGTTATCGACAAAGTAAGAAAATGCCATAATGCTATGAACTTAAATGAGTTGCCATTGCTGAACAGAGTATTCTCAAATTGTATTTAGACAACTCTTACAAAGACTGCATTGCTGCAGTAAGTTCACAAAAAAGAAATGAAGATAGAATGTAACTGAGGAGGAGAATTGCTGGACCAATATGTGTCTTATTGCAAATAATCATACAGTGCAACTTGGATAATTCGAAGCTGAAGGAACCACTACAAAACTTGAATTATCCAAGACTTCGAATTAAACAAGATACATCTTTTAACTTTAATTTCAGGTCCACTGAATGCTTGAAAAGATAATTCTGTCAATAAGTAAATA
>JAFIDM010000007.1:26645720-26656044 GCA_023159025.1 Thereuonema tuberculata | reverse complement strand
TGAAATGACCATTTTAAATTGATTTGGAATCGTGTGGGCGATAATAGGGTTCGAGTATATGGCATTTGACATCACAAAGTAAAAAAAGCTCAGGCAGATCGCGATCTTCGAGATC
Source organism: Thereuonema tuberculata (assembly GCA_023159025.1). Lineage (NCBI taxonomy): Eukaryota > Metazoa > Arthropoda > Chilopoda > Scutigeromorpha > Scutigeridae > Thereuonema > Thereuonema tuberculata. Next base: position 26,655,929 of record JAFIDM010000007.1, on the reverse strand, counting down.
TTGGATCCGAAAGATCGCAATATAACCGAGCTTCACTGTATTTGCTGAATTCATTTCTTTATTTTTAGTAAAGATATGTAGAGTTGAAATCTCAAAACAATTTAAATTATTTTGTTCATTCTTTAAATTTCATATCATCTAGGATAAAATTTTATTACTAAAAGAGATTTGTAAGAGATTGTAATGGATTCATTCTGAAAGATTTACGATTACTAAACCTTCATTTCCATTACCTGACAAAAGTGGAGTAATTCAGTAAAGGGAAGACATTTCTAACTATCACGAATACATAACCATCACATGTTTTGATGTTTTTTTTTATTCAACTATTTTCAGGAAATGTGGCGAGGCAATCCAGTGTTAACAGCTGTGTTATTTGGTCTTCCCTTGGGTTTTCTCAGTTTGATTTGCTACTCAGTTTGTTGTGCTGATATTATGGAAGCCACCGAGGAAGAAGAGTTGTTGGAAAGAGGTATCAAGGATTTTGTTCATTACACCATTAAATAGTTTTATTGCTTATTTTTGACCAAAAGTGAAATATTGGTGCTAACAAACAGAACTAACATAATCTCTCTTAAGTTTATTAGGTTCTAAATGAAGAAGTTTTTGAAGCCATACATAAATAACTGACAGTTACAGAGAAATGTGGTTCACAAATAATATTATGAATGATGCATTGCAGTAATTTTAATATTTAAACTGTTAGGAAACATAAGCTTAGAATTAGGCTTATTAGGATATTATACAGCTGTGTTTAGCTCATCATATCTTATGATAAAAATAGTCAAAGGCTCAAATTCTATTGCGCAATATGGCTCAAAGCAGAGGTATTTGGAGAAACAGAATTAGAAAAGCCGACCCCAAATGAGCTGGGGTAAAGGCTGATACGATGATGATGATAATGAGCATTAAAGTCTAAAATTATTTATTTATTTATATATATATTTTTTTTTAGAGAAAGAAAAAAATAACGACTACAGAAATTCCACAATTATAACAAAAGTTTTTGAAATGTTTTTGAAGCCAATTGAAATAGCATTTATTTATTATTAACAAAAAAAAAAAAAAAAAAGAATTTTATCCACATATTCTTTATAAAACGCCTTGATGGCTGTTGTGTATACAGTGAAAACTCGATTAACCGTCACTCTCTGTTAACCATCGTCGTTCGCAAAACATATTTTGCGATTGTATGAGGAATTCTGCAGGGAATTCGTGCGTCAATCCCCACTATTGTAGACAATATTGTAGACTGTTTATTGTTTTAGTAGCTCAGCAGTGACTGACGAGGTATCCATGTGTGCAATCAGTGTTTTAATGTGTGTCACTGTTCGAAGATGGCTGAAAAGCGGAAACTAATTGTGTTAGGATTGGACCAAAAACTTGAAATTATTAAACGTTATTATTAATCGTCCCAAACCAGCATTGAAATTCGTTACTATACATGTTTATTGCGAAATTTCTGTTATCCGTCTATTCAGTTAACTGTCACAGTCCTGGTCGCAACGGTGACGGTTAATCGAGCTTTCACTGTAATTTAATTTGTTGACGATATTGAATGATTTAATTTAGATAAGTTGGATATCCACGCAATAAGTTTCAAAGATTGCGTTTTGAAGAATTCTGCTTACATAGTGCTTGTGGTTCCCAGTTCGTAAGTGATGAAAAGGGTAGGAAGGTATCACAAATGTGATAAAATTTGTAAAGGTATTACTGAATTATTATGAAATTATAAAAACAGGATAAGTGTTAAAAAAGTGGATTAACTGAACATTTTCGCCTGGAATTGAAAAAAACAAAACAAAACAAAACAAAATTGTCTTTGAGATTCAAAGAAAACAAAAGAAGAGAACCGTAGCAAACACTGCTAATCTGAAATATTTACAGCAATCCTTCTATCACTGGAAGTGACGTTAACTGCTGCATTTAACAATATTCACTTGCCAAGGAAAGTCGAGGGGTTGTAATTCCTCTCAATCAATTACCTCCAATAAAATTTAAAAAAAAAAAGAGAAACAGAAAATGGAAGAAAAGAAGAAAGCACTGGAAGAAATCATTAACATAAAAAATATTTATTTTATTTTAAAAATATTATTTATTTTATGATTTCTTTTTTAAATTTTGCTGGATAATCCAAAATAATATCTTTATTCCTCCTCTGAAAATTTACTGGAATTCCACTGCTTCAAGAGTTGCTTTTTTGATTTACAAGTTTATAGTTATCAAGGGTCATTTGTCTTGTGTTTATAAATTAATTAGTTGCCTAGAAATTTCCATCAGATTTATAAAAGAGTCCCTGAAACATGCAATAATAATAAAAAAAAAGATTACCAAATGAAGTACCAGTGGAGTTTTTATATCTATTGCAGTAAAAAAATATTGAAATTCTTAAAGTATTTTCAGTTTATAAAGTTAATTTAATAAGTATTATATGTGAAATTAATAAGCAATTAAAATAATGTATATGAACCCTATGGCCATTAGACTAAGAAAAAAATGTATTGGGTTGGCCAAAAAGTTCGTTCTTTTTTTTTTTTTTTTTTTTTTTTTACGTAAGTTGGCTCTAGTAGTTCTTGGGTGTCTTTAATGTCATCCGACACCATTTTGTTAGATTGTATTGTGACAGCTATCATATCAGTGTGCATTTAAAACAAAAACTGATCAAAATTGGTGAATTTTGTATTGCCAATTTAATATCGAAGATGAACGACAATAAGTACACAAGACCGCATTTTTCTTTGATGACCAGGAAAAAACTGTCACAGTTTGGCTGGGAAGTTCTGATTCATCCGCTGTATTCACCAGACATTGCACCTTCGGATTTCCATTTATTTGTGTCTTTACAAAATTCTGTAAATGGAAAAAATTGAATTCCCTGGAAGACACGAAAGGCACCTGGAACAGTTTTTTTGCTCAAAAAGATTAAAACTTTTGGGAAGATGGAATTATAAAGTTGCCTGAAAGATCGCAGAAGGTACTGGAACAAACTGTTGAAATAAAATTATCAGTGACAATGAAAAATGTGCTTTATATTTTTACTTAAAAACTGAACGAACTTTTTGACCAATCCAATATTTAGGGACATAGAGAAAAGCTTTACAATGGTTGAACTTAATAATCTATTTAATCTTACAATCATAATTTAGCTCAATTTTTATCATCTATGTACCAAGGGAAGGAGTTGGTAAGGGTTAGAAAACCGCCTCCCTAGTTTTTGTATATGAAGTAACATAGGGATAAGTTATAAAATAAATATTAATTTAATGATCCAAGCAACATGTTTCATACACTATATTTGTGTACATTTTCAAGCCAAAATTTAAAATACAGAATGTAACAAACCAAAAACATAATACTAAAACAATATTTCGAAGAGCATATTAGGAATAATATGTATGCACTTAACAGTCAACATCAACAAACACAGTCAACTTACAAAACAGTCTACTCGTAACATCAATACTAATTATTCTCAAAAATGGAAAAATCCAAATCGAATTCTGATGTTTCATGTTTTCTATTCACCATTTTATTAGCATATTTTTCCAAATTGCTTCCTTGTAGCTTATTTTCTTTTTCTAAAATTTTGATATTGTTTCAATCACAGGAGTGACTTGCAAATGGAAAACATCTTGGATTTTTTTGGATGTAAATTCCATTGCTTTGTGTATAAATCCTCTTCCTTTCAAGTCGATACTAATTTGTATTTTTGGTTGAATGGCAATAAACCAAAATCCACCAGTTGTAAAATCAGGGCATGCCTCTACTAAATATTAAAAAATAAAAAAAAAATAAATGCTAGACTTTTTATAGCATTAATTACACTCTTTTAAAAGGTGTTACCTAATGTCTCACCTTTGAGTTTGAGGCCAGTTAATTTCAAAAGAGAAGATAGACTGGTTAGTTCTGTAACGCAGTGGTTTTCAAATGCCTGAGGTAACTCCAAATGGGCAGAGGATGTAGAAGGAAAGAAAATTATTAGCAGTTACTGAAATTTTAAGTTTTCTTTTAAGAGTAGCAAATGCCTTTTTTTTTTTTTAATTTACATCTCATTTACAATTTTTTTCATCTGTTTATAGTAAAAGCTGTGATACATAGCAGCTGTATTGTAATTACTTCAAAGTATTAGTGTTTTGTGATTGTCTCACTAGAGGTAATCCAGAGCTTTAAAGTCTGTATTGGGTTTACTAAAGGTAAACTAAAAACTATAACAATAACTAGACTAAACTATACTAAAGGTTTTTACTTCTTTTTTAAATTTTAATTGTAAATGATGATAAAAAATCTTCGCATCTGTTGGCAATTTTGAATATGATCTGCTTTTTTTTTTCTAAATTATAATTTAAGAATAATTAAAAAGATTTTTTTTTATTTTTATTTTTTATGAAAGGAAGAAAAAGAATAAATATAGTCATAGACAAAAAAAGTATAAAATAGAACAACATAATATTTTTAATTAACAATATTCCATTTCAAATAATAACCAAGAAAGATAAAAAAAAAAGGCAGTTTTTTTGAATTCCTAATTTGTAATTAATATTATTAAAGTTTTTTTTTTTCTATTAAAAGTAAATTAAAGATAATTAAACATGCATCAAACTGCAATTTTAAAGAGAGTAAGTTGGAACATGTGACGTTCCAATAAGAATGATGAGAAAAATAAAATAAAGAAATTATATAGGATGGCGAAGTGTTTTGTACAGGTTTTATATTGATAAATAATATATCAAAGCAGTACAGTTAATAGAAATTAGTTATTAATCACATTATAGAAATAACATTGATAAATCAATTAGTAAATAGGTATCTGAGGTAATTTTATTAATTCTATTTGAATATTAAAATTATAATAATATTAATATGTAAATATTAACTAATATTCTATTTTTGATATTAATTCTTTTTTCTTCTTATATTTTAGAACGAAGACATGCTAAAAAAGAATAAGCCAGAAAAAAAAGGATGTGATTTTATTTCTCGTAATTCCAGAGGATATTTGTTTGAAAAGCTTAATTAAAAAGCTTGTGTATCTCAGGCAAGAGAGGGAGAAAAGTTAAAAATAAGCATTTATCAATTACTTGGTGTGGAACTGTTAAGATCTTTATTATTACAGGTACTCCTCACTTTTACGACCGAGTTCCATTCCGGTGATTATGTCGTTAAGCGAATTGGTTGATAAGCAAGGAGCTAGTGTTGGGAATATAGGATCGTTGTAAAATTAGAACAATTATGCAACAAACTTGAAATTTATTCATAAAAAGACATGTATATGTACATATTATCATTTGTTTATTTGGTTATCTGGAGCTGTAGAGGGTCCAGGTAAGGGATGATGAAATAGAAGTTGTACCTTCAAGGTCATGGATGTAACAGTCGAAAAGAAACTCGTAAGTATGGTGTGCTTTGTAATCTTCTTTTTTTCTTGATAAATTTCTCTATAGCACTTTAAAAGTTCACTCATCCCACGTTCAACTTTATTAAAACGTTCAGTATTTGGATCCGTAGTCTCAAGTTCCAACATAGCCGCATTAATTTCGATTGGTCATTAAGCAGATAGGTTGTAAAGTGAGGAGTACCTGTATTATTATTATTATTATTTGCCCAATTAAATTGATCTCTTGATTTATTTTTACTTTTATTACTGCAATTGCAAACAATCATGCAATTTTAAAGAAACAAGATTTTTTTTTTTTTATGCTGATGTTTCAAATGTTTTTTAATAATCTGATTGATTCTATGTTTAAAGCCATTAAGTCTTAAAACTACATATTAGCAGAATTTATTCACTCACAAGATGATATTATATCCTTTAATTCAAACTTTAAAATTTATGTCTTGATATTTCTTCAAAGAATAATAGTAAGTTCCTTCTTAATGAATATAATAAAGCTCAGATAATTGAACAATTGATTTCTTGCTGCAGATTGTCGTGCACTTCTGTCAGTAGGGAATCGTGTACGTCTTCAAACAATGAAGTTTAAATTTATGTATATACATCCTTGAAGATATCCTTGTTTAAATCTGGAGCAATTTAGTATCTGATGTTACCTGACTTTGGATGACATACAAGATAAGATGTTTTTCAATAAGATGTTCTTGATTATATATCTAAAATTGTTTTCTGAAAAAGGATTTCCTCTCCTAAATTTTATATTGACCCTAAGGAGAAGTATTTAATCTGTTTGGTCTTGTTTTGGAGAAGTTTATTTTAATAATTTACCAAATGTGTGATGACTGTGCTTCAAACAGGAAAACTATACAAGCATTGTTTCCTCCTTCTGTCCATAATGAATTTCACTTGTTTTTTCTTCCATATCACAAATTTCCTACGTACTAATTATGTCCTGTTTTGAAAGGTAGAGGTTGCTTCTGTGAGATACTTGTCATAATATCCCATATTGATAAATGAAAAAGGGTAATCAGATTATATTTATGGAAAATAATTCATACCAATAAAATGTTTGACTTTAAGGTAACTATAGAAATAGGCACAATATTAAAATTGCATTAAGTGAATAACACAGGAGCCTGCGACAATAAAAGAAGAATACAGAATTTTCCTTATGATATTAATTTATACTTTATTGAAGTTCTTTGCTGTATTATTCAGTTAACAAATTGTGTGCAAGTGAAGAGAAAAAGAAGTCATTTGGTTCACCTTAATACTTTCTTGAGTGCTTCATTACATAGAAAGAAAATAGAGAGAAAAAAAAAACTTCATCTGAATCTCTGTGTTATTATTTCATTTTCTTTCTTGTTTTTTTTTTTTGGAAATTCTGATAAAGTTTATAAAGAATTAAATCTACTGAAAGGATTTTTATTGTAGATTATAAAGAGCTTATGAATTTTTATAAAGATCAATATGGAATTTGCTTCTTTTTTTTTTTTTTGTTTAATTCTTTCTCTTTTATGTTTGAAATTATACATTGAATCCATGTGGTGTCATGTATTTGATTGCTTATGTTGTGGATTCACTTTTGTCTTGTGCAATTTTATGCAATTACACATCAAGTAACTGCTCCTTGACTCAGCTGTGTAACTAAAAATCTAAGGCAGAAATTTTTAGGATCGAGGTGACTGAACCTAAGCTTATTTTGCTGTTTACTTGTTGTCTTTTTTTATGTATTTCTTGCAGCTTAAGTTTTCAACACGCAATTGAGGACCTCTATGGAAAAAGGGCTGAAGTGCACTTAAGCCTTTCTTTGTAAGAAATGCATTATCGACAAAGAAAATCGAATAAATGTTGGGTTATCACCAAAAGAATTGCTTACAATGACAAATAGTAATAGTAATTCTTTTGGTGGTAACCCAACATTTATTCGATTTTCTTTGTCGAAAATGCATTTCTTACAAAGAAAGGCTTCAGTGCACTTGAGCCCTTTTTCCAAAGAGGTCCTCAATTCTGTCTCTAACTTTTTTATTTTTAATATTACGTAACTTGATTAGAAAACAAAAATTCAAAGTTTATTGTTGTCGCATTAGAAATAGATTGGTTTTAAATAGGGGAAATGAAAGAATGCACACAAGCTTGCTTTTATTCACGCCTTGGGTTATCATTGATGGGAATCTAGGACAGCTGTTTCGTCTTTGTTAGGAGTCATCAGCCTGATTTACCGTTGAAGTTAAGCCCAGGAATTGGGAAAGGCTATGGTTCCTCTCCTGCTTCCGGAAGTGGGACCTCCACAAAAGGCAAACAACAATAATGAATTACTGTAACTGGTACAGATTGAAAAACCTTAGCCTGCTAAGTGCTAGGCACAGAAGGCATTTAATTATAAGAAACAAAACAAGACTAGTTTGTCTATTTTGTACTTAATCACTGATCAGTGTATTTTTCCACCATGGAATCATTTTTCTGTAATATTGCATAAACTTTTATGTCTAAGTGGAACAAAGAAGGCTACAGGATGTTGTTTTCTTGTGTTTCTTAAGCCACAACCAAAAAGAAAAAGAGGTGGATTCCTTTCTCTCATGAATTATTAATGGGAAGTGAGACGAAAATAATTATATCACATAACCAGAAAAATAAAAATGACAGGTTATTTGTGGATGGAAATATAGGAATTTAGGAAATTGATCCCATGTTGACAGGTAAAGTAGTTAATTGCATTGCTGGGTAGAAAGAAAGAAGATAAAAATTTTCAATTTGTAATTACAGCTGTGCATTCTTACTTTGATGAAGTTTTTTATGTGGATCTGAATGAAAATGAAATGTCTTACTTTTTATCCCCTCTATTCCTACTTCATTCATTTACCCATAGAATATACGTGGAGCTGCAGAAATGACGATAAGACATAATCGTTATAAGGAGATTTCAGTGTGTTATAAGTTGATATTTCCTTATCCCCTCAGAACTAGTCAGAGAATTTTCGAGAACAATGCAATTGTCTCCTGCAGTCTCATGAACTCTAAAAACCTTATTCTGATAGCAGCATTTTTGGATAAGTTGCAAATGATCTTGCTTTGATCAGAAATCCAAGGTCCCGTTCCAGTTGCATTTTGGTTTACACACACAGACCATTTCTTTATTTTTTCGATAAAAATGATAATGCTTTGAACTTGTTCTTTGTGACTGACATGTGTTTACTTCATAATTTCTTGAAACCAATGATATAATAAAATTTCCTTAAACTATTCATCTTATTTTGTAGTATTTCAGTCATGTTTTTATGGTAAATGTCAATTCTGAACTTTTGTACTTTAGAGTGCTTCTCATTTACTGTTCATTCTGAAAGTCTCGTTTACTTCATTCACAATGTTTTTAAAGTTTTGTTATGATTAATGTAAAGTTTCAAATGTCCAAATTAATTACTGTTGTTCTCACGTGTCAAAAAATAAATTAGACATTTGTTTGTATTATTATTCCGTGTCCAAAGATATTTTCATAATCTCTTTTTTGTTCACCTTGTAAGTTGTATCAGTTTCATGTCATTTTAGAGAATGCATTGAAGCTGGTGTAGAAACACAGATTGTGGTTTTGCCCAAAAGAATTAAAATGATGATCACTTCACAGGCTATTGTGATTTAGGGTTTATTTAGTAAAAGGAAGTTTTCTGAAACCTTGAGTACTAATTATGAACTAATGTTTTAGGAAGCCTCCTTATGTGAACAAATGAAAATTAATCTAAACGGCTAAACTAATATTCTATATGAATGACATGGGCACCAAATAAGTGAGACTCCAGTGATCACTAGCCTGACAGAACAAATTGGAGATTACAAGCCAATGTGATGCTTGCCCATCTTTCATTTTTCATTAATATTTCTTATGTTGTATAATCAACTAATTTTATTTTAAAATAAAAATACAGGACTTGTAAAATGTAAAGAAATAAACAAAGACCCTGGGTTATATTGGTACAATTTTAATAATCCTTTTATATTTCGATTATTGAGCAAATCCATTTTCAAAGCGACAACAAAATATAAAAATGGAATTAAAATTTTATAAAAATTAAACATGCTATTTGATGCCACATGAAAATAACATCAAATAATGAATTCTTGTAAATAAAGGTTAAAAACAATAAATAAGTATAATAAATTAAGAAAAAAAAATCATGACTGGACAGTAAATATGCCTTCGCACACTGAGCCAACATCAAAGGGAATTCTGAATAGCTGTTTCATCCTTATTTGGAATCATCAGCAGAATTTACCCTAGATGTTTGGCTCAGACTGCGTGAAAGTTAATGGGAAACCATTCTCACTCCTGGGAACAGCCGCTGAGAACAAAATCATTCAAATAAAAAATAATTCTTGTCCTTTCATGGAAAGCCACTAAGGAATTTAATTATAACAAGAAAATAATTATATGGAATCAATTTGTAGTAAGTTAGTAATCTCTGAAATCTCATTTTTTCTGTTAATAAGACAATTGCTTTGATTAACAAAGCTTTTTTGTTTCTTAGGCATGTTTCACAGCAAATATCGAAAATATGAAATAACTGCTCATAAAAAACTCTGATGTGCATTTTCAGATGGAAGTCAGGTTAACAATCGAAAATGGAATGATACTGTCATTGGACGTAAAGACTTTAGCAAACATTTCAAAATCGTGCTAGTTGATCGATTGATTGTCATAATCAATCATCTCAAAATGAAACAGCGGTTTTGAATTTTCGCTCCACTTCAAGTGAATGACCAGTCATTACAGATTTTCTTTAATTGCAGCAAAATTATGTTTGGATATGAAACAATCTGTTAGT
>JAFIDM010000007.1:26623104-26634958 GCA_023159025.1 Thereuonema tuberculata | reverse complement strand
AATTTCTGCTTTTTATCACATGTAAAACAGAAACTTAGACATAATATTCCCTTTTCTACTGCTATTCAAGTTCAGCAGCTTAGAAAAAACTAACCAACTATTTCATATTCAACCAAGAAAAGAAAATCAGTCATTTATGCTATTGTGCCATTGTCATATTCTGGGAAGTTTAGAAACTGGGTTTTTTAAAAGGCTCAAGTTTCATTATTACAACCTAAACAAAAACTCGTATATTACCTAGTCTTAAAATGTTCAAACAAACAACAAAAGCAATAAAAACTAATTAAAATGGTTTATCTGACTAATTTTAATTATAAAACTAGCAAAAAGTGCTTAAATTTGACAGCCGCAATGTTAACTGAACAAACAACGCTCTCATTCAATTAGTATAGCTCCACTTCTAGAAGAGTTTTTGATGTGGAATAAATTATAAAACCAAGTCTTGAACTAGCTCCAGCAATTCCCACCAAAGGGAGATATCTGACAGACTGCAAAAATGCTCATAGTCCTTTCAAAAATCCGACTACAATTGAGTTGTGTATATCATCTTTTACTATACTTTTTGCATTGTTTAATGATCAAAATTACGCTTAGTGGGCTGTATTGTTTTATTTAGTTGTGCAAATTTCGTAGCTTTAGAGAGCGCTACAATTCTTATTTTAAGCCTATATTGAAATGAGAAATTTCTTTTTTCTAAAAATCTGTAACTCCGACATTCAGAGATTGCCTTATTTAAAACAATCACTAATCCAAATTTAAATTCGTTTTTAGTAATTAAGATTTTCAAGCTATAAAGAAGATTTTGTTATAGAAAGCAACTTTACCTACATTTCTGAAACCTCTTTTGTTGAAAACCATGTGCCAAATGCTTGTAACGTCCGAACCAACATGGCCGCTTTGACTTAAATTGACGTTTTCAAAATTTTGACATGAAAATTTTGCTCATTATAATACAATCTGATCAATGCCATACAACTAATTACGATTATTAGATATTTGCTAATTTCTTATTTATTCACCAGTTGCTTAAAGTTTCTATGTATATCAAATACTGATAACATCCGCAAAATGCATGTCAAATGTCTAACACCCGACAAAATTTCAATGAATTAATTTAATATTTTCTCAGCCATTTCCTGTCTTGGCAGCACTAATTATGGCATCTAGATACCATGCTGGAACAGGGGGAAAAAAAAAAAAAAAAAAAATTGATACAGAACAGTTCATTTTGGGACCTCAAATTAACATTTCTCTAACCAAAAATAGGGCAATGGCACTACTATGTCTCAAATAATGAATATCACTTCTGTAAACTTTGTATTTTTCCTTACATACAAAGTATACAAAATTAAATCTTAATTTAAAATCAAATTTTTCCCCATTATTCAATACTATAAGTCGATTCTCAACCAAAAATTACGGAAAAAAAAAAAAAAAAATCTTTCCCATAATTCCTTTAATTACTGCTACTATTCTCATTCTATTTATTCAATATCTAATTACCTACGAATATTTTATAAGAGTATTAAAAATTATTAAGTATTACATTAAAAAAATTCAATTACTTCTGTCCCAAACCGAAAGCAAACTTAAAATCACAAAATTATTCCCTTTCACATTCCATAAAATTCAATACTTTCACAAGATATTCTATTCAATAATTATTTACTTCAGTAACGTTTCAATCTAAAATGTAAGTAATTCTGAAAACTTCAAATCAAAGACAAAAGAAAACACATTTTAACAGGATTTTACCGTAATTGCATAGCATAAATTAATCATATTTCATTTCATGTAACTTCCAAGAGGTTTCAATTTTCTCAGTACAACTAGTCTTACACAAAAGAAGTTTATTGAAAAGTAATTTAGACAAGCAAAGCAAGTCTCTCCATTTGTAATTAGATCACATTTTGTGAACCATTTCATTTAAAATGTACACTATTAACAAATGGAAAATTTTCAATGCCCACAATTATTCTCAACACTTATATCTGCACATTTCATAATAATTTGTTTCTAAAATCTTGATACAGCCATAACAAACGCCATAACAAAAGCGCCGTTACTTTAAAATCGAAACAAAAATATACAATTTCTATTAATCCTATAAAGTCGAAGCATTAGTCGCTTTAAAATGATTTCTCATACAAATCATTATGTATTGAACTATATAGTATTCAAAAAACTGCACAAGTCTATTCAAAGCCCAGCTTATAGATAAATCTCTTATTTTACAATATAATCCCGTCTATAATATTTCCTAATTTTATCTATCTATGCAATAACATTTATTTTATTTTCATGCTCATAAGCATATCAGTCAAAAACCAATTTTTTAGTAAAATCTGTCAATACCTCTACAAACGGTCTCCATAATTTACTTTTTTTTTTCCTATCATTCAATTTTTTTCTTTTATCTTTGATTTAGTGTTGGTTCAAAATAAACCTACATACAATTTTATTCAAAACAAATTTTCCGCATTCTATAGTTAATTCCTCATCTCCCTTTCTTCCCAATTGCTATTTAAGACTCAAATACTTTATTTAAAATCAAAATCATCAAGGTTCAGACTCGGGTGACTGCAAACCTTTTATATATTTCATTCCTCAATGCACCTAACATTTTTAAAATTTAAATATGAACTCGTAACGAATATGGGATTTATATTTTCTTGTTTTCAAATATTCTGTAATCCAATTACAATCAACAATTTTTGAATTTTATTAAAATCTGTTTCTTAAAAAAAGAAAAAAAAAAAAAAAAAAAAATTGCTTTAAAACTAACAGCATCAAATGAATGTGCATTATATTTACAAAGTCTTTAATGAAAACGTTGTTAATGATTATTTCATAGCACGTACAAAAATAATTTACTCTCAAACAATTTAAAACAAATAATTTTTTAAAAGCAAATTAATTATTGTATTTAAAATATTTATTAGTTGAAGTCATTATTTTCCACATTTTTTTTAATCAATTCAAGTTTTCGTAAAGCTTTTTTTTAAGTTGAAAATACCGACTTTAGTATCTCAGGGAAAAAAAAAAAATTTTTTTAAATTTATTTAATTACATAACATTTTGAAAATTAAAACCAAGAAAATAGAAATCCCACATACTTCACAAGTTCATATTTAAATTTTCAGTGCAGTGCTAAAAAATATATGAATAAATAAGGTTTACAGTCACCCGAAATAATTGAGTCGTGACCTTCATGCTCTTTCATTTACTATTCCAACGAAATTATTCTATTTCTTCTCTACCATAACTACATTTCAGAAATAAATTACAAAAAAAAATCAGTAAATAACTGAAATAAAATAACCTTTCGAAATTTAATGTTTTTCTAATTTAATGGCGATGTGAAAGAAAATAATTTTCAAAATTTCTAACATCGAAACCTTCTGCCTTCAATTCTGTAACTGAGTTTAATTTCCTTCTAGGGGCTGCTATAAACTAAGTCACGCTAATTTCATTTTAGAAATCCCGCCCCCCTCCCACACTTATGAACTTCTCTTTTCTAATATTAGGTCACAATATCACGCATCCTATTTTACATTAAAAACTCACGGATTTTTAACAAAGTATTTACAAATTTCGGTTCAGATCGCTCACGAATCAGTTCAACTACAAAATAGTTTAATCACTCTTACAATTGATAAGAGACCTTTATTCTTTAACTGATAAAAGGTCCTAAAAGAATATAGAACAGAAAATCAAGTGTCTGTTCATCTCGAGACAACTCGTAAACCAACGAAAATAAAAATCTGAATGAATCGTAATTCTCAATATTTTATTAGTAAATATACTAAATGCGATATTTTATAACTTTTCCTATAAAGTATACATCCCATTTAACTGTATTTTCGTTTTAACTTTAACATTTATTTGCGTGCATTAATGAATTTCTTTTTATTTTATAAAATTAGCTCAAATGAAGTGCAATGAGACTTTATATTATCTGACCCCTTCCCCTCCTAACATACGTACTTAATTTACGAACAGCCCCTTGCCAACATATTTCATTCTCAAACATTTATTCAATAAATTACCTTACGTTAGGCAACGATTTCCTAGCATTAAGACAACAACATGAAGGCAATGTTACTATAAATCTCCGTAACACAAATATCTAAATTATTATTAAGTAGAAAATTCGTTAGTGATACGAAACCATTTATAAGCTACACTTGCCAATAAGCGTTTTTTTTTTTTTTTTTTTACGTAATAGAAGCAAGATTTGTTTACACTCTAGAAACTAATGAGTTTGGATAAAACACCAACACAAAACTAACTTACCTGAAATTAGGACGAACAAAAAGGCAGAACCAGTCAAGGCCATGTGTTTCCGATAGCCCAGGTGTTGATAGTTTAGTCCATTTAAAGCAGGAAAAAAAAAAATTAAAAATTTTAATATTAAAAGCAATTAGAGCTATTCTTTTGTACAACAAAAAAAGTGATTACCGAAAAATTTCATTCACCAACTCAAGCAAATACAAAAGTATTTGTGAATTTTTTATTTCGTTAAAGTATCTTACAACAATGGCGTTCTTAAAACTTTAAAGTTCAAAAATGCAGCCAGTTTTCTTTCCAAATTATGTCTTTCAGTACCAAATTCTTCTTCCAAAAACAGATTTTTATAGTCTTTACGCTTGATTAAAAACGTTCTGCATCAATTTTAAAACACGGTATATGTCTTTCACAACCTCCTATGGGCCAGGTTGAAATAAATGGTCGTTCATAGGCTACTATTGCACACTGAAAGATCAAGATTTCTCCTGAGTTTCATCATTATTATTATATCACCGGCGAATTACGGTAATACAAGTGCTACTTCACAATAAATGTAACAACCTCTACGCCTTGTTGTATATAATGGCGAACGAACAGTTCTTCACCATACAAATCGATAACTGTTCACCATAGAACACCATTTTCTGAATTCACAGTCAGCTAATTTAGCTAACTCTAAAGATTCATTAGTCAGTACAGAATCTAATATAAGAATTTCCGATAATTTAAAACTTATATTCTTTACTGACTGCATACATTTGTAACAGTTATACAATTTCGTCAACGTGTTCAGAATATAATTGTACTCTTGCAAATTCAACATGGCCAGTAAGATACTGATAAAACTACAAAACGTAAAACATTACAAAAAATTCATACACATTAGCCAAGTGAAAGTCTTAAAGAATTTTTGAAATTTTTACTACTTTTAAAATTTATGTTTCTTACAAAAGAAAATGTAAACGATACGTTTTAACACGAATTCATATTAAGAGTTTACGTTATAATTCGCAAAACGAAAATTATATACGTGTATTTCTCATAACGATTAGAAAATAAAGTTGGAAAAAAAAAAAAAAAAAAAAAAAAAAAAAAAGCTAAATTAAAATATATACTTTTTTAGTTACTAATTAAATATCTTTCGTTACTATAAATTCTTTAAAAATCATTTACATTTACCGCAGTTCTTTAAATTTCATAAACACAAATTAAGAATAAAAGATACTTACTTCTTTCCTCCTATAATGATTCTAATTCTCCTTCGTCTCACCGCCGAATACTCCCAACCAACGAAGGCAGCTGATTAAATAGCCACACGCCGCTGACGTCAGTAATTTACATATTCAAATTAAAGTGTGATACGTAATTCACAAATACAAATAATTACAATCATTAAATTTAACAATAAAAAATATCTTTAAATTTTTTTTCCAATATTCGTTTCAAAATTATAATTAATTTAATAGTACTTGCCATTTTTATTATCTAAAATGTAACTTAAATATATTATTATGCAATGACGGAATCACAAGGGTTTCACCGCCTAACAGACCCTCCCTCCTCCCACAGAAAGTGAACTCGGCTACTCTACCTAATGAAAACATAGACTATTCCAAGACAAAGCTTATAAGCACGATGTCGGCTTAAAAAAAAAAAATTCACTGAGCTAGAATACAATTAGGACAGAACACTTTACTCCCCGGGCCTTTCACACTAGAAGACCGCCAAAGTCACAAGTATTTTCCAGCAATCATTGGCGAAAGAAGCAAGCAAGTTATCCTCGACGTCGTAGCAGTAGGTGAGCTGTAGTTTCTTAATTCCATGAAGCGGATTAATTCTTCTAGACATCTGTGGCGTCGAGTTTTTATGTAGTCCTACCTCATCGGTAAAAAAATAAATAAATAAATTTTAAAGTTTGTTATTGGTTGTTGTTTTTGTTTAATAAATAATTTATGGTTCACTTTTTATAATTAATTTTCTATAAAAAAAAAAAAAAAAAAGTATTTAATCCGACAGTGATCGCAATGGGTCTGTGAGACACATGCATTTTTTTTTTTTTTTACTTACAGATGAGAGCTCCTTACAGGATTGTCTTTTTCAGTATCTTTCTAAAACCACATGAAATGTCATATGACAGTTTTGGCGGAATATCTGTTGTCCCGATCTGAAGGAAAAAAAACAAAAAAACTTTGGATCCTATAGACCCAGTGCGACCCAAAGTAGCTTTCGTGTAGCTTTTTTTGCATAGAGGTAAGTTGTTTTATATAGGTTAAATGTAAAGTTTGCCTTACAAACTTACATTTCTAAAGTTATTTTGAACTATATTAATTATATAGTTATTACTCTAGTTACTTATTTGAGCCTTTTTTTTCTTTTTCTTTTTTTTTTTTTTTTCTTTAAATAAGGTGAATTCTTTTAGAGCCGCTTTTAGAGTGAGGAAGAGTCGACAGATAATGATAGTGAAGACGAAGAACTTGTGGAGTGCATTACAAA
Organism: Thereuonema tuberculata; assembly: GCA_023159025.1. NCBI lineage: Eukaryota > Metazoa > Arthropoda > Chilopoda > Scutigeromorpha > Scutigeridae > Thereuonema > Thereuonema tuberculata. The sequence continues at coordinate 26,628,175 of JAFIDM010000007.1, read as the reverse complement.
ATACACAAATGATTAGAACAATATTTACTAAAGCAATCAGTTAGAAATAACTAATTTATTATTAGTTTATCATAATTTTCACCAAAAATATTTGTATTTCTTATTTTTCTATAAATTATGTAATCAATACACTTTTTATCCGTTTTGTACAACGTTTACCAAAATAATCTTAATCTATATATTTATACTTATTATAATAAAAAAATCTTAAACAACCAATCAATGATGATATTATTATTAACAAATATCTAAAACGTTGAAATTTTGAAAGTATTGGTGTTTAAAATGAATGGGTTTCACAGACCCATTCCGACTATTGGTTTTTCAAAAAGGGACGCGACCACTTCTTCACTGCAGATAAAGAAAAAGCAACATTCCAGCCAAAAGTTGTATCCAGTTACCATAAACATCGATGAATTCCCTCCTTTCAAACACTTCTTGGAACTTCGCATTTTCTGAAAAGAATGGACAAAGAAAACTTAACATTAATAGCTAAATTTCTTTAACTATTAAATCATTAATTGTTAAAATGGTATAATTACTTCATTAAAAAAACATGACTTCATTAAAATACACACACACAATCTCAAACGAAATTAAACTTAGTGGATCAAGTTCCCTTTAATTATCATCAAAACCCAACTATTCTCAGAATAACTACTCCACTGAAAATCAAATCCAAAAGAACTGTTCAAAAATTACTGTATTGGATAGATGGTCCTTCAACCATGCTTGTATTTCAATAGAAGCTCGTTAATAGCTGTGGTAAAAAAAAAAAATATTTTTTTAAATAAAATACACTTCATCGTAACTTTAATCTATTGATTATATTTATAATAAGAATAACCCATTTACACAAGTCATTTGGATTGATCTCTGCAATTTTACGTTTGACTGATTGGAGCGAAATTTTGATAAATACCCTACTACCCTGCGGAAAATATAGGCTTCCTTGAAGCCCGGTTAACCACCTCCAAAGATGGTGAAATCTCTGAAATAGCGCTACCTGCTCGCGACATTGGGCCCACACAAATATTGATTTGGAACAATTGGCTTAGGTTTTATAGGATCAGATTGTGAAGGGGAAAATCACGACTCTCCCGTTCCCCCCCCCACCCACCCACCCCCGAAATTTAGAACTCATTAGCACCAAAGTAAATTGTTGCTAACATACGCCCCCGCCCAGCGAGAAAAACAATACACTATTTTGATAAGTTAATTTATTAAAAATTTTAATTTTTTTCTCATAGATTACAAGATTAGTTGAATTATTATAAACTTTTATGGTAAAATTCAGAATAAAGGTTTATTATATTTAAGAAATTTTTCATAATTCAAAAAACATACAATGTAAATTAAAATTAAACACACAATCTAAAACACTAATTTAAATATTCATAATTATCAAGGAAAATATCTTGGTCTTCATCTGAAAACTTAGTTTATTATTCCAATGTGCATTTCTTACAAGTATCAATACAATAAAACACAAAAGTGCGAAAGAATATAAAATTTAATTAAAATGTTTTATTTATTCCTTTTATAGTTTCTAGAATTTAAAATGACGGATCTTCATTTTCTGAAAACATTAATTAAATCCTCATTTCTTAAGATGTAGAAATCGGACTAATTTTAATCCTATCAAATCACGCGTTAGCGAAAACAAGAAACTCCCATTATTTAAGACAATTTAACTTTTAATAGAAATAGGATAGAAATCAAGTATTTCAATTCCAACGCTTCTCTATAGGGTTTTTGTCGGCTTCTCGTGCAAATATTTCCATTTTTATTTTGGTCTTTTTGAATATATACTACAATAACATCTTTCCTTCTACATAAAAACCTGCTGAAAATAAATAGTTGAACTGCATCATTTTGTAGAGGGTGAAAAACCGTCAGCAAAAATTCATTGTTCGGAGGAATCACTTGTAAATTTGTGAAAAGCATTAATCCATGTCCTTTCTCTGCTGCTGATTGCTATAGAGGCTAATTCCCAGAGGCACAGAGAATTAAACTTTCCTGCAAAGAAAAGATACAACATTTCTTGCCACTCAAATAATTAATTCAAACTTCACTGAAATATCCACCTACTCTCTAAAAAGCTCATTTTGGCAAATTGTACCAGAAGAAAAAAGTAGGTGCTATAAACACAAAAACTTCTCAAAATTCTTGGATTCCGTAAGGATTACCAAGATTTAGAAAGGAATAAAAATTAATCTCTGAGAAACTACTGATAATTAAAAAAATCATTGAAGTAGTTTCCTACTTATTTAAACAACTTTAAAAAAATCCAGAATTTTTACATTTCTTCTAAATTTAGTAATAAAGCTATTTTTTTTAAATGGTTTAAAACTTATTACAGTAAAACCCCGTTATTACGCTCCCGCTTATAGCGCTATCCCGTTCTTTACGCTCCTTTCATACGGTCCCTAGAATTTTCTATATAACTCTGTATACTTTTACCCTCTTATAAAGCTTCAAATTCCGCTTGTAGCGCTTTTTTTATATCGAAAATTTTGTATCGAAAAGAAATGTAACACTGTAAAGATTCTTTTCTTTCCCTGGCAGGAGGGAATCTTTGAACTCTTTGAAGTGCGGGTCTGTGATACAGTAAGTTAGTGCAAAATGTCGAAGCGGAAATCCCTTTCTATAAGTGAAAAATTGCAAATTCTCCGTAAGTACGACGAGAATTCTACACTAAGTCAGAAGGATTTCGCAGAATCTCTAGGAATTCCCTCATCCACTCTGAGAACAATAATAAAAAATAAGAATGGAATTACCAATGCAGCGAAGGGTGGTTGCAAACGTAAAAAAGTAAAGTGTGGAAAATATGAAGAAGCGGAGAAAATTCTAATTGAATGGATTCATCAGTCCCATTAAGTGACCCAATCATTTAAGAAAAGGCGCATGAAATAGCGGGCAGTGCACTAAATCTGCTCCGAAAATATATTAGTGTTGCTCCAAGTTTAGTATCAATTGATGTTAATAGTTACTTGAACCGCATTGAAAATGTCATAATTCGTAACAGTAGCACACACACACGGCAAATCACAATCAAAGATTTTTTTTAATAGGAAATAAGCTCACATTTGCACTATATCTATTTCAGAATCAAGTATCTTTCCTGTAAAATGGTGTCTAAATGTTTCCCCATCTAATAAATCATTTCCCGTTTATAGCGCTATCCCGCTTATTACGCTTGTAGGTCATGGTCCCTTGACGAGCGTAATAACGGGGTTTTACTGTACTTTCTTAAAAAAAAAAAAAAAATAAATAAAAATTCAAAACGTCTTTTGACAGTAAAGGCTCTTGAAAACTTTTTTTTTTTTTTTTATTAAGAATAAATGAATTGTACAAATTCTGAATGAAAATCAAATTTCCTACTATTAGGCGACATTAAACAATAGAGAAATTCTCGGGAGTCTGCTAGGGGTTCGCCATCTTGGGAACACTAGCGCTTCCTGGAACACGGATGCTTCGCTACGAAGCTTGCATTTCGGTGCAGGGCCGTCGCGTGGTTTGTTGGCGCCCGGGGCAAGATTTCGTCAGGCGCCCTACACTTGATATTTGCACCCCCCCCCCACCATCCCAAAAATCTACAAACAAAAAACGGAATCTCCAATTCAATAACCAACAAAAAAAAAGTTATTTCCAATTTTTTTTATTTTTGCCGTTGCCGCGGCGCCCAGGGCGATCGCCCCGCCCACGCGACGGCTCGGCTTCGGTGCGTACCGTACCAATTACTTCATTAAACAAGAGAGAACAGAAAGATAGTTCTCAATCCCATAATTCTAATATATCAATCTCTTTAAGTTGATATCATTGTAGTAAATTCAAGGCTTCAATACATATATTACTAAGCCATTCGGCCATAGACGGAGGTCTGGCGTATGTGGCCAGTGTGCCGGCACCTGGGTTAGAATCCCGGTAGTGGCATGGCTGTTTCTTTCTTTCTTCTGTGTTTCGTCCGTTTCCCCCTGGGACTTAGTCTCTCACGTGTTTCCTCGACGGGAAGTGAATTCTCGTCACCTACCTGATTTCCTAGCCTTGTCCTCACATTGTGAGGTTGGGCTAGCGCGTGGCCTATTCGTGGGTAATAATAATACTAATATCGGAACAGAATTTCAATCAGCATCTTAAGTAATAACTTCCTGAGAAATTTAATTAACACAGAAAAAAAAAATAAAAAAAAAGAGGAGGCGCGGGGGTTAACTTACAGACAAAAGAAACTATTTGATCAATTTCTGTTATTTTGTTATCAGAATATAGAAAAAGGAAATCCCTGTTTCCCCAAAGCTACATTACTCCCGTTCTGTAATAGTATCTTTCAAAATTAAATACTAAGGAATTGCTGCCTGATAATAACATTTATAAAACACTGCAGCAATTTAAAACGGACATGTTACAATTTTCCTGTTGTTGAAGTCCCACAACAACGGAACCATCAGCTTAGGATACAAATTTCTTTAGTAACTAATTAACTGTATTCTTATTTCTTAGATGGGGAATTCTTTCTACTTAAATTTCATAATATTTAAGAAATTATACTAATAAAAAATTTCTCGAGAATCTTCTTAATATTTAGGACTTTTTTTTTTTTTTTTTCAGGAAATATCACCCAATGAGGAACTAATAACTAAAACAAAAAAAACTCTCAAAGTTTCTCAATATTATTATTAAAATTATTTATGTATAAATTATGTAATAATAAAATATATGAAGGAGGAAAGAAGGGTATATAATTCTTTTTCATTCATTTTTTTTCTTTAATTAGACTTTGTCATATTGTTCAGAAACATGTTCAAATATAATTCCCGGTGAATACTTTTATATAAATATAAAAAGATTATTAAGTTTTTGTAAAGAAGTTGTGGTTCTTAGTATATTTGTCAATTCTAAACAGAATACAGTGTTACCTCCTTTAACGGACACTCCGAATAGCGGACACCTCTAATTAGCGGACATTATTGCGGGTCCCAGTCCCTTACAATAGGACATTCCATGTTATCCACTCAGAATAGCGGACACTCTGAATAGCGGACAGTTATTTTAACTGTAAAAAAAAAAAAAA
>JAFIDM010000007.1:26501828-26623004 GCA_023159025.1 Thereuonema tuberculata | reverse complement strand
ATTGATACATTGTATAGGTGTCCCATGATTCAATGCACGAATCTGAAGCCCTTTTTTTCACTGCAGTTGCTTTGTAAATATCAATACCTCACAAAGCTATCCTGTAATCGTATTGATTAAATCTAGTGCGAATTAAAAGGAAGAGATTGGCACTGAAAGAAAAAATTGATGTTCTTGAAATTGCTGAAAAAGCTGAGTGTGCGTTATCTTGCTGAACGTTTTAAAGTTGGAAAAACTCAGGTAAGTGAACTTTTGAAGGACAAAGATGAGATTAGAAAAATGTGGATGGTGAATTCAAACGAAAATTCGAAGAATTTGAAGTTTCGTAAAACTGAAAGAAGCAAAATCGACGAAATGGTGATAAAATGGTTCCGCTCTGCTCGGGCAAAGAACATTCCTATAAGCGGTGTTTTCCTTCAAGAAAAAGCCAGAGAAGTCGGTCAAACTTTAGGATTGGACACGTTTAAGGCATCAAATGGATGGCTAAAAATTAATTTTCTATATACTGTAATTAATTTTATCATTATTTTAAGTAAGACAAACGGATTAGCACTCATTCAAAAAGGAATATAGTAAATAATTTCCAATTGTTCATATTCTCTCATATGCAATGGTAATTGTAGAAATTTAATTAAGATTGTACGTAATTTTCCATTAAATGACATGCTATAAGCTAAAAAATGAAACAAAGACAGTCCTCCCCAATAGCGGACACCTCCCAATAACGGACGAAACTTGCGGTCCCGTGACTGTCCGTTATTCGGAGGTAACACTGTACTTAAATTATCATCCTTTTTAGAAATTTGTGGTGATATTTCTGAAATCTCCTTCAGGCTATGGAGATAATAACGTCGGGAATTCGATAGAAGCTACCTGGATTGCACCATCAATCCTTCGCCAATTACTCAACAATACTTCCTGTGGGTTGGCTTAATTTTGGTTAATTACAAGTAAAGTTGTTAAATGTTGAGTTTTTATGATGAGTAGGCCTCGGGAATCTGTTCTTTTATATACATTGAAAGTAACGAGAAACCATCTTAAAATATAGTTTCAAGTATTTTTGTTTGTTTCTTTCAGATTCGATTTCAGTGAAGCCTTTTGGTTGAGCGAAGTTTCGTTTTCGCTTGATAAAGGGAAACCTGGTAAGTCAAGACTTTTCCTAAAAACGAGTTAACGATGCAATAGAAATGATTGTGATGATAACAAGCAGACAAAATTACAAACTTAACTTCATAAAATTTTATGAAGCACTTAAAAAGAATCTGTAAATAAAAATCTGAATTCTAATCCTACTTTTCTAATATTATAAATTCTATCAATAAGATTTTTATTTGTTATAAATATCAATACTATTTTTTTAACAAAAAAATTCAAGGAAAATGGAAGCAAATTGTATAATTTTGTAAACAACAGAATGGACAAAGTAGGATTAATTTATAAAAGGAGAAACAAGAAAAATATTGCGCTGCTGTTTAGAATGGAATGTCTTACAAAGTTTTATCATAAATTCAGAAATGAAATGTAAATTAAATGGTTATCAGCCTACCTATTAATTTTAAACTAGTTTTAATTGTTTTCCTTATTAAAATAACTTCTTGAGGGATGATAGGATTGATGCTTTTCACTTCAATTAGGTAGCGTTTGCATTTCACAGGTGAATCGTGGCTGTTATGGTAATTGAGTAATATTTATTCAATTTCTTTTACATCTGGACTCTATTTATTTATTTCCTACCAAAACAATCCGTTCTTCGCTCGGGTTACAAAAAACAAATGTCCTAATGTGGATGATAAATTGCAATTGCGAGATCACTAGGAACTTTCCCGGTTGGTACAAACAAAACAAAAAACAACAACAACTCAAAAGGTCTGATCTCATTACAAATCTATATCTATCTCGAAAATCTCGTAGATGTATCTTTGAACCATGTTTGCCCATCCACTCACCGTCCTCCCAGTGTACACCCATAGTTCCAGGTTATTTGAATTTTTTAACGTCATAACCCTATCATTTTTAACCTTTCCTAGTTCCTAAAAAATCATCTAATCATTACAAATCTATATCTAACCCGAAAACCCCGTCGCTATTATGCACAACAATATTTTAGTTCCAATTGTTGCGCAACACTATTTGTATAGTTCCCATTGTCGCCACCAGGTGCATATGTAGCACTATTGCGCAGAACAATATTTTAGCTCCAATTGTTGCGTAACAATATCTGTGTACTTCTCATTGTCACGATAACAACTACTAAAACTTAACAATAATAACAAAAGCAAACTTTAAGTTAAAGCAAGGGTTTTTGTCCTATCCCGGGTGAATTTCGAAAAATCCTGAAAAAGGGTTTTAGTTATTATAATTATCAACTTACATGCCAAATTTGAAATCTCTACTAATTATAGTTACGGAAATAAGAAAATTCCCGAACCCGTGGGATTTCGAAAAATTCGGCCTTATTCCTTGTCTACAACATAAAGGGAACCTTTGTGCAAAATTTCAGCTTTCTAGGTCCAACGGTTTGGGCTGGGCATTGATCAGTGAGTGAATGAGAAAGGTCTTGTCTTTCTATATAGCTACATTGTACCTATTTATTCAAAATAAATTTAATATTTACTTTTCATTTCCTGAATTTTATATATGCATGTATATATGTACAGTAGAGCATTATCCGAATACCAATCAACCGAAACATCGATTAACCGAAGGCCTTCCAGTAGACAAAAAATTTAAAAAATTTAAAAATCTGAATCAAAAGACAAGTTTGGACTTTTTTCCTAAACTACAGGCCTATACAATATAATAAATTACCTTATTTTAAATCCGTCCTGTGACTTTGTTGCGTTGTTTTTGTCGTTACGTCATTAGCAATGTTTAAAATACAATATAACGTTCTGTGTTTAATATGCATCATTGTTTCTGTGCTTCATATTGCTCCTATGACACTGGTACAATTTTTTCATAAATGATCGGCTATCCGATATATCAGTTATCCGAACACCCCTCCCACCCGTGCCATCTCTTCGAGTTTCGCAAAGCAAAGATCTCAATCAATCTTTTGCAATTTAGAAAAAGTATAGAATGTAAGAATAAAATTAACTTATATTACTAAACTATATAAAGCCGGACAGTGATGTGGAATTTGAAAAACGCCAATACCTTTGTATTGTCATCGTCTCATAGGACCATATCACTGTTTCTGTGACAATGTCACAGAACATACAATTAAAAAAAAAAATAATCAATCCCTTAATAAACACAAATATTATAAAATGTAAAAAGAAAATTCCTATTCGGACCTCTAAAGGAGAGATCCGTGGGAAGCGATATGGCAACGATCAGGTAGTTCTTGATGCAGTAAGAAGTTGGCTGAGGCATATACCAGTAGAGTGGTACCATCAAGTCATACAAGCTTTGACATCTCGGTGGCGTAATATAATTGAATGAAGATTATGTTCAAAAATAGTTTTTTAGCTAAAGAATTGAGGAACAAGGTAATGTATTTAAAACTGTAATAAAACAAATCTACTTTGAGAAAGCAAAGTGTTCCTTTACTTATTGAATGACCCTCGTATATATCTATGGTGTGGAAACTGCTTACACCAACTTTTCAGAATTTGAAATTTCCAGAAGGAAAATAAAAAAAAAATTCAGATTCTGATTCTCTCCATCCACCACAAAGCCCAACAAGGAGACATCAGGACTGTCAACAAGACTTTTTAAGACAACACTAGGAATAATAAAGATATATTTAAATAGAAACAAGTGATACAATATTAAGCTAACCCTATTCCTTCCAGAGTATCTGGCAAACTCACTAAGTAGCAGGAAGTTATCAGCCTGATCTGAGGAACGGCCATAGACAGAGGAAACCAATCACAAGATGAAAAAAACAAACTTAACAGTGAGGATATTCCTTTTCTAGATGTGGATGCAAACAGATGGGTTCACACCCATGGAGGCTATCCTGTTAAGAAGGAACCCTTAATGGGTGATCCCTCACCTTGTATAAAACCCATACCAAGGGAACAAAATGAAAGTGGAGACACCACAAAATTAGTTGTCGTCATTCACAATAAAACGCAGCAATTCCGATTAAATCTCATATTACAGAGGAGTACATAGCAGAAGTTTTCTAGAACCAATAAGCATCTCTTCAACATATTAAAACAACGTTATCTGAATCTTATCTTATACGAAGCAAGAAATCATTTTAATGCAATTGAACAAAAGACTGAGGACAATTTTCCAAATATAGGATGTTAAGTATGAAAATAAAAGAAATGGCGTTCAGAGAGACAGAGAAAGCACATTAATGCATTTGATTTTCATGAAATTCCGAAGATACTAATTATAAAGAAAAACACAAATGTATAAGACTTTTATGGAAATTTTCAATCAGGCAAACATGTTCCTTCTAATAGAGGACTATATTCAAGGTAAATAAAGCATTTGCTTCTGTTTTATGAAAAATAAAAAGATCAGAATATTCATATAATATATAAGTTGCCATGTTAATTTAAATATCTGTTGGTTTCAGTCAAGTACTACTAAATCTTCACTGAAGAATTTCCACTATCCTGTCTCTCTCTCTCCTTTATATTTTTCCATTCTATCCACTTCATTTTGTAAATGACTATTTAATCATGTTCATCAAAGGATCATCCTCCAAAGTTTGAATGTTCAAAACATACTGACCTCTTGTTTCTCTTAACATTCTATTAAATTAATTTACAAGCTGCTTAACTTTAATTCAAACAATTTTTATTTCATTTTTCATAGTAATTGTTTTTAATTTCAATTATTGTAGTGATTATGCAGTGCAGAATTATACTGAATTACTCAAACCCTAATAAAAAGTAATATTAACACGCTTGATAATGTTCAGTTGGATAAAAAGGTGTATGGACTTTAATGCTGTACTGCCTTTAATCTTTGGAATATTGAAGATTTTTGTTAATTTCCATAAACTTTATCACAACCATCTTCAGAAATGTTTGAACAGGCCTTTAACCCATCTCAGCCCAAGCCTATGTGTGCAATTCATTAGATACAATAGTACAGTTTTTATATTAAGGTAAAAATGAATAAGCATCAGGAATACTATACTTGTTTATGATCTCACAAATGCTAAGGACATTGAAAAAATTGTAATATTCCTAAACCATTTTAGCTAAAAGCCTGTTAATTATATTCTGTTTATAGTTTCAATAAATAACACAAAAATGAAGAAACTATTAAAAAGAAATTAATGATAAAAGTGGATATTACAACTAGTTGAATATTTAAAGTCTTTCTTATTTGACAAGCAACTTCAAAAAATATCCTTGTCTTCAATCTTCCTGAAGGTTCAAAATATGTTTTATATGATGAGCTCTTAATTATCTACCTTACCTTAATAATATCAACTAGTATGCTATACTAATTTTTAATGTGTGTTGTATGTTCATTTTTCATCAGGTTTGTAGCAAGACAAAACGGCATTTCTCACATTTTCCTGCTGCAGTACGTATTTCTCTTGTCCATTGCATTCACCAACTATAGTATCAGGATATACAATGATTCTTAAGTGTTACTGTTTTAATGTTATGATGATACTTCAATTACAGATTTTTCACCGTAAACTTAAATGTGAATCCAATATTTTTGCTTTCCTAAAGAACTGTACAGGAATTAAAAGAGTGAAAATTGATGGTGAATTATTTAGTAGTATAACGGGTTTTTATTTTATCCAGAAGTGTTGTCTTTTTGAATTAGGTACTGCTAATACAATCGCACCTATCGTGGGCCATTACTACCAAAACACACAACTGAAATGTGACAACACCTAATAACATTTCTTTAAATAATAAATTCTGTATTGAAAAAAAAAAAATCCTTTTCCATTTTCTGAACTTAGCACTGAAATACATCATCAATTTTTCAATAAGAACTAAATAATAAGACTCAAAATATAATTATTACCAAGTATTTGTGGGTTGGAAAAACCTCTTCGTCAGCCTTCTACTTTGGATCATTGTAGTATTTTACTTAAAGACTACAATGATTGAAATCCTGCTATTGTCATTTATCATATATCATAAAATATTCTTATTGTCTTCATACAGTGATACTTACAAGTATTTATATCTTACCATTAAGAGTATCATAATTCAAATAGTTACTGCCTTCCTATCAACTGGTGTCCACAAACTTCAAATCTATATATTTCAGTCATAAAATCTGTTCAACTTACCACTCTTAAGACATGGTTGAAGTGTTTTTTAAATTTCACAATGTTTAAATCTTTGAAGTTCTGTAACTCCCATGTTATAACACATTGATTCTAAAAAACTTTATTTTGGAATGTAGGAATTTGCAGTCCACGTTCCTTTAACAAGTTAGGTGATGGGCCCAGGTTAGAAATAGACTCCCCCATTACCGTGATAGATAACAACCTCTTGTGGAAGGATCAAAGTGTACAGTTGCTAATATACAAGTTCCATTGTAAATTGTAAAAATACATAAAAATAGAAAAGCCATTGCTATTGTAGTTACAAATATGTAGAACCATACAAGTCCAGTTAATTATAATTCTGCAAAAATAAGAATCGTCATGTCTTCCATCTATTTGCAAGTAAAAATAAAATGTTCAACCTTCCTATCCATTGACTCCTTACAATCTCATGCCCAATACAGGCAAGTGTGTGTGAGTGAGGTTGCTTGATAAAAACTTCTGAGTGGCTGCTATGTTTTTCTTTCTAAATATGGAATGTATTTTTAAGATCTTAGATTTTAAAGATGATTATTTTAGCTGTGCCCTAATGTCACTTGTCCCTCAACCTAAAGAGACATATTCTAAGCAGATTTTTCATGTTTATTTCTGCTTACAAAACTCAAAAAGTGCAAGTCACACGTAAGTCCTACACGGATGACACAGGAATACCTGCATGCCGAGCTAATTCCATCACAGTCCAGCGAGTGTCTTTCATGAGACATTATTCAATCACAGCCACTGATACACCCCTTGTGAGCCGACACAGAACGTCCACTGCAAACAAGATCGACAGTTGGGGCTCTTCCCCATTTGAAGGCCTCTACCCACCTTGTTATGGTACGATAGGATAGGCAACGATCGCCCAATGCTTCATGAAGCTCGGCACAACACTACAAGCACTGTTCAACTTTGGTTACATCCATTACACACTGCTATCACTCAAAGACTGATATGGGAGCATGCGCACTGTTAGACCAGGGCACACATGCCCCATCTGGTTGCAACATTATGTACTACATGTCTCACACATTCAAATGTATATATCCGATTTCCAGTGGTAGTCAGGTTTTTAAGAGATAAAAAATAGTTGCCATGACTTATGAATCGACCCTCATATACTGGATGGTTATAATTAGACAGACAGTACTCAGTAAGGATCTACTCAATGGATCACAACAAAAATTGGTGGTTATCTTAATAAGAATATGGGGAAGAGAATTTGCAAATAAAATTAGTTATTTTGAGTGCCATTGGTGTGCAACAAGCATATTACAATAGACTAATTTCTTGTGACATTGCAGCCAATCACATGTCTTCCTGCAATTGCTCAAAGTACACATGGATAACTGAAAGGAGGACCGAGCTCCTAGTGAAACTTTACCAAAATGGCTGTCGCTGCATTATGCCAATATAAAGAAACAAAGAAAGGGCCTTTCTCACTAAATGGACTGAAGCAAATGAAGAAATTCAAAGCAACAAGACAAGTTGGGTGTAGCTGCAGGTAGAGACTGGCATCGTGTTGCAGAAAGCAATGTGCAAAACATTGCACCTACCATTGTAGAAATCCAGTCATATTCGGAGCTACAAGTAGTTAGTGCCAGACTTATTCTGGCAACTGCAAGTTCAATGGTCTATTTTGTCTATTTTGAAATGCTATCCTTATAAAATTCAAAGGGTGCCAGGAGCTGCAACCACGAGATCCTGAATAGCACATCGACTTCACTTTGTAATTTTTAGCAAGGATGCACCTTGATGACATGTGACCTTTGAAAATTTTAGGGACATGAGAATTTTTCCCTAAAGCTGCAGTAAATATGTACAGCTGTTGAATATGGGGTCCGACATGTCCAAATGCTCTGCTTGCTGAGCCCCTACACTCCAACTACATAACTGAATGGTGTGGATTTCCTGCAAACCTTTTAATGGACCATTCTTTGAGGAGATTGCACCTCAAGACCCCCATATATCAATCGGTGAATAGAATGATGAACAGATCTTCTCCCTTGCAAGATTATTCAGGTTTTGCCAGAACATAATTCTTTAGACTCCATAACCTTCATGCAGGTTGGGGATTCACCCATATTTTATGTATCACTACTGCCCGGGTCACACCAGCCTATTTTTTTCAACATTGTTTTGCTAAACTGAAATTCCCCCTTCCTTGCGTTTCACCGTCTCGACGAAATATGGTGAAACAGTGCCTATAATTGGCAGAGCGCTGGCCAATCAGAGTTGAGCTTAAAAGATTTTGGCGGTTTCTCGAAAGCTACGAAAAGACTGCGATTAATCCTTTTTTAGAGGCTAAAATCGTGTTTCGGCAACGCAATTTAGGTAGAATTTGAAATGACTTTTAGTAAGCTGTCAATCTGTTCGAAACTAATTGTAAATTTTATTCAAGCATCTCTACTATTTGCGAAAGCGAACTGAATTTCGGCTGAAAAGAGCAGGTATCCCACAAGCCCCTGCGGCCTTTCACACAGCTCAAGAAGAAATGAAATCTCTCTTTAAAAATTTGACATCTGCACATTTTGACGCATAGAATTAATTTATTTCAGTAAAAATATTGTTTATTTTCGAAAAATAATCTCCTCACTGTGATATTTAATTCCTAATAGCCTTCGGATTCTCTCGATACGATAGCCAAAATGGCGCTGGTCGGCTCTTCGGGCTCGTAGCTGGTTGGTTCTGATTGGAGCTCACTAACGAGCATCCCTGAAAACAAGGTTGTATTTAGAACCGTTCACAAATTTTTTCAGTGATGGAATCAGTGTTGAAAATGGTCAACAGAGGCAAATCACACGATCGTAGACCTGAAAGATAGGGCCAACGATTGAAAACAATGATGAAAAATAGGCTGGTGTGACCCGGGCATACACAATTGTTGTGTACCACATTTGACAGTAATTTCTCGAATGTTTTCCAATGCTTGGCTAACCACAATCCCCTGACCTCAACACATGCGCTTTTTGGTTATGGGGTTATTTGAAAAGCCAACGTTACCAAAGCAATGTTGAATCAGTTGCTGAATTGAAGGCAAGAAAAACAACATGTTGCAGCCATGCATCAAGCAACTGCGAATTATGTCATATTAGGAAGCAAGCACATTTTGCATACGAATAGTTCACATATTCAGCATCTTTATTTCAATTAAACGTTTGTTCAATGTGGTATTTTTTTTTTATGTGCGCACCAATGACACCTGGTGATACTCAAAATAGCTTATTTTTTATATTTGCAAATTCTCTTCCCCATGTTCTTATTAAGTATTCACCAATTTTCATTGTGATCAAGTAGATTCTTCTGTACATCACTCTGAATACTGTCAGTTTAACCAACTGGTACATGTAACCATACAAATGAAAATAAGATCTTATATTGCAATAATTATCCTATTTTTTTGTGTGTGTGTATTCTGTGTTTTTTGTCATAGTGAACTCAATAATTGAAGAGGGGAAAAAACGCCTTGAATCTGATTAATTAACTAATGAAGTAAAATTAAATCTTAAAAATAAGTATCCAACTACAGGTAGAATTAAGGCCATTTGGGACTGTGGGAGTAAAGGCTCCTGATATTCCATGACCAACAGAACTGAATGGTGGTTGGCTGGTCAGGAGTAAACCGATTCTTTTCACTTTAGCAATCTGCTTCAGATTCTTCACATAACTTCTGGAATACTATAGCAGAATCACCTTAACTGAAAAACGCAAAATATGTGATGGAAAGATGCATTCCAGAAAATACTTTTTTTGAAAAACAGCCATAAACATTTACAAGGATCAATCAATAAGTAATGCTTCCTATTTTTTCCTTTTAATTGTCAAGGAATTCAAATGCAATTACACAGCTTGAAAACCACAACATTGACGATTAATTTGTCACTTTTCAATATAATCCCCGCCCATTTAGACAGTTTTGGTCTACCTATTAACAAGGACATGGAATCCAGGTAGTAAAAGGCAAGGTCTTGCTTCCTAGGCCATTGACACACACACGTTTTCATGGCCTCTGCATCTTCAAAATGAATCCCACGATGAGCTTCTTTTAGCAGCCAGAACAGATGGAAGTCTGATGGTGCTAGGTCAGGGCTGTATGGGGGACGAGGCAGGACTTCCCATCCAGTTTTCACAAACTCTTCAGTGGTGTGACTGGTTTGTGGTCTTGCATTGTCATGCAAAAGAAGAACATCCGTCATAGCTTTTGTTGGGTGAACTCGCTGAAGACGTGCTTTAAGCTTTTTGAGGGTTGTGACATATTGGACAGAATTTATTGTGCATCCCTGCTCCAAAAAATCAACCATAATCACACCCTTTGCATCCCACAACACTGTCGCCATAACTTTCCTTGCATATCGCACAGTTTTGAATTTTTTCTTCCTCGGTGAGTTTGTGTGATGCCATTCCATTGACCTCCTCTTTGATTCAGGTTCAAACAAATAAACCCACGTTTCGTCTCCGGTCACAATTTTTTCCAGAAACTCCTCTCCCTATAAATGGAAGCGCTGCAAGTGTTTGGAGGCTATTGTTTTTCTTGTCTTTTTATTCTAGTCGGTTAACATTCCCACCATGAACAAACTTTTTTGTACCCCAGTTGTCGAATAATCGTCATCACACTGCCTTTACTGAGAGAGAGAATGCAACAATTCATCTGTTGTCACCCGGCAGTCACCACGAATGATGTCATCGACTTGATGAATGTTGCGTGGAGTCACTGCAGTCACCGGCCTGCCGCTTCGCTTTTCGTCAGCCAACGGTGTTTGCCCTTCAGCTTTGTTACAGCAACGAACTATCACCAACAGTGCTGACATCCACAGTTGCATCACCGTGCACATTTTTCTGCCTTTCATGAATGCGAATGGGCGTTTCACCTTCCGCATTCAAGAATTCAATCACAGAACGCTCTCTAATACGAAAATTGATGTCAGCCGTATTGCAAGCAGATGCAGTGCTGCCACCTGTTGACGCAGGAAGTTGCTACTGCAGTGGATTGGAGAAGGTGGTTTGAGGAATTGCGCCAAATTCAAATTTTGCACTTATTTCAGGAGAAAAAAATAGGAGGCATTACTTTTGACCGACCCTCGTACATCTTATACTAAATTAATTCCAATATTTTAATTTTGTTTCATGTTAGTTTGTATTTTAAGAAATCCATATTTTTTTTTTAATGAAAACAAATGGATTCCTTAAAGCCAAAAGACAAATACAAAAATTCCCCCCAAATCGGAACTAATTGCATCTACTGGATCAATGAACATTGTCAATGCACTACACTCATTGAACAGGATTCTTATCATTTAAAAGACAATTCAAGAATCATTTTTTTTCCCCAATTTTGTCTCATTTTAATTTACTGATTTGCAATCGAATGTAATCTTACTATCATCAACATATAACTTTCATTTCAAAACTTAAGCAGCAACAAAATTACATGGGATACAGGCAATTCATGACTATCAAAAGCAAGACAGAAATTTATAATTAAAAAAAAAAAAATAACCTTATTGAAATTACAAGGCATTGAATTTAAAATGGACTATTACATGCTATATTAAAAAGGTAACTATGAGCTCGAAAAAAAATTATTTTATTGCAATATTTTTTGTTCAAGGTCTTTTCAAATGCTCAAAAGATTTTATAAAATCTTTCTAGGCCAAGAAAAACCAAGTATTTTTCTACTTTTCAGGCATTGGTAAGAATCTTGGATTCAGTTTGCACTGTCATCATAAAGCCTTACAAAGCAATTGCATTTGTAAACATTTCATTGTTACTAAAACCATTCTGCAAGAAACACTTTCGTTTCGCTTATCATGAAGAATGTTCTTTTATTAAAAAAATAGCTCAGCTGCGTCTGACGTCTAGTTATAGAATGGTAAATGCACAAATTGTGTCTATTGGATGTAGTGGCAATGTTCAAAGTACAGAGATAAGACTGTGAGTCATCATTTCAAATCAGAAAATAGTAATCAACTTTACATTTATTTTAAATAGACTATGAAATTAATATCACTGTACAAGGCGAAATGGATATAAAAGCAACATCTGGAATATTATTTTATGATTGAGTTAATGTTAAATAAATACTTAGAAAATATCAAGAAATTACATTTATTGATATTTTCTAAACTTTAATTGCCATTAATTCAAATAAGATAATGTTCTAAATCATTACTTATATATATCCAATTCACAAAATCAATTTGAAGTAAATATGATCAAAAATGCCCAATTTAAATATGAAGACCAATCAATAAAAATATATTTATTTGGGGAATTATTTTTGTTTATTTGCAAGCTTCTTTTTTTTTCATTATTATTATTATTTTATTTATGTCATTTCTCTGTCTTTCCATATCGAATTAAAAATAAGAAATGTCATCACAACTGTTACTGTTCAATTTTATTATATATTTAAATAATAAATACAATACAATCAAGTGATTCATAAATGCACTTGTTCAATATAAGTTATAGCGGGGATTACAGAAATAAACCGCTACAAATATTTGAACGTAAATAGTAGCTAACAGAACAAAGAAAACTCCCCTCTCGTTGCTCTTTGGATAAAACTAAATATTTTGTTTTATAATTCATGAATTAACTTTTTGATGATTCAACTCTGATATGTTGACACAATATCAGATATGTATAAACGTTTATGATAAATTAAGAATAAGCATTTATTTATTCTATTTAGAAAGTTTTTTTTAGAACTCAAAAATGCTTATGCACAAAAATCAAAAATGCCTAATTTAAATACGAAGAGCAATCAATAAAAATATATTTATTTGGGGAATTATTTTTCTTTATCTGCAAGCTTTTTTTTTTAATTATTATTTTATTTATTACCCAAGATGCATTTGTTTACAATATATATATATATATATTTATATATACTTCAAATATGAATAGAAAACTACAACAAAAATTATCGTTTCTAAGCGTCTTTCCTTTTCGTCAACTTATTTGTTCCAATATAAAAAAAAAATTCTCTTTCATATTTGATCAAAAAAAAAAATAACGATAATAATAATAATAACAGCAATGATTATTAATGAATTGATTTAAACTTTTTTTTGTTCAGGAAAGTTTGTTTCGTCTGATTGATCGCTGAAAATCAGGCTTTTGGAACTTGCCAATGACCAAGAAAATAATTCCACTTTGAAACCTCAATTCTTTCATATTAAAATAATAATAATAATAAAAGCATTTGTTTGTTTGACAATAAAATTAAAAGAAAACACCGTTCAATCTACTGAATCATCACTTCTTTCTAACAAAAAGGTATTTTCAAGTTACAAGACGGCCGTTTAACCTTGATTTACAAAGAAAGGTCATTTTAGGAGGGGGCTTTTCATTCCTCAAAGGTCAAAGAATTCTTTCATTTTTTGTTTCCAGTTTGACTGAAAATACATAAACAGTTTATTGCTGATAAAAGTCTTTGTGTATAGCAATGGCTTTCAGAAAGAAAAATAAACATATTAACAACTCTTCAAAATATTATGCACATATTTTATTTTAAATGGGAAGGCCATCCCATTCTTGTCATTGTTCTTTTGTTATTTTCTTTGTTTTCTTAGACCAAATCACTAGCTATGCCCCCTCCCCTTGCAAAATCAGGTAACGGCACCCCCCTCCTCTTCAACCAATTTAAAGTTCTATTAATAATGACATTACTACACTGAGAAGATGGAATATCATACATCTTGGTAAAGGAGATGGAATTGAGAGAGCGTCCACAGGACATACAAGTCACAAACTGACAACTGACATCGTAAAACAAGAGGGAACTTGGAGCACGGATAAACGTTGACTATATGGCTGATGGGAAACGAAAACTTAAG
Source organism: Thereuonema tuberculata (assembly GCA_023159025.1). Lineage (NCBI taxonomy): Eukaryota > Metazoa > Arthropoda > Chilopoda > Scutigeromorpha > Scutigeridae > Thereuonema > Thereuonema tuberculata. The sequence continues at coordinate 26,608,913 of JAFIDM010000007.1, read as the reverse complement.
CTTACATAGAAAAATAAAGATTTTACCTTCTTCGACATCCACTTATATAATTTGGAAAGCAGGTTACCAACCATCACCTCAGGTTTTAAACTTTAAAAGTCTTTTTTATTATTATTTATTTTTAATTATTATTTAAGTTGGGGTAACGACTGAGATATCTTTCAAAACCAAACGACTGCTCTTGTCATAAGTTTAACCACGTTCACTTATATTCTTCCAGTCTCTGAACAACCAAAGTTTTTTTTTCCTTTCTCTCTTTCAAGTAAAGTTCCAGTAAAATCTTTCACTGCAGTTCCTTTCATATCAAAAGGTGATGAAAATAACTTGTTGGACTGTATCCTTGTGTAGAGGGAAAACCAGAAGCAAAAATGGTTCTTGGGAGGAATCGTTTGCTGTTGTCGATTGTGGGAAATGTTAGTGTCTGTCCACTCTCCATCCTTTGTTGGCCACTGGTTGTTGGGAACCCTGGCTGCTCTAAATGCTAGTTCACTGAGGCAACAGAATTAGATGTCTGCCGGGAAGCCACCCAGGCGGTAAATACATCCCTGCAAAGAACAGATACAACATTAGCGGCCACTGAAAGAAAAACCAAATTCATTAAAACTGCACTGAAATGTCCTTGGAATCCAGCTTCAAAAAGTCATCTTGGCAAATTGCAAAAAAGAATTAAAAGCATAATATGGGGGTTCCAATCACACAGCTACAAAACAAAGCTGCTCTCTGTATATCTATTATACTTTGTGGATCTATTCACAAAATCAATTGGAATCAATAAATCTTACCAAGATTTTGAAAAAGAAATAATATCAAATCTTTGAGAAACTTTGACAAGGGAAATTTCATTGAATTTCTAAACATTTTCTGAACAAAAGCAAAACAGTCAAATTTTTAAATTTCTTCTAAATTCAAATTACGAAGGTTTTTTTTCCATAAATCAGTTCTTTAATTTACTATTTTCTAAAAATAAATAAATAATGCTACATTAGGCTTTTGATAGTAAAGCCAACTGAAAATTTTATTTTTTTATCATTTAAGAAAAAATCTATTTAGAATAAAACAAGATGTAATAGTTCTGAATCTAATCAAATATTTTCTATTATATAGGAAGGCATTCAACAATGAAGAAAGTAGAAGATACAAGCGATGAAAAGTTACTTCCAATATCTATCATACTGCAAAAATATAAATGTCAATTTCAAAGCAAGGCTTCAAGATAGAGATCTCCAATGTTGATTGCACCCATTTTAAAAACCTATTTTACAACAGAGTTCAGGTTCCAATCTGCATTAATTAATTAAAGGGAGGGGTTCTAAACGTGAATGCCCATACTTTTAAAACAAATACAAATGTTTGATCAGATTCTTTTGACTTGTTTTCAAAATACAAAAAAAGGAAACTCAAGAACCACGTCTCTACAAAGCAACTGTGAAATCTTCACTAAAAATAAAAGGACCATAGCCAGTCATTTTTTTAATATATATTAAAATTATTAAGTATTCGTCAATAGCTGTCCTCATAAGATTTTTTTTTTAAAAACACAGAAGCATTTCAAAAGAGACGTGTTTCAATCTAGCATTATTATACCCTTCCTACGGTAATGTGTGAAGTTTTTAATCACACAAAAACTTTAACCTAAGATTCTAATGCAGATTCGTTAGTAATTGCTTTTCTTATTTGCCAGATTGGGAATTGTTTCTACTTAAAATTTATAATATTTAACTTAATATACTAATAAAATTTTTTGGGAGCGTCCATTTAAAATTTAGGACTTTTTTTTGGGAGAATATCACTTAGAACTGCAATTGTTATTATTAATAGATTTAACCGTTCACAGACTCAGAGTAACTATCAATGAAAAAACAAAACTAAATAATAAACCTCAAAATTTATCATTATTTAAAAAAAAAAAAGAAAAAAAAAGAATACATATGTATAACAATGAAATATATATCAATGAAGTAGATTTGATTCTTTTTCAAGTTTCTTTGTTTTTTTTCTATTTACATTTTGTGATAGTGTTTGTGACAGAAATTGGGAATAATATTGTATAAATATGAAATAACTATTAAGGCCAATTTTCACTCTGAGTGCAGTGTGCTTGCTGGACCATTATGAGTAATGTCCATTTTCACTGAAAGGCCTAGTTGACGATCCCTGTAAACTGTAATCTCCAAAACTGATCAACAGCTAAATTAGGAACATCTGAGTTGGAGGCGGGGCACCCAGAGGCAACATACGACTGCAACTTCAAATGGCCAGTATTCAAAAGTAGAGGACACTTAAAGAGACAGGATCTTGACCAATCCCTTTCAAAGTGACAGTGAAAATCAAGCTCCCTCAAGCAACTGATCCATTGGTGTTGATGGAAACCAGGTTGTCCTGTGTAGTTTCTATGGAAGAAACACTTTTTCGGACTTTGTCGACACGACGCCATAGTCACTCAGCCTGCTAAGTCAAAATTGGCCTTAACTGTATTGTTAAGATAGTAAAGCAAATAGTGGTGAAATCATCTACATGACTCAAAGAGACAGTACTGCATAAAAAGCAAAATGTTTCTGTGGCTCCTTTGACTATCACTCTCTATACATTTCTTTACAGTATTTACTAATCATTATCTGAATTTCAGTTTCATTGCTAAATATGTTGCCTTTTGTGATTTAACTAAAGCATTCCTCCATAGTAGTTTAGTTGACATTAGTAGAATTCATAACACACTTCAAAAAAAAGTTTATGCTAACTTCAAATATTTTTAATCTACATAAATAATCGTAATTCTCATTGCTTTGCCACTGAGCTTCAAATGGAAATTCTTGTAAATTTTAATTGCTCTTTTTATTGGAGAAAACAGAAGAGGGAAATTGCACACACTGACACAGGAGTTGCTGTAATCTGTAGCGCAATTAGAGGAACCCGAAAAGTAAAGTTTTATTTTTGATTAGTCCAAAATAATTAAAACAACCATAAACAGGCCATGAAGACCCAAGGGTGTTTGGCAACAACCAATAGGCTTATTAATTTTGGATCATTAGGGTGTTCTTCTGCTAAGATTTTAGAATATTGAGAGATGGACAAACTCACAAATCTAACTAAAGCAGGACGAACACCATACAACTAGTTGTTGAGTTGTGTGGCCAACTTGTTGTTAAAGCGCTTTTTGAGCACAGTTGGTATGACATTCTGGCTGACTAAAGTTGGTGCTGTTTTATTTCATTGTCGAGTCGGGCGGAAATTACCCAATCAAGGGCAGCATTGGAACACATCAGTCGTGACGTCACGCCCAGTTGGAGACATGGCATCGATACGATTCTCTCCACTTCAGCTCGGCGGAGAGCAATTCCACAATTATTAATAGAGTATTGAGATTTCCGTTCACACACAAATAAAGTTTATGCGACAGAAGTTATCAGAGAGTTTGTAAACCCTCGAATTTTTCGGATTTTGCACAGCGGGGGTGGTGTTCGCATGGACTTCTGGGATAGCCACTCGCTCGTTGCCTATTGTCTCATGTTCGCCCCAAACTATCGAATCCAACTTGATGTCGGCCAACTAGTTGTAAGGTGTTTGTGTAGCTTAAGAAAGAAACTATTGGGGGGGGGGGGGTTCCAACTTTGAATAGCGATCAAAACAGGCTCCTTCAACTTCTAGACAAGAGTCTAAACACTTCAGCTATTGAACCTCCACAAGTTCTCAGCAAGTAATATATTCTTAATTTTTATAACTGCTACTAGGGACATGCTGGAATTGTTATTTATGGGGGAAAATAAAAAGAGGTCGCTTCTGAAGAAATTGGGTTTCAAGTCGACAGAAGAAATTCCAAATGCCATGAGATCCTTGTTAAGTTAACTTCAGTTTTCAGCTGCTTTTAGTACCTGGCTGAAGAGAAATGAGAAGAAATGTCTCAAAATCCTTCAATAATTAAATAAAAAATAAAAAAAATCCTTAAGCTCATTCTTTAAATTAATCTTACTAAATGACGATAAAGCTTACGATGTATTAGTAAAAAATAAGAATAGGTAAAAAACACATTTACAGAATTTGGCGAGTGATTTAAGAAACAGCTTCAACAGTCTTTGGAATATTCCGTTTACTTTATGAAACAACAGCACATGTATGACAAAAGGAAAAAGAACCAACTATTAACCTTAACTGGCTCTGCCCGGTGTTTTGTAATGTATTGCCTCCATGCTTAATGACTTGTAAGTTCTGTAAACAGTGATTTTTAACTATTCTTTCCATATCGTCAGATGATATTTACAACTAAATTTACTTGAAAAAAGAAAACCCAACTTAATACAAACGAGCCTTCATTTCTTTACTTCTTTTCCAAAACATCGTTATTTGTTGACAGAAATATGTAATAAAATCCTACACTTTTTAAGTTAAAATGATATTAGTTAAGAAACTGTAGAAAAACCTAATATAATAAAATTTCAAAGGTTTATTTATATTTACTTATTTTAAAGTTAAGAATCTGCTGATGGAAAGGTCATTGCCTCTTTTACTTCATGCTGTGAACTGAGTAACTGTAGATTTTTTTAGTTATTTTGTTTAAGTGTTCAGAAGAGTATCAGTATAAATGTAGTTTGTGATTATATATATAGTTTTTTAAGTAACTCTGGTCTGTAAAGGGTTAAACTCATTTCTAAACCCTAAAATATGGGTTTCTGAGGAGGGTATAATAATTACCTGCAATGACTGACAACACATTCATTACTGCAATATTCGCTGTCCCAGTCGGGGCTCTCCACAGCAGGATTCTGGCACCCATTCCTCAGGCAAGTGGTGGGCCTTCCATTGGGGGGCTGATTGGTCGACAGACCCTGGGGACTAGCGAGGGGCTGCTGACCACCAGCGTTGGGAGGTGGATGATTCGTCTACAAAACACAAAGGGGGAAAAAAAAAATACAGATTGTTTTCATATTTAATAACGCATATAGAACAGATAGTCTTTCCTTGCAAATAATTCTTTGTTATAAGAAATGGTAAACAAGCTAACAAAAGCAATGAAAAGTTTTAGAAATATAATTTTCACCAGCAACTAACTTACAAATGCAGATAAAGATTCTTCTATACAAGGTGATTAACTAAAACTAATAAGATAATAAAGCTCATCATAAAATATATAATTCAAAATATTTTTGAATATTTTTATAACAATGAACACCTATTAAGGCAATACCCGATACAAATACATTAGAGGAGAAGCATTCTCACCTGCTGCATCATGGACTGAGGTGGATAGCTTGATGTTGTTGTAACAGTCTGGCCCATTTGTGAGGACTGTGGTGGGGATGATAATGCACCCATCGATGGGTTTGGAACTTGCATCTGAGGATGCTGCTGGAGTGGCATCGCTTGCGACATTGTAGTAGGTGCCATCATCACCTGTAAATTCAAAGTTAATTATAGCCCAACATAAAAAAAAAAAAAGATCGAGATATTAATACTAATTTATTACTTCTTCATCAGCACAGTTCAGTTGCAAGAATCAAAATATGTAGTTTTCTCTGATAAACATTCAATCTTCTGACAACTTTAAAATTTTTTTAAAAAATAAGTATGACCATGATCAATTATAAAATTCATAACAAAAATTCTAACAATCTATAATTATTAATTTTGATTGGAAACAAAATTTCTAAATAACGCTATTAAGGAGCAGATTTTCTTCAAAACTAGTGACAATTAAAATTTAATAGGAGTCAATATAAAAGAATTATAAATGTTTATGCATCTCTAATCTTCTTAGTAAATCGGGATAAGTTTCTGTACATGATGTATAAGTAATTTCGTATATTACGAAATACGATGTCACACTTTATTTCTTATCATTCTAGTGAACTGTATATCGGATGTCACAGAAGCAATGAAGAGGAGAAAGTGGACAAAGAGGAAGGTATTATCTAAGGTAAACAAAATTAACTGTCATAAATTAAATTTATTTAAATTATTTCTCACTTTCACTAATTCATAACAAACACAACAATTCACTTGGAAGACTTAAGAAGTACAAAGGGTGAAGTAAAGACAGTGTCTAAGACATTCAAGTTCTTCAAATCCTTATTTGTCTCATCTACAACTTTACTAAACTAATCAACATGTTATTGAGAAGTTTTGATCTTTGCCTTGAGCCTTGTTAAGTAAACCTGTATAAATAATAATTTTATGATATTTATTTCAAAAATATTTATACTGTATTTGATAAATAAATAAAAACTCGAGGGTTTTTTTTTTTTTTTCCCCAAGTTAAAAATTAATTCACTGTTAAAATGTTTCGTATCAAAATTGCTCAGTTTATTTTCCATGATTTCAATCTATTGTGAAGACTCACAAATCGTGTGTCTGGTGTTTTGCAAGGGAAAGGCATCTATGCACAGAATAATTATCAGCTGTATTCTCATTATTTACTACTAATGTACGAGGTAGGGATTGTAAAAGCTTTTATGGAAATAGTTTTGAAATGTGCGACAGAATTAGAGCATTTATTAATTAAATAGAGCTTATAGAATCAAATCATCAGAGATGCAGCTTCTGAAATTATTCAAAACAAAAGTTCACGATATTACAGATATTTCAATTATACTTTTCTTTTAATTTCCAAAATATCCAAATTTTAACAGTGATTCGATCTCACATTCCTTATCTAAGTTGGTGCCACAATACAGCTAAAACCTACCATCAACACTTTAAGTTTCTAAGAAACCTCTTAAAACTCATTTTGCAATTTGAATTCAAGCGAAATGAGAATTTATCATTTTGCATCTCTCTAAAATTACCGACTTTATGTTCAAAATAAAAGTCACTGTTGTGCAATATCTATGGTCTTTCCTTTCCACTGTTATTGATTTTTGCAACTGCTCAGTGCAATGAGTCTATGTTAATGAGTAAAGTAACTGATGCTGGTAGGAATAGGAAGGTGGTAGGAGGGGAAGGGTTGGTTCCAACCTGCTGATTGGAGGGTTGCTGTGTCTGCTGTGATCCCTCCATCAATGACGTGAGCAATGGCGATTTCTTCTGCAATGGGGAGAGGGGTTGCTGCTGGGGGAGTGGGGCCAGACCAGTGGTGGAACTCACCGCAGAAGAACTGATGGAAGAAGTGATGTTAGGCTGTTGTTGTTGTTGCTGCTGCTGCTGCTGTTGTTGTTGTTGTTGACTGTAAGAACCGTTCGATCCATACGATGGACCTGAACTATAGAGAGACTCTGTGTGTTCAGAAGAACTTTGCTGCAAGGGGGGCAAAAAAAAAGAGAAAAATAAATAAATTTTTGAAAATATATAACCAATAATTATTGTCCTCCAAATGAGAGATGGCTGCCCTGTTTTTGTGAGATCTGCGCATGTATCATCGATTAGTCTGGTCAGGCACTTCCGTCTGATTTTATGACAGGACGCCACCATTACGGTAATCGCTTTTTACTTTGCAAAAGAGCATTGTATTTCTAAATACAATGTTACAGTTGTTAGCAAGTGGTATTGAAATAACGCTAAATAGTCGAGAGAAGTTTTAATTTGGCGTTATCAACATGTCGTTTTCAGTGAAAACAGACCCCGTCGTCCATTGTGACAGGAAAACATAATTGATCAGCTACCGGAAGGGCTGTGCAGTTCAAACTTCCAACGGCCACCTTTCATTTGGAGGACAATAGCGTATATGTATTTATTTATTAATAATGAAGATACAACAGGGATATACCCAGTTACAGTATCTAGTATAAAAGCAAAAAAACAAACATGTACATAGATAAAAATAAAAACGGAGAAAATAAGCTACACAATACTATATCTATTGAGGTAGATATTGAGTCTGAGGGACAGAGAAAGAGAGTGGAGAGAAAAAAAAATGAAAGAGAGAAGGGAAAAGAGGAGAGGAAGAAGGAAAGCATAAAAAGTATAATTATATAATTGCTAATTTAAAGGCTTTAAGAGTCATATTAAAAATATCAGGATTACTACACTAATGGTTGTATTCATCACACATTCTGATTAAAGGAGAATTTTTCTGGCGGTTAGTAAGTGAATAGGGGGTGTAAAAAAGTGATCTGTTCCAAGTACGAATGGTAGTGAAATTGAAACTAATTTCCACAAGTAAACTGGAATTATTTATATTTTGTTATTTAGAAGATTATATAGAAAAGTCAGTGATGCTTTTCGCTTTTATATTATTTACCGAAACTTCTGATTTACTCTTCATGATGGATCTAAGCCATTTCTCATGGTCTAATCCTGGAGTAGAATTGTGTCTTAACAATATCTCTAAGGTAGCTTCTATATTCCTTGTATGGTAGACCAGTGGTCTACATATTCATTCTTTTATTAATAAACAATGGCTCAACATTTTTAATGTGTTATGATCAATTTAAATCCAAAGGAACATCATGTGATGTAACATGGAGACTACATTCAAAATGCAGGAGAATTACAGTTGCACTTAAGTTTACTGTTTTGTGGCAATGAATGACTACACTAACTGCCAGATATTCACAGTTTTTCTCAACATAATTTTATGTAAGAATTATAGTGATTTAACCCCAAATGTATATATGTATACATATATACATTTTATTTTACCACAACTGAGGTGTGATGTGCATATAGTGAAAGCCCACATTTCTGAAACAAAAGTAGATAGGGGAAAAAAATATGGTATTACAGAAATCTAACCAAAAACAAGTAATAAATGAATCAATCAAAAGGTAAAAGAATAAATGGGTAAATTCATTCAGATGAATAAAAATACGTTTCTAACCTTTGAAACTAAGCTAGCTCTGTAGGCTGCCAATGCCTTCAAATACTCTTTTTTGGCAGCTTCTGTCTTCTTTTTGTACACCTAAAGCAAAACAAAACAATTTATCATTTCATAAAATCCATTAACAGAACAGCTTTTCTTATTTTTCAATTGTTGCTATTAACTATGTTTAACATAATAGTTAAGTGGAAGTTTTCTATACTCTACAAATTACTATTAGAATAATTTGAAATCCTAATTTTTGTATTGTTTCTGGTTCAATTTAGGAGAGTCAGTTCTTTTTATTTCTTAGAAAAAGACTAACAAAGAGAATCTGCAAAACTCTGAAGTACATAAGGGAACATCAAAACATCTCGATGTAACAAAATCCTAACATCAGTGAATATATATTTCCCAAACATACAATGCAAGCTTTGTAACTTTTACTTTGGCAAATAAAAAGTAAAAAAAGAAAATATATTAGTAATATAATTTTTCCTTCCAATTGAAAGGCATCATTCTTATGGTTTCAACTATTCACCAAATTAGTATACAATTTTAAAACTTTGTACTTAGGATTTTATAAGTTATCACTGAGGCTGATACTTGAACTTATTACAGAAAGACAAGGGCCTCTTCTAATCAGAATTTTTTTTTTACTTTAATATTACCTTTTTCTGTTTTAAAAATACACTAAGTAAACTCTTACGTTTTTGTGCTCTGCGTCAAGACTATCCCACATAGAAGCCACAATTTTCGACACTTCTCCAAAGCTTGCATTGGGATTCTGACCTTTGATGGCTGCTTGAGTGTCTCGGAAAAACAATGCGTATGCAGATACAGGTCTGAAATAAAAAGAAAAAAAAAATAAGGCTTTTACCTCAATATGTTGTTTCAATATTATGCTATTGGAATAATATCGTGTTCATCATTTTTTAAAATGGCGAATTATAAACTATTCAGTTTTTATTCTGGGAAGACCAGCAAAGCTGTCATTTGCTTCAATTCTGGAATCTACCATCATTCGAGTTTATTTTTAATATTCTACTTCTTTCAACTTCACGAGATAAACAGTATAACAATTTTCAATAACACCTGCCTTAATTCAGAGAAGAAATTCAACACAGAAAAGCTAAGTTATTCATTTACATTTTAAAATTAAAACCCTTCAAGTTTTTTTTTTGCTTGCTCTACTTGTTGCAATATACTTTTAAAGCTTTCTCAGTACAAACTGTAATCCTGTTCTCAATCCTTAGAATCTAACAGCAGGTACTTGTGTTATACCCTTATCATCTTCTGTCAAACGTATCAAACCTGAAAAATACATTTGCTGTTTTTGAGTTCTTAAAGTTATCAATTCGTAAATAGATCTAAATAAGGGTGTAATTAAAACTTTTAAAATAAATATACTATATCTAAAACAGAAGAAGCATTTAATGGCCAATTACAAACAGATACCACACAGTTTCAAAAATCACGTCCGATTTTAGAAACCTAGACCTACTGTTTCTTGCTTCTTACAGCTCATCAGCTTAAGTGCCAGTTTCTCAATAGTCCTAATAGGCTATTAGATAGATAATCCAAAAAAGCACTTATAAATACCAACTTCTAATTCATTGCAGAGGCTTTAAAATGTAGGGTTTATAATATATCGATCTTAATTATGATAAAAAACTATAAGAAAAAAAAAAAAGGAAACGTTTTTATAAAAGTTCCTTATCACTGCAGCGAGTTTTAAAGTAAAAATGTGGGGTAAATTAGTATTCATCTAAATTCAGTAACTGAGTGGGCAGGAGAGAAATTAAGTTGTTTTTACCGATATAGAACATGTTCTATCATTTCGTCTTATTTGAGATTCTTATTAATATTTCTTGTTCCTTCGCGATTTAAATCACAAACCTCTTAATTTTTAACGATCCGTATCCTTTTAAAACCACATCATATTTAAAAACTGAAAATTCTTTCTCACTTTTTTTTACTTTACCAAATCTAGCTATTAAATTAAAAAAATTAAAAAAAAAAAATTATTTTTTTTTTGAACATTGATTAATTCCAAACTAAAACAATAATAAATTACTTTCTTTAAATTTGAGCCAATGAAAAGCGTGGGTGACATTTTATTCTTCGATCACTGCTTTATTGATATTCTACTAGAGTGCTAAGAATAACCACAGACGAACTCAAATACTAGACTGCTCTAAACAAAGCTACTTTGTAAATAAGCCTTCTGAGATCGCAGTTAGGATCATTCAAAATTTCTAATGCATGCGTTTAAGGAAAGATCTTTTCTTGTAGAATACAGACATAAAACATTCTATGTTTAGTTTTATGAAGAAATGGAACTAACAGAAAAAACGAACTAAAATAAAATTGCATCTTTACCAATGCTACATCTCCGATCCATCTTACTGCTATAGATAAAAAAAATAATTCACCTACATGTAAATTACCTGGGTACCTTGCAATCAGCCATTTCCAATTCCTTCATCCTTGTACTTTTGCGATTTAGAATTAACTAGATATCGTTTTGATTGTCTGCAAAGAATTAGAGAAAAGAATCGAGATGCGAACAAAGAGCTACCATCATGGCTTCCTTTGATGCTTCTTTGAGCTGCCGCTTACAGAAAATGGCGCTGTTCCCGTTGTTTGTTTAGTTCTCCAATTCACCACTTCAAAGAAGCAGCAGCACCATAGCTCAGAATTGCAATCAATTTTAAATTGCAGAGCCTGGCAAATTACGAATATTCCCATTGTACAACAAAAGAAAGAAAGAAAGAAAATAAAGCCAAATTCCTAAATATTTAAAGGAGGAAAAAAAAAAATCTTCGCTCTTTATTTCAACTAAATAACAACAAAAAATAAAATATTCTAGACTCTTTTATATTAAAAATTTTATACTTAGAAAATTAGTCATTAATTTAAATTAATCAATATACAATATTCTAACATTTTGCTTTAATAGTTTTTAATAAATAATATTAAAGTTAATCTGGGTTTTTTTAATTTCTATTGGAAGAATTTCAGATAATATAAATTTAATTGATTTTTCTTACGATTTCCAAAGTGAATGCTATTATTTCAGAATATCCTCTGAGTAGCTTTTCCACTTTAACTATTTGATATTGCAGGATCCATAATTTTTATACTCTTGCACAAGAATGGATTGTTTTTTTTTTCTTTCTGTATTTTTTCACTGATTTTAGCATCACAGATGCAATGTAACACCTTTCGGATTTTCCCTATGGGCTTCGCTTGGTAACCCTAATGGCCTCTGCTCTTACAGTATATTTATTATGAATATAATTCTTATTAAAACAAATATTCCTTAATCTTCCCGATCCGTCATCCAATTGTTATTAACTCATCAATCCTTTTCTCATTTTAATATTCACAGTTACATTTCAAAAAAGAAATGTCGAATGTCTGGCAATCTAATCGGATCTAATATTCATCGTCGCCTGCAAAATGATAATAACTAAGATTATAATAATAAAAGTTTTTTTTTTGTTTTGTTTTAAACTCCAATTCACTGCTACAGCCCCAATTTATTAAAAAATGTCATCATTTCTGTTGCTGCGCAAGTGTCATCAACAAAAAGTTACTTCAACATGTGCATATCTACAGATGACCACAGATTTGGGCTCTTATAACATCTGTACAAAATAAAAGGTAACCATTTTTCCCAATACTAACTAGCAAACCTGTGACCACGCGATCTTCGATTCTGAGATAATTTTCTCACCACCCATGACCGCGACCGCTTTCTCACAATCTCCAAGCGCGTCTCGGAGACCTTAAAATTATGTTTGATCGTAAGTCAAATGACTTCCCCGGTTGATCCACATACTGTAGATAACAATGAAAATGTGAGCATCTCTGAGACCGTCTCGGAGAGCCGAGATGTCCCGGTTGTTACGTAGATAAAATGTGAGCATCCTCAATAGTGCACCTAACATTTGTCACCTTATTGGTATTTCTGTGTCTTATGGTTTCAGAGGAGAAAGGGCCAGAAAAAAAATCAACTTTTATATAAGTTGTAGATAGGTTCACTTATTATTTCAATGCTAACTTCGTTTTTTGCTATTCTTCGTTATAAAGATCATCGAGATACAACAAAAAATTTCAAAAACCTCCCAATAAGTCTAAATGAAGAAATTATTAACTAAACAAAACAATAATAAACATTTTTTTTATATTTTTTTAAATATTTCTTTATTTAGATATAAAACTTGGGACTTGTCAATTTTTTTTAACTATTTAAGACGATTTTTTACTATTCAATAAATAATAAACGCTGTCAATGTATTTTTCTTCCCCGGAAACAACGATTTTTATTATTAAAGATATTTTTAATCCAATCCTTCATGACCTTCAATCAAAATGCTTCACTTTAATATAACGAAAAAGAATTTTTGATCAAGAAATAGGCCAAGGAATTCTACTCGACTTCTCAATGTAAAACCAATTACTGGTTCAATGACTTCATTAAGAAAGTTTATAAGAAAATGAAAGCAAAAATTTCCACAGGAAACAGAACATAATAATAATCTGGAAGTTTTAATCATTCAAAATATCACATTTTAAGACAATTTGAATGAACGAAGTAGTTTATGCAGTTTTTCAAACAAATACAATTCGAACACCTAAAAGCTCCGAGGAGATAGGAACCAGAGTATTTTTCAAATCAAAGATTTATATTAAAATACCTATCGAAGCATAATGAATTAATATTACTAAGTGACTCTCAGGTATTTTCTTGTAAATAAATAAATAAATAAATAAATAAATAAATAAATAAATCATGGAAGAATGGCTTACGTTAAGAAATTACTGGATAATATTTCAACTTGTATGGAAACATTTATGGCTTATATTTGCTTATACTGTATTGCAAATAAAAATGTATCAAACTATAATTATTGTAAGGACTTACTTAATTTCTCAAATTCTTTGCAAATAACATTTAATAACTAATACTCATAATGAACTACAAACTTAACGGCAATATTTCGTCCTTTTTATAGGACTTTAACGAGCCATTTTTCTTCTAAATTTAAACAATAATATCACAACTCAAGAATTCACAAATTTTACAATAATAGAACGTGACACTTAAACACGTTCAAATTATTAAAGCCAAATAACAATTATTAGAAATTAAATCTTTAAATTTTAAAATATTAAATTTTAAAGTCCTTTCGTGATATAATCTTCCAATTATAATCTTCCAATTAAAAAAGACGAAATATTGCCGTTAAGTTTGTAGTTCGTTATGAGTATTAGTTATTATTGTCAGGAATTTATACAGTGTTACCTCCGAATAACGGACAGTCACGGGACCGGAAGTTTCGTCCGTTATTGGGAGGTGTCCGCTATTGGGAAGGACTATCTTTTTTTCATTTTTAGTTTACAGCATGTCATTTAATGAAAAATTACGTATAATCTTAATTAAATTTCTACAATTATCATTGCGATATGAGAGAATATGAACAATTGCAAATGATTTACTATATTTCTTTTTAAATGAGTGCTAATCCGTTTGTCTTACTTAACATAATGATAAAATTAATTACAGTATGTAGAAAATTAATTTCTAGCCATCCATTAAACAGGTCCAATCGTAAAGTTTGACCGAATTCTCTGGCTTTTTCTTGAAGCAAAGCACCGCTAATAGAAATGTTCTTTGCATGGGCAGAGCGGAACCATTTTATCATCTCTTCGTCGATTTTTCTTGATTCAGTTTTACGAAACTTCAAATTCTTCGAATTTTCGTTTGAAATCACCATCCACATTTTTCTAATCTCATCTTTGTCATTCAAAAGTTCACTTACATGAGTTTTTCCAACTTAAAACGTTCAGCAAGACAACGCACACTCAGCTTTTCTTTTTCAGCAATTTCAAGAACATCAATTTTTTTCTTTCAGTGCCAATCTCTTCCTTTTTTACGCCGTTTTAATTCGCACTAAATTTACTCAGCACGTTTATAGGATAGCTTTACGAGGGACTGATATTTACAAAGCAATTGCAGTGAAAATAGGGCCTCAGATTCGTGCATTGAATCATGGGATACCGATGTAAATACAACCATGATGTGTTTGTCGAAATGTTAATCGAAAAAAAAAAAAATTACAGTTAAAATAACTGTCCGCTATTCAGAGTGTCCGCTATTCGGAGTGGATAACATGGAATGTCCTATTTTAAGAGACTGGGACCCGCAATAACGTCCGCTAATTAGAGGTGTCCGCTATTCGGAGCGTCCGTTAAAGGCGGTAACACTGTATAATGAATCTTAATAAATCTTCATATAACAACCATACACAAGTTTCAAGTATAAAACCATATACAAGTACATACAAAAACAAAACCAATCTACACAATTACCCGATCAAGTCATCCATTTTTTTTTCTTTCTATAGAATCTTTTTTTTTATACGATGATGATTTATAAGCAAATGGACGTAGAATTTTGCTAAATATGGAGATAAAATTACTAAATTATTTAAAATGTAAATATAAAATAGCTGCAACAACAACTTTCTTATTAATATAAAACATGAAAACAGCAAATGTAACCCAGTTTCGTTGAACATTTAGCTTTCAGGACATTGCTTCTGATGTAACGACATAATAAATGCCCAAATTTTATATTAAACCTATTATTTGAAATCCTGACAATCTAAATATTCAACCATCAACAATATATCGTATTCCGTTATTTAATTTATGTAACAACGTTTCTAATTTGTTCTCTCGCAATTGAGGAATTTTAAAACAGGACAAGTATCGAATTGGAAGAATGGTTTATACAATTTAAATAATTCAGTTGTCAACAAAACGTGTAATTATATAAATAACTTATAAAAGTAAGCTTTTACAAAATTCTTCCTTCCAGAAGATTCACAATGAGTGCGTTTCTAATAACTATATGGTTTTCCGTTGCCGTCTTGTTTTTGTTTTTGACTCCTTAGAAAAACTAAAGCATATGGTGTAGCTATCAACGATTGACTGCACTCATTATAATACGCCATTTTTGTGCCGAACAGTTATTAGATCAGCTACCGACGTGGGATACGGTGGTCTGATCACTACCTGTGATTCATATCCCAGATATTTCAAAGGCTTCATATATGCTTAAGTCTGTACAAACGATCTTTCACATTGAAGCCCGATCTCTCCAAATGGTATTAGTATCAGCTGATGCCGTAACTTTACTAGATTCAATTAGACTTAGGTTAATCTTAACCGTGAGAGAATCATGGAATTGCCTCAAATGTTAAAATTAAATTCATAGTTCATTGTTAAAACCAAATCTAGGGTGCTTTGGACCACATTGAACCCAGAACTTTCTGGAGGATATTGTACAATGAAGTTATATATCAAAAATACCCTTAGGATTTCTTATTCTAAGTGAAACTCAGTTAACTTAAAGAAAGGGTTTCTTACTTTTGTGGTTCATTGGGGTCTCTCTTCTTCTTCTTCTTGGGAACTTTTGGTTTCTTAGCAATGGCTGCCTTGTTATCTGGTTCTGGAGATGGTCTCTTCAAGGCACCCATCATCTGAAAGGACAAGAACACGTCAGGCAAATGCTAAGGGCTCTGCCCCCTCAACTGAGTAGCTAGCAGTAGATATGATACACGATTCAACAAAAGTAATAAAGATATATTCACCAAGCAACACATGATTCTTTACTTATATAATAAAAGACGAGGACAAACAATTATTCAACATACAGAAATTCTCTATTCTACAATGTAACGTAATAAGTATAAAACCTGATGGTAAGACACCTGGGAAATGGGTGTACTATCGTCACTATCTTCGCTCGTCTCCTGACTTGGTGAGGTCTGATTGGAACCGGGCGACGAACCACTGACCGACGGTGTCCTCTGGGGAAGTCCAAACTGCAGTCCTAACTGATTGGTCAGTTGTGATTGGCTGATAGTAGTGAGAAGGGTCGAGCCAGGGGCTGGCATCAGACCCTGTTGCGTGGGTGACGGGTGCATCAACAGCTGAGGCCGGGCTGTTGTATACGTAGGCTGGGTTTCAAATGACTGAGATCTAAACAGAAAAACTCCAAATATTAAAGAAAGAAAAAGAAAAAAAAACGCTTCTTCAATGTATTACTGAAGAATGTTAGTAATAAGTGCTTACAAATGTATATCAACAATCAAGTATTGGGATAGCTTAGTAGAAATTACAAGCAGCTAATTGATCACAATTATGAAAATAGATGTCAAACGGTTGTTACATGCTAATATTCGAACTGTAACTGTTTATTCTCGTTTATTTACATCTACTTCTATAAGCATAGGAAAGCTGCCTGTAAGATCCCGCCTAGGAACGACCAATCACAGCATTATCCGCCCTCAATCAAATAATACAGCCACGATTTGATAACGACATTTCTGCTCAGCTACAGACACATGTGAAGACAAGATGAGTTAATAATAGTTAAGATATCTTTATTAATAAACTGGACATCTGCTTTCTTTTTATAACAAATTCACTTGAAGCTTGTTTAAAATTAACTTAAAAACATTAAAAAAACTATTAAAAAAGGTTGATATTTGGAGAATACTCTAGAAATTTTAATAAAACTTTTTGGAGTACTTTCTGAAGACAATGCATGTTACTTACGTCATCTGGTCAGCCTGTGACGTCATATGGCTGTTTCCTTCTGCAATTGGCTGCAGATACATCCCGGGGGAAGGGTAGTGGCCTTGCTGACCCATCATGGATGTTGGGGGTGAAGCCACCATACGGTTCCCTCCCATGTTCATTGAATCAGGGTTGTGTGACATTGACTGGGACATATTCTGAGACCCCATGGTCATCACCTGCTCACCCATTCCGGAATGGGACATACCCTGAAAATAAAGCAAGATAAGAAAAGAAATGAAACGTTGATTATTGCCATAAAATATTTATTTTACAAATATAAAGTACAGGTAACTCCCGAACAACACGGTACTTGAAGAACACGAGTTTCGAACAACACGGATACCTTCCCCCGAATTACACGGTTTCAAACTACACGATTTTCGAGTAACTTTTTTGAAAAAGAATAAAATACATATATTATTTGATATAAAATTACAGTAGTTAAAAATTTAGAGTAATATTCTCATCAATTACGTCAGCGATTAAGGAAGTTTTAACCTTTTTAATACTTGTAGTGTTTTAGAATTATATTTTTCCCAATTAATTTGACTGAATAATTTATATTTTATATAGTTTTCCAATCTTAAACCAAAATTATTATTCAATTTATTGATTTGAAAGATTTTTAACCAATTGTATCGAGTTATTTTTTCATTATTTTGATTATTTTTTCCCCTATTGACATTATAAATTTTATTCATAATTATTTTATAAATAATTTTTTCTTTAATAGTAAGTATTTAAATTTTTTAAAAATAAAATTTTTTAGTTTTATATTTAACAAAAAAAAAAATAAATTTAAAGCGTAAAGTTTTTTTTTTTATTTTTACACTTGAAACGGAATCCCGTTTTTTGTAGTCTCGAACAACACGGTTTCAAAGAACACGGAACCAATTAATCGTGTTCTTCGGGGGTTACCTGTACAAGCAACAACAGACAAAGAGTGTGTTTGTACCTGGGGGTTGTAGCTCTGTCCACTATTGGGGTTTTCGCTAGCCATTGAAGACGGAGGTAAACTTATTGGCGGAATGTCAAACTCTTCGTCACCGAAACTTGGAGTGTGAAATGTCTGAAAGAAAGAATAATAATAATAAGAATAATCAGCTCAATTAACTAAAAACAGTGGCTCTTAAAAAACAGTCTTTTAGGGATTGAAAAATGAATCAAATAGAAACTTTTATATTAAGTTTTATTATTATTTGTTTTAAACTAAGTTTCAAGTTTTTAAAATAAAACAAAAAAGACATATAGGAGCTGAATTATGATCAAAGGTGCATAACTAATTTATGTACCTTTATTGTTGTCATGAACTCAAGCGCTCTGATGTAACAAGATTCCTAAGCGCAACTGATTTTATAATAAAGTTTGTAATAAAAATTTGTAAAAATTGAGCCTTCATGTTTGAAATTAAATTTTTCTTTTCGTAGGTAGATGAAATTTCTAGAATATTAAATCCGAAAAGATTAAGAATCATCAGATTGCTTACAAATGGCGTTAAAACAAACCGTCGTTTTAACAAAAGAAGATAAAAAATGGCGGTGTCCATGTCTGTCTATGGTATTGAATTGCCTGCGAAATTTATGAGGAATTTTTTCCTTTTAACAATTGCCATTTTAAATATCCTTAAATATCTACATACATATAAGCAAGTCATATATTAGGCTAAAATACAAGTGAGCGTTTTAATAATTGATCACGAAACAACCAATTTCATTCAGTCCTTTGCTTCTAAAATAAAGCAACACCACAAATTTCATTGAAAAAAAATGAAGGTCTCACTTTCAATACATAATTCTGCGATATTTGTATTATAAAAAGAAATAGAGTAAGAACAACAATCAACGAATAATTAACAAGTGAATGAAAAAATTTCTTTACATACTTAAGATATTAAAAACCACAATTTTTAAGTAAATAAATAAATAAAAATTATTTCATGTGTTATGATTAATATGTAGAATATAAAAGAAATGTGATTTTTTATATATTTTAATATATCTTTTATTTTAATAAGATACTAAGACAGCTGTTTCAAGATGGCTGTCACTCATCAGTTTGCTATTGGCCCTAAGGCAGTTGACGTGAATGTACCAATGGGAAACAACATCCTTTTTCATAGACTTAGCTTCAAAATAGCAATAAACTTATTAAGGAATCTGAATAAAGCGCACGTTTTTATGCAACGTTATTTTTTATTTTTTGTTTTATTTTTCATGTGAAAGCTTTATAAACGCCAGATCTTTTTCAAAGATTCCCATACGCTCAAATGAAAATAATTCCACCTTCCCTACCGAGTAACAAAACTCCCATCCACTTTCTTGAGTCTCGGTAATACTGAAAGAAAAGTACCCATTACAGCGGGTGATTAGATCACACCTACAAGAGCAACTTACCAATTACATGTGAAAAGGCGATCGTAAAAGCGCTATTACACAAGCAACGAAATAACATCTGCCAGTGAAGGAAACAGACATCAAATGAAATATTAAAATGAACAACTTATCAATTACGGCATCATACGCAAACTTTTATATACCGTAAAACTTTGAGTCTTCAACTAACTACGAATTGCTATTTAATATTATTTTTAAGATTGGTACTTGTAAAAACTCTTTTTCTAAATATTTTATCTGCTTTTCTCAATTACTGAAAAATACGATTTGAAAATGTTAAAATTAGATGATTTCATTTTGGTAAAAGTTGTTTGCGACGAGAGTTAGAACCAATCAATTGACAAGTCAACGAACAACCGAATCTTTTTGAGACGTCTTCGCAACAGAGCTGTGGTAGCCAGCCGAACCTGAACGTAAAAATGAAACGCTTTTTCTCTTATTTTTACTTATGAGAATTAAAAAGAAGATGATTTAAATTTTTCGTTAACAAATACATAAAAGCGAATGATGCACCTACGAAATTAAAACTTATTTTTCTTGCAAAATTATTGGTTGAAATAAATAAAAAGAAGTTATTGAAGAAGAGATATTCCGCTACCAACACAAGATAAAAAAAAACCACAACAAAATTCACGAAAATAACCGTTGGTTTTATTAGATAGGGCTTTTAAACGTAATTCGAAAACATATTCTTAAAATTTTGTTAATTTCTTTTAAGTGAGTTTTCTAATTAAAATGTTTTCCCTCATTTCTCTTAATCCCCAACAAGAGGACACCTACAAATCCCCTCCCATTATCTGATCCATAACTCTTTTACTTTTGAATTCTTACCGTTTCTAATCATAAGTAAATCACCTCAAAATGATTCAATTCTTATGAAATCCCTTCACTCAAATGAACCGCTCCATCTTCCATACGACGCGTCCCACTGAACTTCGGACTAAGTTCAAAGGTCATCGGGAGGTTTTTCCGCTCCATGATAAATTAATATCTAACGACTGTTTCGTACAAATTATAAACGTAAAACCAATCAAGAAAGTCGTAAAAACGTTCGGAAAAATACAGAAGACAAAACATCAATCAATAACTCCACTGAACGTTACACAGCTTCGACTTTCAATCAAAACGTACGACTTAAGTCACATAATTCCAATGGCTGTTTTCGTAAAAATCAATAAAACTTATTTATTAAGCACTGCCTTAATAATTTATAGTGCATTTATTTTTTAGATTGCAAATCTTAATTTAATATTTCCAAATAAAAGCCAAGGCATTCCAGAAATTCAATTTAATAATTACGAACATATCGCTGCTGCTATCAATTGGTTATTTCTAAAGTGTGGTTTAACGATTAAAAAGAGAACTAACTCGTAAGGGCAATTGATGCCTCTAAAATGAGACATTTGAATCTGTTTTAAATACTTTAAATGTTTCTTTAATTTTAAGGAAATATAATTAAATAATATGACACTTTTATTGAAGTGACCGGGGGGGGGGGGGGCTTCATTGGGGCTAATTTATGGAGTTCACAGTTTAGGTATTAGCTTTTTTTTTTTTTTTTTTTTAAAAAAAAACCCTAATAAAAAAAAAAAAAAAGTCTTTAAATAATGCACAAATCAACTAGACAATAACAATTGAGGTGCATACTGAAAAGAGCTGTAAATATTGTTAATAGTTTTGAATCAAAACTTTTGATGAACAATCGGTACATGGAATTTCAAATTCTGTCAAATTTTGTACAAAAAAGCTGAAAGTTAAAATGTTTTCATTAAAATGAACGAAAGAAAATTCTAATTCAAATCGATGATTTCTTTTATCCTTGAATTTTAAAAATATAAAAAAATTAACAAAACCCTATCAAAGAGACGTGACGAAGATAATAGGACGAATGGTTTAACCGAATGAGCCCACAAATGTAATGAGATGATTTCTGTGTAAAAGAGCGTTATTATTGAAAAGATCCTTTTATTTTTAAGATCTCGATCAACCGTTTCATTAAGTTATTTGGTATATATATCCTTAACAATTGATATTTGGAAGACTTCAAAACACTGTAAGGTTGTTGTTTTTTTCCTTTGACCTTTGTTGAGAAGTGAAACGAATTAAGGATAAAAATATGAAAATTTTATTAACAGCTACTAACTATTTCTTAAGATATATAAAACAATTTAACTTAGGGATTGTTAACTGGAATACAGGATGACCCAAAACAAAACTGAATTTGTATTAAATCAATTTATGACAGAAATTTAATGAGTAGAAATTTATTCGCCAATAAAGGCATTTCAGCTGAGACTTTTCGATTTCTTTTGTTTTTTAATTTTTATTTTGTATTCATAGAAAAAAGTAATTTTTATTTTTCTTAATGCAAAAATAAACGAAGTTTTTAAACACGAAAACCTCCTTGCAAACTTAAAAAAATTACGAAAACAATCTATTGTTTAGAACTAGTAAGTTTAACAAGTGCGCGAGTTCCACAGGACAATTAACATGATTTCACCCTCCCACAACACTCACATGATAAATTGAATGATAAGATTGGAGAAATAGCAATGGCCAAAAGCTTAATTTCTCATAAACCTTGCGCAGCTAATGATAAAATCACGTGCCTCCATCTTGTCCCTTTTTGGGACAATGAAAAGGAATAAAAAATGCTACGGTTTGTCGTACTTGTTCTTGTGGATTTCTTTTATTCTTCAGATTGTCTGGGCTTTATAGAATAACAATGGATGTATTTGAAATAAAACAAACTGTTTTTACAAATACACATGTCAACATTTGTTCGAACTAGCTGCTTTCATTATCAATTGCTTTTTGTTTGTCCTTTTTAAGACACTGAAAAAGTAAAAAAAAAAAAAAAAAGCATATTAGTATGCCTTGTTCTGAATTTTTAGTGCTTAAATGAGATATTTTTTCCAATAAATCAAAGTTTATTTCCTTCGTTCCTTAATTTCTTAGCTTTTTATTTTGCTGTAACGGGAAGAGAAGGCAACTGAGATAAATCCTAGTGTTTGATTTTAAGGTCTCTTTTATATTATATATATTTGTTTTGTTTTATTTTTAGGGTTTTACTGAATGTAACGAGCTTATTTCAATCTTCTTTTATCAAAACATCCTTCGCGTCCTTCCATCAACTGCGCTACGAAATTGAGTGCGTCGCTTACGTCCTGACTGAGTAACTTCATTTTCGATGGGAATTGAAAACGGCTTCCCAGCTCTTTTCCTTAAGCCACGGGTTGATGTGATTCACAAATCCTCTACATTTACTGACAATTCAGTATTACATTGCTCATATACTTCTTTGTGGTCCGACATGGATGAAATCCTGTCGACGTGCAATTGAAGTTGTTTAATATCGTTATACATTAAAAATATTTTTCAGGAGCGTAAAACACTCGTTCATCGCGTACAAAATCAATCGATCCTTTAATATTAACAGTACATTCTGCACAAAAAAATATTTAATTTATTAAGTGCATTGCGTAAAATTACTATTGATGTTCTGCATTCATTGTCGCGATGTGGTCTGTACAGTCCTCGCGGCGAGAAATGATCCTCCCAGAATGCAACGCAGATGATAGATTTATCTTTCCTGGCCTGTCGGTCACATTCAAATGTAAAACAAAATGGCGGTCGTTGGATTCACATTCAGCATTTCGACGAGGAAAAGGTCTCAAAAAACAAGTAGGGAAATTATTCTTAACGTTGCTCGTCGATTTCAAGAAGATGTATGTGAGATTTTTGATATTTCCTATTTTTGGTAATTGAGATTGATATTTTCTGCGGAGCTTTCGGCATTGATACTGGAGAAATTAGTCAATGATAATGTGTTTGTGGGTTCAACTCTCACCGCGACGATAATAGTTGCTTATTTCGTATAAATGTTTCATCCACTTCTATTATTAATCGTTAAATATTATTTTTTTTTTTTTTATAAATTCGAATTCTTCTGTTGATGAACGTTTTAATCAATAATTAACCTCAATTCTTTAAGTTTCATTGAAATAATTAAATTAAGAATTAACAAATAATAAAATGAAATATAACACTGCTCATCTGGGAAGATTTACGAAATACAGTTGACATTAACTGTAGCCAAATGGTGAAAAGGTTTGTACACGGGTATGTTGGAATTCTAAATTATGTAAGGTTCATATCAATATCCAAAGAAAAATTCGAATCAAAACACTATTTTTAATATCTTTTTTTACTTATCAATAGATCGACTGAAATTAATCGTGAATTTATATTCTGTATTTTTTTTGTGTGTGTTGTTTGCTCCGCGAATTAATTGCGTCAGATGTTATCTTACAAACAATGCTTACCCAAATTCAACCGGTTGTAATCTTTCTTTACAACTCATCTTCAGGGATATAAGTAATTTGAGCCAGTTTTCCGATGAAACAACTTCTAATTAAACCAGAAAAATCAATTTACCCAAGACTAATACGGACTGAGGATCAAATTACACAGTCAAAACATTTTTTCATTTGCTTTGATGTATTTACAGAGGACATTTTAAATAACTTGGACGGCTGACATTTTTATAATGGAAACTATACAAGTGAACAATTAAAACAAATGATGTTAAGGGTAGCGGGGAAGGCCTTCTGCTTCTGAGCCTATCAATATGGAAACCAAAATGGGAGTTTGAAGTAAAAACAAGGTAGGTTAGCGATTAGTAAACCAATCACAATGCTTCGCAACGGTTTCTGATACGTAATTTATGTTGAATTATTGCTTAAATTTCCTTATTATTGCAAATGTGATTGCTGCGAATGCAAAAGGTGCAACTGTTGCGATTGTTGCTGAGATGTATTACAAATGTGATTGCTGCGAATGCAAAAGGCGCAATTGCTGCGATTGTTGTGATTGTTGTGCTTAATGATAACTTAAGGAGATATTAATGATACTTGTCCCCAGACGGACGGACAAAGCGGGATTAGAAGGCTTCTGAAACAAGTATCAGAAGCCTAAAAGAGGTAGATACAGATATGTCTTTAAAGAAAAAAAATATAGACAGATCCGCAATAATTCTTTAATAATTTAGATGTGTGTAAGTAAATTGTGATGATTGTATTTAAAAAAGTTTTTTTTTTTTTTTTTCCAGAGCCAAATTAAATCGTAAATCGAAGTAAAATAAATAAATAAATAAATAAATAAATAAATAAATAAATAAATAAATAAATAAATATTAACAAGGAAAGATTTATATTGCTAAAATCCTTCACATATAAATCTGTTTCTGAATAATTTCTTTTTATAATCTATAATTAATAAATATAAAAATAAATTAAACTTAAAATGTTTTGTATGGCGTTGTTATTTAAAGCGTTGCACAGAGACGATTGGCGAGATATTTCCCTAAAAGACTTTCGAAGAGCTTTCTTTGAACAACTCTAATTAAAAAGAAATAAATAAAAGCAATAAAAAAGCCCCCTCTTATTTTTTCCCCTCCCTCCACTTGAAATGGATAGACCCAGTCTCTTCAATTTGCAAATAACAAGAGGTTCCGATGAAAAATCACCATGGCAACAGTGCGTCACATGTTTAACATTCACCAACCAATGACCAATTCTTCTCATTTATTCCTATTCTCTTTTCTTTATTTCTTTCTTTTCTCTTATGCTGTAATAATTAACATTTTTAATTCCAATCCAGTTCAATAATAAATGTTTGGCTGATTTTTTGATCATTTTCTTTTAATAATTGTAGACTTTCTCGAACAAAATAACAAATAAAAAAAACAACACAAGAAAAGGTTCAAATCAGTTCATTAAGTCATACGTTGAACTGAAATTATATCTTATCATAGAAATAAAAATATTTCTAAGAAATACAGAATCGTAAATACGGTAATCTACATATTAGCAAATAACAAACAAAATTCACTGAAAATCTTAAGAAGAGATTCTGGTAAATTGCATTTAACGCAGAGTAAAGCTAAAATTGAAAGTGAAACGAGACCGTTGCGCCATCTGCAGACATTTTTGAGAAATACTTTCAAGTCATGATTCAGGGTAGAAAAGTGCTATTTTTAATTCAAAGGTGATGGACCATGCGTTGATGAATCTTCGTATCGACTGTCGTTTGCTCGTGGTTACACATCTCAGTGAAAATAAATTGCAAATATACGCACATTCGATTTCTCAACCGCATATAACAAGTTTCAGGAATCTAGGTTTGTTGGTTTTGGAATCAGAGCAACTGTATTTTATCAACACAATGAAAAAGATTACTTAATTTAACGAATAGACGATTTAAATATATAATCAGTCAATACATATATATACATAACCAGCTTAGAATTTATTTGCTTACTTTTCAAATTTCCTTTTTTTTCCAATTAATTTTCTGAAACTTCTAAAAACATCTTAATAGAAACGCTGAAATGACCCATAATTCATGGCAGCTATTGTTTCGTGTTACAGCTTAATGGAACTCAAAACATTTCCTTTCTTCTTTTTGATTGATGTTGATGTTGTTCCACTGCGTGTTTCGCTCGTTCAATCAATTACAGCTTCCTTCGTTTCACGTAGATTAGATGTGATGCCAATTCGAAAATGGATTTAACAAAAAAAAAAAAAAAAAAATCAGTGAAATACAGTGTTTCCTAAGCTGTGCGACGCGTGTCTCTTTAGACAAAGAAACTAAACAAAAAAAAAACAAAAAAGAATACATATTGTTATAAAGGCAGCCAATTTTATATACAATAATTATTGTCCAATAATATGGAATTCTATCTGCTTTTTTGATCACATGATACTTTCCGTTTTCAGAAATGTAGGTCATTTTCCGTAAAACCGGGTGGTCTCTTTCCTGATAAAAATGACTGTTGTTTAATGAAACAACAAAAAGCGGATTAAATAACACAGCGACATTAAATTACACTCAGTTTCCAATTACAGTATTAATTGCACAAGCAGACACTAACAAATGCTACGAAAACGGGATTTCTTCCCTCCTTACTCTTTATAATCTTTATAAATAACAACTATAAAATATTTTCTAATAATATTAGAAAAATACAGCCCTTTTTACTTAAAACAATAATCAATGATTCTTTAAAATTAAGTTGTCCTTTCTACCAACAGATGGCGCTCGCGTCACAGATGTCTCTCACGACTCGAAGATGATGAAGTATCATATTCAGCAAAAGAAGTTTACTATTTTAATTTGAATCATTCGAAATTAAACTAAATAAAAAATAAAAATTAAAACTATCCTATTAATTTCCAAATACACTGTAAAAAATATAGTCTTTCCAATGAAAAAAATTGAAGTATGATTGAACGTTTTGGTTATACTGTTTGGTTAGAAAATTTAATGTCGTATTACAACCAACAACATACATCCTGTAAGAATTTATAACTACTTTTCTTACAATGTGTTCCTTAAAATTTATTATTATTATTATTATTTTTGGACTTTTTTTAAGTTGTGTCAAAAAACAAAACAAAAAACAAACAAACCTACATCTACTGTCTGTATTTGTTTACGAGCACCTTCAGCGCTTTTGCGCATGCGTCAGGCTTTCTTCGATTTTATCAAAATAGGGGTGAGGAGAAATAAAGAGGGATGTTTACTTTTTATCAGTGTTAGTTTACTAGTAGCTGCGTTCTATTTGCGCTTTAAAGAATTATTGAAAGAATAAATACTATTGCAAAAAATAACAGGTACTAAAAAAAAAAAAAACAGGTCTTAGGAAAGTGCCCATCTCAGCGTATCACCCCTTTGCGGAGTAAAATCGTCCGCCAGTGATGAGTCTCGCTTTTGAAAACGAACAGTACTTTTAAATGTTGATATCTACTAAAAACAAACAGTAAAAATTCTTCATTCTTCATTAAATTCTCATTTATTTACCCAAATTACTTTAAATTCCATTAATTTTTAATTATATAAAGGAGCAGGTAAATGAATTTACGAAATAAACAGGTTATTTTAATGGTGATTTTTGTCTTTTTCTCCTGATAATTTTTCGAGAAGAACTCACTTGAAATAGATTTCAAATGCAAAAGTGAGATTGTCTTTAGTCCTTAAATATGCACACCAAGTTCCAGGAAGATCCACCCGACGCTTATCAAGTTACTAGAGGGAGACACACAAACCCTAACTGACTTAATGAATCTCACTTAAGAAAAGACTGAAGGCAAATTAAGAAATCCAAGCGTGAAATAGTTATTATATTAGTAATTTGTAAACAAGTTGACTATTCAGTACTTTAATTTTATAAGACCCAAGCTAAAATAACACGATGTAAAGATTATTAGATGCCAAGAAAAGATCCTGATCGAAGTGACTTTTAAGTATTGGAGATGATCAAGAAAATGGATGCTGAAACGTCAACTGTCCTAGAATGCTTTAAAAATTTAAAGACGCTTCTTTTAAATACTTTGTACTATTAAGAAATAATTCACTTTAAGAAATTGTAGCGAGGGTTCTATTAATAGACATCGATCTTGGATATTTTCAATTTCTTTTATTGTAAATCTGTTTAAGGAAGGAAACATGTCAAAAGCTTATTTAATCTTTTATTTAATTGAGGATTCGTCGAAATTCGGTTTAAATATCCTGTTAATTCTGCAGCCAATAGTTCAGTTGTAGCGACCGCCTGCCTAAACAATTAAACCTCATTGCAAGTAATGAAGACATTACAAAAGGTCTGTCGACTCCAACATGGATGTCTTTACGCATGCGCGGCTTTTCAGTGCAACAATTGCCAAAAGAGAAAGCGAGTTAATGAGTTTTCATTTGCTTTTCCGCCTTTTTCTCCACGATAATTGTGATTGATGGGGGAAAAGGAACAATTTGGTTGCCGCTGCGCACGGAGCCCAGGGCGGGTTCATTTCGGTACGGGGGTAAGAAACCGGGATATACCCACCCCTCCTCCCTTATTCCTTCGAATTAAATCCCGTTTCCGTCAAGAAAAATCGAAGCATGCCTCGTGCCATTCGTCGTTATTAAAGTGCTTTGGAGTGGAATTCTTCCGCAGCGCTTAACTGTAGCTCCGTTTCTTTATGGAACCCCGAAACTGCATCGAAATAAAGGAATTTTATCTTTTGCAGGCAAAAGAATGAGAGCCTTTGTTGTTCTTCTCCATCGAGATAAGACATTGGGATCGTAAAGATTCAAGCCGATTTACCAATAGACCATTCAGATAGTCCTTTGTCTTAACTACAAAGAGTATTTTTCCAATGACAACGGGTTCGTTTTTAATTGTTCCGTCGTTTTGTTTCGAGAACGTGTTGTTTCGCGCCAAACGACAAATAGGGGAAGGAACGACAAAAAAAGGCCTTCCAGCAGATAGCTCATTATTGTGTTCGCTTCGTAATAAAAAAGAAAAAAACTCTAACCCCCTCCTAATCCACTAGTTCAATCTCTAATCTGTCTTTTTGGTTAGATATAGAGTTATTTAATGTTCGCAATCACACTTTGGCAAACTTTGTGGAACTTTATGTTAGGTTATCAAAATATCTATTCTTAATTTGCATAATAAATATTCCTTTCTTGAAAACCTTTGGTTTTTTACCTTGAAATGTAAATCACCAAATATACTTCCTGTCTAAGGACAAAGCCTGCACCATACAATGCTCTCTTGCAGAGATTTGCCAATCTGCAAAACTTCATCAGGACATAAATGATTCTCAAAAACAGGGTTATCGTTGTAGATTAATCTACTGTATCTCTCTTTTGAGACAAAGATTCCAGCAAAAATATAATAAAGCAGAACACATCTACTAAATTACCACAAACATTTATTAGTAACAGTTTCGAATAGTGAAGGTTATTCACAAGACTAACACATTTTTTTAATGTTTTGTGAAATTCTTTTTTCTCACCTGAATTAATATTCATTGCTTTGAAAGTATACTTATTACTTTTAAGTTTACTTTTTACCACTTCTAAATCTTCAGCTGTATCGTTATTCAATATTTCCAAATATCCTTAAAAACAAATCAATGGGAATTTCTACTACTGTTCGTTTTTGTTCACGAAAAGCTTTTGCGCATGCGTCAGGTCTCCTTCGATTTCATCAAAATAGGGGTGAGGAGAAATAAAGAGAGAATGTTTACTTTTTATTAGTTTTAGTTTATTAGTGGCTGCGTTCTATTTGTGTTTTTCAGGAAAGAATTATGGAAAGAATAAATACTATTGCAAAAATGCTCCTCCGTTATTTTTTTTCTTAAAAAGCGAAAATGTCCAAAAGAATTTCTTAAGAAAGTGCCCATCTCAGCATATCACCCCTCTGCGGAGTAAAATCGTCCGCCAGTACTGAGTCTGGCTTTTGAAAACGAACAGTACATAAAACTCAATGACCCTTTCTGCTGAACACTTATTGAATAAGACGAACTGTAATAAGATGGTCGCACAACTTAATTTCAGTACTGCCCTGACATTCTTGTGGTGTATTCTTATAATACTTATTTTCTCGGATTAATACAAGTTCCAAGTAAAAAAAAAAAAAAATTCAATCGCTGATTTATTAGAATAAATAATTCATTTGCTTATAACAATAATTCAAAAAAACTTTAATTTCAATTTTATAATCTGATTATCTATATTATTATTTTAAGTTATTTAAACTAATAAAAGTTGGGGTTATAATAATAAGTGTTGTCTATTTTTTTTTATTTCAATATCTGTTCCTTATAATCTCGGACTGAGAAAAAAATGTTCGAACACGGTTAAAATTAATAAAAAGACTTATTAAATCGTAAATTTTATTTTGAAAGAATCACTTAAATCAATCGATACATAAGGAGATGGACAGGTGGATCAAACCCATTAATAAAGTTTACATAAATGGGTTCCTGTTCTCATTCTTTCTCAACAGCGTCTTTCTTCTATTTGCGCCAAATCTGACATCTGACGTCAAATGGTGAAGTTATTTTAGATGCGTGACTAATCAAAAACTAAATGAACTCTTTTTCATCTGAATTAGTTAAAAATAAAATACTTTTTCACTGACGAATGCCTAAATATCATTCATACATTATGAGCCAAATGTTAATGAATTAGGTTAACTTTAAAATACTTTATCCAAGGCTACAGCTCTAGAAATATACGTATGTGGATATCATCGTCAGTGGCTATAAACTTAATTACAAATAAACAAATAAAATGACTCAATGAAAACCGAAAAAGTCCTTTCAAAAATAGTGGGTTTTTTTATTTGTGGAAGTATAAAAAGATGAAATTATCACCAGAAAACGGCTTGTTTATAAAAACAAAGAAACTGGACAAATTATAAATTGATCAAAATGAAGCAGGAATAGTTTGTTTCTTTATTGACATACACTACGATTAAAAAAAAACAGCAGCTATTTTCTTCCTTAAAACCATACATATTTAAAATGTTTAGATTTCTAAAATAAAAGAAGAAAATAAAGCAAAAAAAAAAAAAGCAATTTCCCATTGCTTTCAGCCACACTTGAACACCTTAACCTTTCAGGCCACTTTCACGATTTTAAATCGAATCTTCGCACTTCTGGGGGGGAAAAAAATCAATAAAAGTTGTTTGTATTTTGACGGTCTTTCATGATAAGAATTTCCATGAAATTTGTCTGATTTGTTTTCAAAATATTAATAAAAATACGAACACGTCTCTATCGGAGGAAATAATGGTCGAAATAACATATTAGTATCATATTTGGATTTTGTAAATGAATTTGTGTAAAACTTTTTTTAAAAAAAAATTTAAACTAAATCTAGGCAGTTACGTTTAGATAGACAGACAACAAAGATACATAAGTGCTTTCGAGTATGGACAGTATCAAAACAATCAATGTTATAGCAGATCCCTATAGGGGTTCTGCGGGGGGGGGGAGGGGGATTACCCGCTGTTCCTGAAATGGTTTATTTTATTGTTAGCAGTTTATTAATAAGTATGATTAATGAAGGTTGAATCTGCAACGATTTCTGACTAATTTGAGGCGGGACTTTGAGGATTTATTCAATGCAATTACATCTGCTATTTTCTCAACTGACAATAAAGAAATCTCAACTGTAACATTCGTTGTTCTTCGTAGCACCTCTGATGTTTCTGTTATAAGAGCGCTAGAGGAGTTTTGTACCCATCCCTTTCCTATTCAAGTTAACCATCTACTCCAGTGTTTTTCAACCTTTTTTCGAGTCGGGAGCCCTTTTCTAATAAGCAAGTAAACTAAGACCCCCCTCCCTCCCACACATATTTGCATAAAAACGCATTTTTAAAGGGTAAAGAAAACACATTAAAATGAGATTTTTCAGAATATAATTCTAGACGTACATTTAATTAACATCGAGACAACGAGTAAAAATGAATTTTGCAACGCAGTGAATATTTTTTTTTCCTTTACTATTTCTAATACAGAATTTTATCTACTAATAACACTGCATTTGTATATTTCATTTTTAAGGAGTGAATCAAGGTTCCACAGAACAGAAATTTTGAAAAAAATATAACGGCTCACCCGTATCAAATAATTGAAATAATGTAAAATGTTAATATGTGTGAACATGGCGGCTTTTTAATATTTTTTAAGAATCAGCCGCGGTGAACTTTGAAGTCACTGCCTTTCCATTACCAAAAATCAGTGTTACAAACATTAATTAAATACTGCAGTGTAGCCATACTGCAGTAAATGAGTCGTGAAAAACCCTCCTGGTGAAATTTTCTATAAAAATAATTGCAATCAAAAATAATCGGGCTACCCCTTTAGTGTCGCGACCGCCAGATTGGAAACACATGATCTAATCGGTCAGCGACATCTAGTGGCATTTCAGGTAATTGGAATGGCTTTAGATTTAGGATTTTTTTTTTTTTTATCGAGAGATAACAAATCATGAAGACTTAAATATTCCAAATTAAGTAGATATAAAACAAAAATTATAAAATTAGACTAATTTTATAAGTTTATTTTAACTATTTAAGAAAATTTCGTTGCCGCTTTCAGGAAACTATTAACTTAAAAAAAAAACAAAAAACAAAAAAAAAACATGCAAGTTTGCCGTATACGTAAGATCTATTGATTTTCCACAAAAATATGGAATATATCTCTATCAAAGAAATTAATATTTATGATTTTTTTTCCTTCTTTCCTCATATTATGTATTTTAATTTTCAGCGAAATCACAAAATATATAAAATATTAAAATGAATTAATAATCGGTTTTCAATACTTGTGCCCATTTCTTCACAATAGAATGTTCTGGAACATTCTGATGGATTAATCCAATTCAAACAGTAAAATTTTTCGTGATATCTTTGCTGCACAGTTAATTGTATTGACTACTGAACACTTCTCTTCTTAACACTTATTTGTATAATGATAAAAAAATACCTAATTACTTTGAAAGAAGAAGTATTTAACTGGTCCAAGGAATAAAAGGAATTCGAAAGGTTTCAATCAAAATCAGTAAAACGCATGCATAAAATTCCCCCACTGGTTGACTGAGACGCCTCTTTCACAAACAGATTTCTCACTTTTATTTTAGACGTAATAGGCATTTCGCCATTTTAAATTCGAATGCAGAAATAAGCCTTTCGATATCACTTTCAAGATATTTAAGAAAACTCAGCGGAAACCATTGTTTTTTTACTTATTATTTACTTGATGGGGTTTGTTGATTTGCAAGATCTTTTCCTGTAAATTGTTCCATTGTCAAAAAAAAAAAAAAAAAATTGAAAAACACTGATCTACGACATTTAAAATGTTAAAACGTCCTCCTAATATATCTTAACATAAAGTAATCATTCAAATGTAAGCCAATGGAATTGTATTCTACTGGTGCATACGAAAAAAAAATAAAAGCAAATAATATGTTTGGAAGTCATTTTTCTTTTGCTATAAGTCCGTTAAAGTAAGCGATACAAAACAACACAAACAAATACAAAAGATAGCTTATAAAAAGTGAAAATACAAGAGACAATTACGATCTTAATCTGTGTTATTGGCTTTTTTTTTCCCTTTTCGTTTTTTGTTTTAAGTCTTTAATCTATTAAGTCCGCAAAGATATCAATACTGAAGCCAATTAATCCTTGGCACTCTTTATTGCGAAGCTATGACGTCATTCCGATTCGAATCGTGAGTTGCTATGGCAACACGGCGGCACCCAATCTCATTCACACCGATTTATGTTATCCAATACCACGTTTGTTGGATCGTTTTTTTTTTTCTCTTGACTCCTTTTCATATTTTTCTAATTTATTACGAAATTTACTGAAACTGACTTTTAAAGTTAATTACGAATGTTCCCTCTTTTTTCTTTTTTTGTTAGTCACAGATTCGCGAGATCCTTAAGATTTATTTAGGTCTGTAAATCATTGCCGTTTTAATAACCTTTATCGTTCCGGAATCATAAATTTATCACAGTTTAATTAATGGTAAACGGTTATATATTACAAAGATTATCAGAAGCATCGTTGCTTGGCTCATTAGCTGCATTCTCAATGTTTCTTTTTTTTTTTATTATGGATTTTTATTATTTTTAGCTTAGAAGCTTTTTTTTTGCTTTAATAAATTTATGATTATCTCCATGGAAATACGTAAGCCTATTAGTAAATTTTATTTTCTGATCATTTATAACTTCAAGGCCAGTCGTTGATTGCACCAAATGGTATTTCATAAGTTAACGAAACTATTCCACTTCGTTAGAAAATGGATAATCCTGACTAATGAAGGTTTAAAGAATGCGGCACAGACGTCCTATGATTCCTCAGAAGATGAACAAAAATTTAAGATGAACATTAACAGTTTGCTCTGCCTAGTACAAGTGGCTGAAAAACTTCAATGACAAACAAAACCTTTCTGTTTCTTGAAAATGAAAACGAATTATTTTAAATTTCTATACTACATCGATTCTCAATTTTTTCCCCTCGGAACAAATACGTCTGAGTCAAAGAACCTATTTATATATTCGTCCGAGTTGCCTAAACTTTACGCAAAGAACTGCACAAACATGTGTGGCACGCGATGCGTGTTCGCTCCATCCTCTGCAGGAGCTAGGCACAATCCGACAGTTACCATGTACTATTACCGATAGCCACATTTCGCCATATATTTTGACAGCCACATTTGGGCTGACTATTTGTTTATCTGAAAGCCATGTTCACAGCTATGTCGGAGGGGTTGCTACCTACGGAAGAATCGACTTACGTAGGGGGTCTGCGGACCAGATGGAAAGTCAGGGACTGTCTGTATGCTCAATCTGGCTTACTCTCAGTGTCTGTACTTACATTGTCGCACACCACAATTTGAATATCACTGCTCTAGATAACAAATGTAAATCGTTGAATAATAGTAACACCTTAATTGTACCTTAGAGAGAAAATTAAAATATTAAGGAAACTTTAGAATATTATTTGCCGAAATAAGCTATTATTTAAAAAAAATTACTTTTAGGTCATAAACTTCTAATAGTAAGGATTATTGAATTTTAGATTCCATAATGAATAAATCGATTGTGATTTAAATTGAATTCACAGAAAGAAGCCTAGGAACCAAAAAATACCATTGCATTTCAATAAATCATAAATTAATTATAATCGTCTTATTTTTATAGGACGATTAATTAAAATTTTTATTTCTTATTTTATACTTTTATGTTTTTTCTTTTTTTTCTAGAATGATTAAGTTTCAAACGGGTGATAAAAATCTCGTTGTGTAATCGTTATTTTGGTCGTGGGAAAGAGACTTCTAAGCGAGAACTCTTCAAATTTATGAGATGAGGTGTTCGCTATTTGAGTGACCTCAATAGCACTTGGTGATATACGATCGCAGAAACAGATTACAATCATCCAAGACCATAAAACCACTTAAAACAAAAGCTCCTACAATATTAAAAAAATGAATTCTTAAATCGCTTTCTTAATTAATTTTTATTTTCAAATTTTACCACAACAAAAATAAAGGTTTTTCTCCTAATGTAGCTGTCTGCGCTATTTCCACCAATATCAATTCTAAAATAATCAATTTTTATTTTATTACAGAACCAATAAATAAAATTTTAGTAATATTTCAAATTGTCCACCTATAAACTTTCTTAAGGCATTCAATTGAAACTATGAGTGGTTTAATCAAATGGTAACAAGCTATGCTTCAAGTAACAGAAGCGCTTTAAAAGTGAAACCGAAATAAAGACGCGACTGAAGAACAAAGAAATATATAATATACGTCTCTGCTGAAGAATATCATATTCTTTGCTTTATAGGTTCTTAAATTTCTCGGTATTTTACATTTTTATATTGATAAAGGCACCTCTTATTTATATTTGATTAATAACTTCAAAATTTATATGTTTATCTTTTGGTTTTTCGTTCCCTAATAACTGCTATTTTTTTTTCTTTTCATTATTAGAAGCGTTATTCCAAAATATCCTCCTCAAGTGCATTGCTTTCTCATAGATATGGATCTGAGTGTTCCTCTTCATTATGTATTCAAGTTAAATAGAAGGGGGGGGGGGGGGGGAGAAAAAGAAAGATGAGGACAATAAAACTATGAGAGACAATTAAATGTAGTGCAGGTAAAGAAGGCCTTTCTTACCTGATCTGCTGACATGTAAGAACCGTGGTTTTCTTGCACCGGGTCAGGAATTGATAAGGAGAGGTCAAAACTCTCAGTACCCTACGGAGGAAAAAAAAAAAGGAATCCGATTCAGAAACTGATTCAATAGAGAGAAAAACAAAACAAAATAAAAGCTAAACTGAGTGTTACACGAAGCACTGGAATAAGCTAAACAAAAGATCGAATTTAAAACACTTCAAATTTTGTAACGAATTATTTTTAAAATAATTACGAAATGAAGAAGATATTTCTCCCTTCTTCTATTCTAAGTTTTATTATCTACGCTAGTTCTTTATAATATTTTTTTATTATTATTATTATGAATAGCATCAGCTTTCTCGCATTAATTGGGATTTAAGGGTACTTTAACGTTCCGTCTCATTTACTTTGCAGAAAATTGATAAAGAGAAAAGCATTTTCCACTTTGAACTATTTTAAATCGTCTTATTTACTCAAGTGAACTGTTGTTTATGACTAAATTTATATGCTCCATTACAGAATGCGTTGTTCCGATTCTCCCAGCGCTCTAATTCATTAAATTTAGTTCTCTCTGAAACAGTAATTTTAAAATAAACATGAAAACCCGTTTAAAAATAAAGACTTAAGTATTTAACTGAAGGGGAAAAAATATAGTTGTATTTCAAAACCTCTATGAAGTAGTTACAAGGTTTAGTTTAGAACTAATGGGAAAAACTGATAAATATACGACGTTTCAAATGCGAGTGGAGGAATGAATTCGAATGTCTGTTATTTCAAGGATTGAAAGCAATACTTTAATGAAATGCTTAATTAATCTCTATCCGTCAAGAAGGCGCCTGTGGAAAGCAGTTATTATTTTTCCTCGTTTTCAAAACAAGGTAAATATTATTGATTAATAAGTTCGTTAGTAAATGCTAATGAGGGTCTGTTATTAGTAAAACAGGTACGATGTTATTTTGTTTTTCGACAAAACTAGTTTTACAGGAATTACATTAACATATACATCAGCGGGAATTGCAGTTTTTATTTTTATGTAGCTTCATTAAAATGAATTTGTTATTTACTTGAAAATAACGACAACAACAACAGCATCCGGAAGGTAGTTGACTACGACGCCACCTATCGGTAGAATTCATTAACACTTAAATCTCTTCTAATCAATTATCCTGCGATTGAATGCACTTTATATTTATCTGGTATTAAAGATGTATGTAAGATATTTTAAGATAAAGTAAAATTTCTCTATTTTCTGCTTTCTTTCAATTTTTTTGAATAATCCTAATCATAGAAGCGTTCTCCAATACTGATATGATTTTTGCAGAAAATTAGTATATGAAGACCTGAGGGTATTAAGGCAAGTGCGAAAATTAAGAAGAAGAAGTAGAAGAAAAAAAAGAGGATGAAGGTGGGAGAAGGTGTTGATTAAGAAACATTCTTTTAAATAAGAGCAAATCCAAAAATTAATGAGACATAAGTAAATACAGAAAAATAAAACTCCATATTAAGAAACATCATGAAAAATAAACGAAACAATTGTTTATATTCGTGTCGTACTGTATGGGTATCTCCAAAACCGCTTGAGTTCGAAACATGAAATTTCGCATGAGTGTTCTTTGTCAAATCTAAAACATATGCATTCGACGAATTTTCGATACTCGCATTCTAAGTGTAAATTGGGGTGGGGGGGGGGGGACTTTGTTGAAAAATACTTTACGGGGTTTCAGATTACAAAATATGAATATGACATTACTTTGTCATCATAGATCTCGTGATTTTGTACCAACTGGGGAAGGTTTGAAGTGATAGAGGTGTGGAGGACAGAAAAGAGTGTGAAGTCTTATAGTCTCCGATCTCGATATTCACTTGATATCTAGTGCTTATCGCTTTACAAAAGAGAAATATAACATTCGTAACTACCATGTGACTTTTTTACCAACTGGAAAAGTTTCAAAGTGATCACACAACTACAATTTCTTCGTCATCCGCATCAGGACAACTCTTTTTTGTTACCCGCGCGAGGCACAGGAATTTTTGCTAGCATACGTATAAAATAACAATCATTGTCTGAAGCTAGTAAAGATATAGAAATCAGCCGAGAGAGGGCAGTGTATGCAAGGACAAGTGAACAACTGTAGAAAACATTACGAAGAAAAAGGAGTTTTGAAAGAAAAAAAAAATTACATAAACCGCGGCTCATGGACTCCTTACTAGTTAAACAAAATTAAAATTTCCTCTAAATTAAAACAATAAGCTTAAAGAATGTTTCTGAATTCGTAAGATTTTAGACAATTCCAAAGAAAGTACTTCAGATACATCATAAACAGGTTATACTTTCAGAGGGTTTTTGAATTGAATTCTTTCTCGTTTCAAATAAACGTAAAACATAAATCAATAAATTAAAATTACCCAGTTTTCAGCTCGTATCCTGTCAGACATTAAAAACAATTTATTACTGAGAAGGAAAAAAGAACAGTGGGTTCTTATGGAATGTACCAGATTGTTCGTCTACCTCGAGGAATGTGAGTCAATTCATGGCGTCTTTTATTCTCTGTAACAATAAATGTAAAAACCAGTTTACGTGTTGATCTATTGGCATAAAAAGAAACCTTTCTTAAACAGGAGGAACTCCGTTACTATCAGTCACTTCGCATTATTTACACTTGGCTATTCATCTGAACGTCATCGCCCCCTCCCCGGTCTCCTTTTGTATGTTTCAGGGGAGGAAACGTCTGCTATATTTATAATGAAAATAGCTCCGGGCTTAACATATCTTAACATATGGTTTTAATAGATTCCACATTGTTTTCATTGCCATGTTATGTACATACTATAAAATATCTACAATTCTCATCCGAATCGCAGTGGCCTCCAATAAAAAACTCATTAAAATTACTTTTCAGAATAAAAACGATGGGATAAAAACGACAACATTTTTTCGTACAAGTTAGACTGATCTTCGATTTTGTTAAAACTATTGTTTTCAGATTCACATACTTTTATTTTATATTTTTATTTTCATCAGTTTTCCTTTTTAGCTCAAATAGTGTCTTTACTTGAGCACTAGAAGCCGCCATTTTGAAATGAGTCCCAGAACTTAAGAATGCAATAGAATCATCACTTCTTATTTAATCAACAAATAAACCAACAGCAAATAATTTTCAAGTAATTTATTAAACTTCAGTAAAATTTAAAAGAATAAAAATAAAATAAAAACAAGCAAAACCTGTTCTTTGCTTCAAATTTTTGAAATTACAGGTGGAACTATATTTCGACTGCGGATGCTCATTCTAGAAGGTGAAGAAATTGAACGGAAAAGTAGAAAAACAAAAATTGGAAAAAAACTTTGCTCTCTGAAGTAATGGTACAAAGTATTTTCTTTACTTGTAGTATTTAATATTGGAATCCATTACTTATACTACAGAAAATGTCTATAGAATCACTATAATGTTTACATTTCGTTTCTCTATAATGCTTCACGAAGTTACAGCGATTTGAATTTTCCGCATCCATCAATCATTGCGTTTTACCAAACTTAAAACTCAATTACTGAAGCATAAATTTTAAATTTATGAAAAGGAAAACAAAATAAAGAAAATAAATTCCATTTCAAACCAACTTACTGTAAAGCAGTTTTTCTATTATGATTTTTGTTCTCGTATAAGCATGCATAAGTATTCTTTTTTTTCTTTCCTTAAGAAAGATCTTAACAAATAACAACACCATGTTTATAATTACAGAAAAATAAACTCCACATTTTTTGTTTCAAAAAATTCCAGAAATTACTAACATTGATAACAAAGACAAGACCTGATCGTAGCCAATTAATAACCCGAGGAAATCCTTCATTTGTAAACAGCCCCAAGGAAAATTAGTGAAAAGAAACGAAAATATTTTAACCGCCTGAAAGAAAAGGAAAAAAATAATAATAATTACAGTTGACAGAAAAACATAATGAAGAAATAATCAGAAGGAAATGATGCTATTGGCAAAGAGTCACTCTCAATTGAAATATTCCCAAACTGTCGAATTAACTCCTTTTTTTTTTTATTTTTAATTCCGAAGAACCTGAAAATCTGTAGAACTATCATTTAATTACTGAACCTTCATTAAATGCAAAATATGCAGCATCTATTTATAATAAACTAAGAATTAATATAGAGACAGACGTTACTATGTTTAATTTATCAGTTTAATTTAAATGTTTTTAGCAACCTACGAAATTATAAAGAGTTCTATAAAAGGAGACACATTTGATCTATAAAATAAAGTCAATTTCTCTATTTATTTGGACAAGCAAATTAATGCACTTATCATTCCAATACATTATTAAGTTTGAACAAATGATCTGCATAAACACTGTATTGGAATTAGTTTTCTGTTTAGCACAAAAATCAACAATTTCTTTCAGATCATAATGAATTTATTTTATTTTATTTATTTAAAATGCAAAATGTATGTGTATAGTGGATATGTAAATGTATTTACTGTCAGTAACAAGATAGCTTACCACGTAATCTGTTTTCTTCCAATTGGACGGCTACAATTTAATGATCTGTCTTCATTGTTGACACGACGTAATAAGAACAGAGCAATTGTTAGTTTATCAAACACAATTCGGATTTTAGAGTTTAGATATTTTAAAAAGTTGACAGCCACTCGATCAGAGCGTTGTTACAAATTATTCAATTCAATGGCATTACGAGCAAATAATCTGATAGTTTCATTTTTATATTTGCATCATTCACTTCTCAGTGTCTAATTATGAAAACGGAGTTCTGAATTAATATTGCGCATTATTTTTTAGTAATGAATTTATAAGATTAACTTTTTTAACTTTTGAATTAGATTAAAAATATTTTTGTCATCGTAAATGAAATATTTCATACTTTATCCCAAAATGGACAAGAACCATCCACCTTTCATCATTGCTATCATTTTAAAAACACACACAATATTCCCTTACCAAAATAGTTGCGTGAAAAGAGCGGGAAAGCGGGGAGGGTCCCAATTCTGCTTCTGTTCAACTCTCCCCCTCTCACTCAAAAAGCTCATCAAATGGCAACAACCGATAATATTGCTCCTCCATTATACAGGTATGCCATGTCAAGGCCGCAGGTGCAAAAGGCCTGTCCACTACAAAGTTGCAGGGGTGAAAGGTTTTTCAGCAGGCAACAGATCGCTTCCAGTTGCTTATTACAAGAGCCCGCATTTTTTCAAAATCTTCGATATAAGCATGCTCTTTATGACTTAAAAATTGATTAAAAGTACGACAAAAAAAAAAAAAAAACCCAAAACTTTCGTCTTGTATCCATCTGGGAACGAACCATATACAGTATTTCCATAATATCTAAACATTGTTTTCTACCCGCCATATGCTTTATATAAAATCCACATATAAATATCATTATATTACGACAAAAATTTGGATGAAGGTGCTCTGAAACTTAAAAAGAAAGAAAATATTTACGTACAGCCACAATGAAGTCCTTTTTCATATAATAATGAATCATATTGAAATATTTACACAATGTAAAAATAAAAATAAAAAAAAAAAAATTAGGAAAACCAAAATGTGACGTTTCGTGGCCCCGTAGTCCTTTCCTTGTAGGCTATATAATATTAGTAATGGGTTACACTGTAATTCTTTGCTAAATTTTATTACCAAAACAAACTAGAAAACACAAAATTTCATAAAATGAATCAGAATCTCATTAATTTTTACATTGATGATTTTTTTTTTTATTCGCTTGTTTTTATTTATTTACTTTTTTTTTTTTTTTGGTTGGTAAGTTTTTATGATTTAAAACTAATATTAAAAAAAATCATACTTAAGTGTAAGTAGTTTTTTTTTTTTTTTTTTTTTTAATAGCCGTTTATAAAAGTTGTCGGAGAACTAAAAAACGAATATGGTACTAATGAAAACATGTTGTAACGAAATTTCTTTAAAAGGATATTTGATTCACTGAGTCTTGCACTACAGTACTTATATATAAAATAAAAAAAATTAAAAAAATGTCGAGGTTATGTTGATTAAAAATCCCGAAACTCATTTTAAAATTTAGTATCGTCTTTTGTGGTTACTCTCGTATTAACTTCGATTTAAGAAATATAGGAAATTTCATTTTTGTTTTGTTGGCGTGGAGCCAGTTCTTATGACTGCCAATTTTTATACTCACTATTTACTCATTTCTTTTTCTGTTAGTGATTTAATTATTGGTTATGAATTTATTGAAGCGTTTCAAAACCATAATCCTTTCATTTCCGTGTAGTAATTTTATTGTTAGACATTTCCCGGAAAAAGTTCCTCGATCTAAGTGTGTCCGTTCCATTGTTACTATGGGTTATCAGTACAAGAGGTAGAAATAAAAGAAATTTTTTGTTTTTTTCTTTGTTATTTTAGCGTTTCAAAATTGAGGAACATTTATTATTTGGCAGTTAAGGCAATTTATTATTTGTTTGAATTTTACACAGAAAAGAAAAAAAAAATCGTTCTTTCAGCATCTATTGTATAAAAGACCTTCGTAACATTCGTGAATTCCTTTCTTACTCAAATCGATGAGACACGTGCACATTTTATTGTTATCAAGTCCCAGAAAAATTAACCATTTATTCTAACTTGGTAGGTTATTAAAACTATTAATTAATAAGTACAAAATTTATACATTTTTTATATATATAAAAAATATTGGCGACTTTAGCTCCTCAAAATTTATTAATAATAATAAAAGCTTCGATGGTGTGTGAAGATAATGTTTTTGTTTTTTTATTTCGATGATCATTTGAGGGGATTTTCACTTAAAATCGATTTAAATTAAATTCTTTATGTTCTTGTGAAATAATATTTTTTTATTTAGAGAAAGCAAAATATTGGTTTTGCTTAAAATAATAAGAATTTTATTATTTTGGGTTAATAACAATTTGTATTTTTTATTTTGTCTTTGGGCTACGACGGTCAATGAGTTAAAAAGCATCTTATCATTGGATTTCTTTGAA
Organism: Thereuonema tuberculata; assembly: GCA_023159025.1. Taxonomy (NCBI): domain Eukaryota; kingdom Metazoa; phylum Arthropoda; class Chilopoda; order Scutigeromorpha; family Scutigeridae; genus Thereuonema; species Thereuonema tuberculata. Next base: position 26,565,618 of record JAFIDM010000007.1, on the reverse strand, counting down.
TCTGCGACAAAAAACTTGGACGAAACTTAAAGATGACAACAACCTACTTCTGTACGTTCTGTTCTACTTTCTATAAAGCGCCATTAAATCATACAAAACATTTCAATGTGATGAAAAGTCACTCGTGCGGAACAAACGCACCAGTCACAAATTTCGTTCGTTTATGAAGGGTTAAAAAAAAATCTATTTACTTTTATCTGCCCTGGAACTTTAGTAAAACACAAATCTCTATTCACAACTGAACTCGGAGCCCAATTCTTGATCAGTTTAAGCTATATTTAACTATTCTTTTATTCATTTCTATTCAGAGTCATATTTTATGTCAAAGTATTTGCATTGGGCAAACAGCTGACTCTAATCCTTTGACTATAGTCAAAGACTGAAGCAAGGCTTAACACCTTTCATTGAAAAGGAACAGGCAAAAAAAAAAGCAGCTTTTTCTATAAGCAACACATAAATTTCTCCGTAATCCCCTTAACACGCAAAAAAAAAGCCAATTCTCTCTTTTGACTCGTGGTAGTAACAAAGATTATTTATCAATCCAATCACAATGTAAACAGTCCGAATGGACTCGTCCAATCCTGCAATAACCACCCCTCCCTTCTCTCTTGGTCATAGATCTCTCTCAAGGTCCTTTTTTTTAGATGTAAAATCAAATAAAAAAGATCATATCAATTCTAAATTTATCCAAAAACAATAAAAACAAATATGGTTCGGAGAAGGTTTGATGTGATAGGTTAGGGAGAGCCAGGATACCCATCCCTTCCCGGGCAACGCCAGGTACTTTAGGCTAGTGTAATTAAGAATGATATATATGAAAACATTTCCACTAACCTTCAATAGATGACGCTAAATTAACATTAGCGCAAAGAATAGTACATCATAATAGCACCATTCCAATTCGATTTCTCCACAAAAGTCTTACTTTTTTTCCCCCCAATTTTTTTTTTTTTTTTTTTTTTTTTTTTGAGTATTTTACTACTTACTATGAAACACCAGAAATATGCCACGAATACTTGGAATTCATATTTCATCTTCATCTTTAACATTTACAATAAATATAGATGGTATTTTAATGATTTTATTTATTCTGGTTTTTACTTTCTGTTGATCAATGTTCTATGGAATGTGTGTCTTATCCTATGCGACTACTTAATAATAATTAAGTGATATCGTAAAGCCCAGATAGTTTTTATGTAATTCAAGTGATAATTGGGCGACCCACAGCCAGAGGGCGCAACTGTCTTCGGTTTCTCTCGTACGTGTGGTAACTCAACTGTCAACCAAACGGAAATAGAACAGCTTTATAATTGCTACTGTTCTTTGTCAAATTGATAGAATCAGATAAAACTAAAATAATTTCAAAGACTAAGTAAACAAAGCATCATTAATAGTCAAATATGAAAGATCTAACCATAGACTAAAACAAATCGAGAAAAAAGAAATAAAACAAAAGTTTAACATTCACTGAGCAAAGGCTAAATGTCAAGCTAAATATTACAATATTTAGGATTAAACAAACTGATAATGAAATACAAAATATTAGCAATAGTAATGGAAATATCAGAGAATAACAGATTAATGTTTTTAAATTTAATACTGTTAAAGTAAAATAAATCCATTACATTGTGCATAAAAATTATTACAAAATATGGTACATTAATATTTGAAAGATAGTCGAGAGCTTTGTGATGTTCTAGTAAAAACAACAAGACAATAAACGTAATCTAATCAAATACACTAAGCTTTTCTTTTTTTTAATTGGTCAGCAGGACAGCTGCGTCGAGTTTATTGCGGTTCATCAATTAACATAGCAAATGACTCTATAATTCACGAAAGATCGTAAATAAAAACAAAAATATAAACGTCCCTAGTTTCAATTGCTCGTGTGGATGTCTAACTTACGCCTTGTATTCAAACATCAAAAAGCAATTATTCTTAAATAATATAAAATGAAAACAAACCAACAAACAACGTGAAATATCGCGGGATAAAAAGAAAAGAAAAAAGAAAGTTACCTCTTCATCTACTCGCCAGAGGACACCACCCTTCCTGTTAATTATACGAACAAAATTATTCAAGCCGATTCTGAATGTTAAGTTATATTAGATTGTTTCGCTGTAAGTGAAGTACAATAAAAAAAAAAACCAATTTAGAGAATATTAAGTTATTTTTTTAAGTATTATTTATTATTAATAAAGTTTAAGCAATCTTATAGATTGCCTTGCATTATTAAGATAGGATAGACAGAATCGTAGTTACAGATCTGGACTTTTACGTATCTTAATCAATTTCAAAACAAAAATGGTAGTAAGAATTTCTTACAGATAAATTACATCGGATTTATATAAACACAGCAAGATTTTTAGGAGAATTAGAAATGCGAAAATCTATTGTTAGAATAATCACTTCTCCATTGCCACAAATACTGATAATCATCTGTAAATGGAACTAATTTATTAACAGTTGATTCTTACCTTATCTGTTCAATTAATAACATTTGCGGTCAGTTCTTGTACCTTTTTTTTCCCGCCCGAACAGAAACAGAAGCAGAAATTAATGGCGTACAAGATAATAAACAGGAAAAAAATGACAGATAGTCTCCGAGCGTTTCAAGGCCAAACCTAACTTCCTTTGAAAGTATTAATAATAACATCGGAGGAAAAAAAAAAACAACAAAAAACAAACAAGTCATTATCAGCAATTTTATTATCAAGAAGAACGATAAAATAAAATTTAAATCTAAAACAATGACAAAGAATTTGTCAATGATGGCGGTATATTTAAAGAGGGCTTCATCTTATTTCATTGAATGAAATAATTTTCAAAAACTCGTACAAGTCGTTTTGTTTTCGCCCTCCCCCCTGAACTTTTTCTCTACAGATGGAAGATGTGAAGGAATTGAATGCAACATTCTTTCATTGTTCCTTTCTAATGTAGTTAAGGTGGAGACACTGAAAAAAAATCATTTATCCATTGCCTAAAACTACTCCGAGCTGTGAGATGTTTTCGACAGCCGAAGTCAAGCTGAAGAGTAATAACATGTACTCTTCATGAAACGTGTACTGAAATTTTGATGAAAATGTCTTATTATTGTATATATCGAAGCGTTTAATCTACAAACAGTAAACCGACGACGACATTGTGATCTTTTAACAAAATAATTATATTTTGCAGTTAAAAATCCAGTCTCATCACTACTACGCGGCTAATTTCTACGTTTTTCTAATTTCAGCCACTTTTATATGTTGTTTAAAAAAAAAAAAATATTAATTCTAATTCTAAATAAAGAAAATAAGTTCAAATTAAAAAAAACGCAAATTCTATAAGTTAAACCAGGCTTTTTATAAAAGAAATGCATTAAACGGACGAAAACGCTACCACCAACGTTTTGCAGTGGCTCCGTTGCTTAGAGCGCCGTGACACTGTCGAGCGTCTGTACAACAGCGCCATCGGTTATTAAATTGTCAAAAGCTGTTGGGAACATGACAAAGAGACAAGATTAGTGCAAAACGATTCATCCCAAGTCCCGAAACAGCAAGATGGAAACCCACGATCAATCCCAATTGGATTTTTCTCTCTGGCGACTTCGGAAAGACGAAGCGAAGCGGCTTAGGGAAAAGGAGATATCGTCTCGCGTAAAAACGGAAAGCAATTCTTGTAACAACGGCTTCATTTAAAAAAAAAATCCAGAAATTTCAAAATATATTAAAATAAAATATAAACAATTCTCTAAATATTTTAAGTGATTATCTTAATTTCAATTTAAAATCATTTACCACAAAAATAACACTGTTTATAAAGAACTTTATTCAATTTGAAATTTGACGTATCTTGATTTAAAGTCCAAGAAGAAAATGGGAATTTAAATTGATGAAAAACAATAGAGGAAATTAACTTTTCGAATTATTCGTTATCAGCTGATGAAGAAACTTTTATTTATAAATAATTGCTATTTTGAATATTCAGTTGGACAATTATGTAACTGAATAAAACCTGTCCACAAGACGGATGTTAGGTTAGTAAAGTACAAAGGGATCTCTTATGCAGTTTTCTAGATCTCTCTGGGTGTCACGTAGCGAAACGCTCTCTCCCTGTGTTTAGAAGATAATTTTAATTTCCTGTGAAAGTGGAAATACTTTCTTCAATGAAAGTCCGTGGCAGGAATCGAACCTGCAATCTTCTGATCCGAAGTCAGGCGTCTTATCCATTAGGCAATGCGGACTACTTTCAAATTATTTATTAAATATTCTTCAGTTATTCATCGCCCATCCGAACCATTTTATTAAATAGGAATTGTTATATAGTTTTCCAGATCTGTCTATCTGTAACGCAGTCCAGGAGAAAGAGCTGCCCTGTAAATCTTACATGTACGACAGGGCAGATCTATCAGCGTGCCCGCATTCGCAATCGTGGGAAGTTTTTTGAGCAGGGCGGTATTTTTTTCTTTATATTGCAGTTTCACGTTCACGAAACAGAGACAACATCAAAGTACTCATCAAAAAAAAAAAAAAAAAAAAAACCGACGGCCAAGATTTGCCTAAACGATGCCTTTTACTCGTAATGTGACTTAGAATCAAGTCTTCCAATAAACAAATTCATTTGTGTTCCTAGCAATGCATTCATTTTAATTTTCTATCATCATATGATGGGCAAATACTCTATCCAGATTAAAAGCAGTCACATTATTATCCCATCATTGTTGACGGGGCCTATAGGCTAGTATTCAAATAAATATACATTGTTTATTTGAATATCATCTTATTTTGCGGATACAGAAGGTGGTAAGACAATTGCACTTGGCATGTGTTTGTTAAGCTTTCGGGAAGTTTTGTAACGGTTTTAAAAATCCTCTGGAACAACAAACGAAAAAATTCTGAGAAACAAAAAGACCAAAACTCTATTAATAACAGAAAAACAGATAAAACTACTTGGGAAGTTAGCTGAGGTTACCAAAGGTAAATAATTCGTTGAAATGTCAGCTTCAACCTTCATTTCATAATTGCTTCTTCCAATCCATTGTGTCTTTCTTTTTCTAATTATTCGTTGCCAATCACAAGGAATGATCCAAAACAACGCTTCAACAATGGACTGAATGGAGCGACACCTGCTGGCGACGACTTTTCTCTGTGCCCACAATGTCCTCCATCCGAACCAATTTCCCTCCAATTAAGCGTCTCCGAGAACGCTTTTAATTCCATTCAGGATTAGAATAACGAAGAGTGGCGCCCCCTTTGAACATCAAACTCAAAGATTTAATAAGAGCGGGCAAAAAATTATTTATTTATTTTCTCTTTCTACTGAAAATGGAATAGAGCCTCAAAATATAAAGTTAAGCAGATTTGTGTTCTAAAGGTTATTGACATTTCAAAAATAAAATTAAAATTTTTAAAAATTAAAAATGTAGAAAATAATGGAGGGAAAAAAAACGAAATTATAATTACTAATATTGCTGTTACCCGTGGATTTATAGAACCGTGAACGTTTTGTTTGTATTTTTGTCAATCAATGACTGTTTATTTCAATTTGTTATTGATTACGTAATAAAATTTCCCGCCAATCGCAAGATAGGAAAGCTTAGAATCAAATGCGAAAAGATCTACACAATGACACCAGTTTTCTAAAAACATCTGAAACGTGGTTTTACGCATTTCGTTTACATAATTTGGAAGACAATATCTAAAAATTATATTTAATAGTTTTGTAAATTATTAATAATAAAATCTTGATAGCGAGGAACTGAAATTTTAAAAAAAAAATTGATAATAGAATTATGTAAACATGAAAGTCAACGTTTTCGAATTCAGTAAAGATCTTCGATTACATAAAAAACGTATTAGCTGATGTTTATAATGTCATACTTTAGATTTTATTTTGTGAAAATGCGTACATAGACTGTTAACCATCACTAAATTTCTCTTCTTAGTTATTCTATGTAAATAGTTTAAAAATCCATTGCTGTTTCAACCCCCACATTTACATTACAATGAATGTAACGTTCTTTTCAATGGTGTTTGGAGAGGGGGGATAATGACTTAGACATTTCCCATTTGATTGTAGAAATAGAAATAAAAGAGATCTTGAGGGAGTGTGTTTTTCTCCGTTTGCTTTTACAGTGCAATTAAAAAGGCAGTCAGTTAATGCCTTGAGGCAGGGGATATACCGATTGCAAGGGCTAACCTCAAAAACAATGGTCCGCCATACCTAATCAATAGCAATTGTTCTAATGTTGTTGTTATTATTGTTTTTGTTTTTTTTTCCTTTCTTGTGCAGCTGCACCGTCTGCTCTTCCATCCTCTCCCTACGCAGCCATCATGTAAAATTCATTTCCAGTCCGTACGACATATCAATTAGGCCCTGTTGCTGCTTACTGGTGGCTCAGAACATCTTGGAGGAACCCCTCACAGCAACTGAATATTCATAGCAAAGAAACAATCGGTTGGCAACATCTAATTGACACTTTAGCGGCTTTATTTGTAGTGCTGGTGGGGGTGGTGGCCTTCTGCTGAGACCACCCGCAAAAAACCAACGGCGCCTTATAGAAGATCGCTATTCTTTTGAAAAAAAAAAAAAAAAAAGACGCTGAAATAATAAATGACTTAAACCATTAACGGCGGGAAAAGAAAAAAGTAAATTACAGGGTTTTGCACTCATTTCGATATTTACTTATTTCAATATGTATTAGTTACTTTTAATTAATAAAGAGTTTACAGATGGCTAATATTTTATTTCTTGATAAATTCGTTTGAGTAAAGCCCTTTTATCGCCATCCTGTCTGTCTGTCTACGTGAAACAGGCAATGAATGAAATTTGTATATTTTTGATAATCTAATGATAAAAAATATTTCCTAATCGGCTAAATATGATCGCTTTTAATGGAACCATATTTTAATTTTAATGATTAAGTTTTGGCGCAATTGGAACAAAAATACAAACTCCATAAGGAAAGAAAAAAACAAATAAGTTAATTATGAATATTTGTTTTTGTTTTTCCAGATATTTTCGATTCGTCTCAAGCTCGTGAAAAATATTTTACAAATCAGTAATAATAAATTCACCGAATACTCTGTTAATTTTCAGAACCTCAGTTTTTTGGCCTCTTATTATTATTGTAGAAATAATATTTTCTTTTAAGTTAATCATGTAACTTCACTGAATTTTAATGCCTTATTTCTAAGATTTCTTTTAAGTACTCGTATCTTACATATCTATAAGCCTCTCTTTTGAATAATTCACCCTCCATTGTAACCATTTGAAAAAGAATAAATACACGGGCTCATAAACAGCAATCAAAAAACACAAACTCTCTTCACGTTCCTCACCCAAGGCCTGAAATTCCTTAAGACCCTCTTAATAGAAACCAATGTTTTTGCAAATGTTTGAAATATTTTTGCTTTTATTTATATGTATAAGAATATTATATATATTCTATAATTGATAGAAATATATAACTAGCACATATATGGACTTCACAGTGTCCATTAATTGAAGCGTTGAAATTAGTTTTGTAGAATGTCGTTATTTTAGTTTTCTAAAAAAAAATCAGATACAACAGAAATGACATATCTTTAAATAAAATAAAAAATCATGAATCTTTTCCATTTGTTTTCCTCAATACGTTTTTTTGCAATCTCTTTTCCCAGTGTGCACCTCCTGGGACCAAAATGTCGGCATTTGTCAACTATGTCGGACGGATATTTGTCAGCATCGATCATTATTTACTGGATATATATCCATCCATCTATCCATCGTTTCCAATCCATTAACAGTGATAAATGATGTTTTGTCTTCGTTTAGGAGGTCAATAGCATCGGAGAGAGAAAAAAAAATAATAAAAAAAATACAGACTATCTGAACGACGATATCATCGTTCTACTGATAAAATTCTCGACATCCCATCTATCATTTTCCTCCCCTCCCCCTCGAATTGAGTCAAGCCATAACATAAACCAATTGTCATTCAAATGAGGGGTTGAATCATTTCGAAAGGGAGGGGGGGGGGCATTGATAATTGAAAGATGTTTTCAGATTTAATAGTGAATCATCCCCCACAAAGGAGAACTGGAATCCACAATGGCATTATTGGAAAAAATAAAAACAAAAATAAAATCCTCCCCTCATTCGATTTGAATGGTGACTACTTTTAAATCCCTGAACAAAAGCCAGTGTCTCTCTACAAAAGGGATTAAATTTAAAGGAAATAAATTTCTAATTAGATTCCTTTGTAAAGATAAAATCACAAGGTTTTAATCTATTGTTGAAAATTTCTATTTTGCAAAACTTCCAATTATAACACATTTTAAATTTATTAAATAAGGTTAGCATTACATTCATTTGTTTTGATAATGATTACTACTTATTATTATTATTATTATTATTATTATTATTATTAAGAAATGATTCAAGTATTTGGTTTATTTTGAAACAATCAAAGTCCGTCAGTGAAAAGATTTTGTTATTATTTCCGTTCCTACCTTTATTATCAACACGGTGAAAGATGAATCTCCCAGAATGCAAAGCAGATTACAGATTGTCCTTTCCTGGCCTTTCGCTAACATTGAAATAGAAGAGAAGCGACCTCTTCTCTTTCAATGTTAGCGAACGGCCAGGAAAGAACAATCTATAATCTGCTTTGCATTCTGGGAGGTTCATCTTTCACCGTGTTGATAACAGTCAGAACTGATAAATTTGAATTTAAATAATAAGATTATGTTTCACGAAAAGCGCAACAATAAGTAATAAATATATTTTTGTATTTTTTTTTTTAATTGCATAGAGTGATGGAGATTAGAATAGAAGAGAAAATTACCAGATTCAATTTGTGGGCCCGGTAGACGAGTGGTAAGGCGCTTCACTGTGGCCTGAAGGAATCTGGTTCAATCTGGGGATTTTACCATGCGGAATTCTCCTCCAAACCGGTCCTAGGATTCATCCGGCCCTTTCTAAAATGGGTACCTGGTTTCTTTCCCGGGGGTTAAAGGCGGGGCGGGTGTCGGGCTGACCACTCGACCTCAACTTTGGCCACAAAACGCCGGGAGCCTTAACTCCCGCGACCCCAAGGGCCACATTGACCTTTTCCCTGTCTACACAAGAGCATCAGTTACGCGGCGTAGACCGGGCCTAACCAGGTTAAATTTATTTTAATTAATCTATGGATTTAACAATAAATAATAATAATAACAATAATAAAAAACAATAAAAACATTGATGATGTCATTGGTAAATAATGTCCCGTATATTGTTGTGATAGAAATTTGTACCAATAATTTTTTATTATATTTGTTTAATAACATATTTTGAAGCAATTTATCTAAGATCCAAGCGAATATTTGATATTTTAAATTCTTTAATAAATTTCAATGAGATGACAACGTTTTTATATATATTGGATGGAGGCTAGCTTCAATCGAGTAAAACTCTAAATGATGCAAAAAAAAAACCAACCATTTTTAAATCTTTGAGGGAAATAAAAGGACTGGTACGAGGGGGCGGAATGGAGAGAGAGCATCTCCTCACCCTCGCAATCAAAGTGGCTGTAAAATAAATGGACTTCTTGGTTTTCCAATGGAAGAAAGAAAATGAAGGAAAAAGCTACAAAGTAGTCCTTCACTGGGATCCGGGAGACACTGTTTAAGTGACTCAAATCTCCACCCACACAAATCCGGATGGAAAACACGGAACCACAGATACCCGAAATGAAGGAGACTATTCATGCTTCAATTCAATCAAAAATTAATTTAAAAAAAAAAACACTTTAAAACGCCGAGTTAAAAAGAAAAAAATTTCCATTACCTCACTTTCTTCTGTGAGGATGATTTTTAAGTCTTTGTTCTTGTCTTGTGATTAAAGCATTAGACCAACAAAACAAAGAAAATAGAGAACAATTTAAGAACTATTAAAAAAAAAAAAAAACATCAAAACATCATTACCTTAATGTAAAACGTTTCGGTTGACTGAGCGCAGTCCTTCATCAGGGACAATTGTCAATGTTTTGTTTAAATGTAAGTTACAACTGAAGAAAAATGAAACATTGATTTCATTTTTATACTAGCTTTTGTAATTTGTAATTTCATTCTTCTTCACGAAATAATTATTAGCCAACACATCAAAGTTTAAATTAACAAGTTGTAATTAACAATATTTTATAAACAACTTTTATTACAACTTGTTAATTTCATGTGTTGGCTAATAATTATTTCGTGAATATGAATTACTGAGCACACGTTAAAAACATTTCATTCTTCCAAATAAGTTATTTAAAAAAAGCGTCGTTATAAAATCCAATGGAAATTGATTAAAAAACTTAAAAGAAAAAAAATTATAGCGCCAATAATCAAAAGTTATATATATATATATATATATATATATATATATAAAGATAAAACTCAAAGCTGACTCTTCGAGTTTCGCAAAGCAAAAATGACAATCAATCTTTTGCAATTTAGAAAAAGTAAAGAATATAAGAATAAAATTAACTTATATTGTTAAACTATATAAAGCCGAACAGTGATGTGGAATTGGCCGTATCTTGACAGAAACAAGTGATATGGTTTTTGTTTTGGCATTTTCAAATTCCACATCACTATTCGGTTTTTATATTAATATATATATATTTATATATCTGTTCGTCTTTTAGCCAATTTCCAATTTCAACGAAGATCTCTGTTGATTGTAATTGATTATTGTTTGTTTCTTTCTTGTACAAGAGCGTTTACGGATCCTTTTTATTTCTATGTTATTCGAAAACAGTTCGTTTGACATAAAACCATAATGGCAATCTAATTACGATTTTATGTTGTTTGCGTTTCCCAATTTAATGAGTTTGTCCTTATTTATTCTAATTCATTAACAAAATAATTCAGTTTTCATTAAAAAAAAACAAATTCGAGTAATTAGCACAGTCACGAACTTGTAGTGGAAATAAAAGAATCATTAGACATTATTATTCTTAGGAATTCTCTTACGAGACTTAAAAGAACTGGTAATCAATGATATTGTTAGTTTTATTTTTTGTTTGTTGGCTTGTTTTTTTTCAAATTTTTCTTTATAATTTTTTATTGAAATCTATTTTATATCAAGTTTCTTCTATTCTCCGCCAACAAATAAAACACGTAGATACTGGGTAAAAGATTGTACGCCATCTACAACAGACTGACGTAAATGTTTCATTATATTATTTGCGTAATTATAAATGTCATCTATATATCATACAAATTATATTAATAGAAACAATATTTTAATGTTACATATTTTCATCATTTTTTGCACTGAAAATTGTATAAAGAAAACTGTGACTGTTGAAATATGACATTGAGTACTTGATCAGCAGTTGATGTCCAATAAGGGAAACCTTTATTTTTGTAGTGCTAATCTTAAAACCATTGACGGACATTTTAGGACGATCGTAACGATGACATCAATATTCTACCAATCCAGATCTTTGCATTATTCCTGACCCGATATAATACAAGAAATTCTCACTCAAATTATTAACAATAAGTATTTCACTGACATACGGTAATTTAGGGTTAGCGGAAGTTAAACCAAGCCAAAATCGCAAGTTCAAGTGTAAGCAGCACAAAACTGTAACGTCATGGTCTCTGTCAAACAAGGTTAATATATTATATCCAATCGGAATTAAGTATATTAGGGGCTGATTTGCATAATTAACGATAATTACGTAAGGTAAAGTTATGTCTGGAGTCAGTGCAAGAGCAATTTGTTTTTTATATCATTTTCTTTAAGAGAAGTCGTTGATGAATTAACTAAGGACGAAGGATTTTCATTTCTCGGAGTTTGGTAATGAAATCTGAAGGAATTACATATAAAGATTATTACGTTGAAAATTAGCTTTTAATTTCAGACAAGCATCTAGCATTCTATCTTATCGATATTAAATGTTTTGAAATAGTATAAAGCATTTATTTTAATACTTTAACCATCTAATTTCGAAGTTAAAATAATAATAATAATAATAATTTCAAAATAAATTTCTATTTACTTTCGGCAAAAATGAATTTCTTTCATGTTTACCTTTTAATTTAAACCAACTTTTTCAATGTCTTGAAAAATATTTAATTTCTCTATGTTCTTTTATTTTGTCGAGTGAGCGGTTTTTCTTTTGTCTCCCTCTGGTGTTTAGTTTTAAAAGTTGTTTACACAGAGCATCAAGGTCATTTAATACATTACTGCAACGTTTCCGTCTATAAAAACACGCTCATTATTAATGTACTGCCATCAATTTTTCCGTTTCCATTTTTGTTTTCCATTTTCCTTTTGCTTCTCGCAAGCTATTAGAACGAAAAATCAAAATTGCAGAAACGTAAAACAGAATGAAATTCGACAATAATAGAAGCAAATGATTCACCGATGTTTTTCTCTGTTGGACAATAAAACTGCAAAAGTTGGGAGGCAGACCGCCTTAAAGAAAGAAACAAACAAACAATTACAAGTGGGAGCAGTGTGTTATTTTTCCACTTTCATTTTGAAAGAATTTCATCAGCACTACACAAATGCAGAAATAACGGAATTTCAGTTTTACGACTGGGGAATATTTTTATCACTGCCATTTTATTAGCCCATTAAACAGGCGAATTACAGCATCGTAAAAACCAATGGATTTCACGTCAACAGCAGCAGCGCCTTTATTATGACTGGTTGCAAAAATGATAAACAGTTGTTAGCACCAACATGCTCTGAAAACCATGAAATATTTAAAAAAAGTCAACAAAGAAACTGAAGAAACATTAAATACTAAAACAATTCAGAAGTTAAAAATGGAGAAACTTCGTTGGCACGACGAGGTGGAAGCTGGAGAGATAGAATTCAATAGATTCTAAGAACCATTCACAAACAAAATAAAAATATCGAAGGTAATAGCAGAGCTCTTTTAGACACTGTTATTAAGTGCAAGTCTTGGAGAAAATAAGTAAAATATCTATTAAATAATAGATTATCAAATTTTGAACAACAAACTGACTTTTCTTGCCTTTCAATGGTTTTTTTAAAAATTCACAACATATTCCCTGCAAATGACGTCAGCCTGAATTTCTGGAAGGCATTTTTGAGGGGCATAAGAATAAGAAAGAAACAACAGAATAAAGAGATTCTAAAACAATTGCTTGAGTAAATTAATCTATTAGCCAATCACAGGACAAGAATATTGAAAATAGGACAATAGGCAAATGGCGCAGGAATACACGAAGTCACTTCGGTGAAATGTCTTAATAGTAATTTCGAGAAAGACTATAGTTTCCGACATTTATATGGAAGTTGAAATATACACACAGCAATTTTAAAAGAAAATGAAAGATATTTTGGAATAGAAAAAGCAAGTCGTTATTGTTTCGGATAATGTAGTGATCAATGAAAATTCTAAATTCCACAGCGAAAAACTTTCACAAGAAAAAACAAAAACGAAAGAGGTACAGAAAGAGGTAACGAGAGCTGGTTTTGAAATAGATCGGATTGTTGAGTGCGCTTGCGCAATGGTAAATTTATGTTCTCGAAATGTTAATTGTATTTCTGTCGGCTTTTGTTGTAGGCTGGGCTCAACAAGAGAACTCATTGTGGCCTTCATAAATATGCAAAGCGCAGATGGATTTCGTATCACAAGTAATCCTGAGCCGTAATTGTTATTGTACCTGTAAATCACCTTTCCCTGCACCAACTTTTCCTGCAGTGAAACAATGCGACGTAATAAAGCATATTTACGGGCTTTGTTTTAGTGGCGAAGTCATAAATTGCCGCCGAGAGAGAGAAAAGGGAAAGGGGGAGGGAGGTAGAGGGTAGAGGGGGATATGACGGATCCATTCGTAAGGTTTAGGGAAAAGAGGGACTGCCCGCCCCACAGCAACAGCGCGTGCATCGGTATTTCACGGAGCCAAGTAGCTTCTACGGAAGCCATCTGCCGGCCGCCGAGAGAACTACACAGGGAGATTCATCACCGGAGTGCAATTAAGATAGTGCGATGAAGTATTTATGGCAGTGGATCTGTAAACTGCTCTCCGTTGCACCCCTTGCTACAAATAATGGGATATTCTTCTCCCGAATTGATTCCATTAGCAGAAGGTCCCTTTTCTTCTCCCTCCCCGTCGATTCATTAATTGGATATCTTCTCCAGTGTTCTGTAATTAATAAAATTTCCACCAACCAGGTTAGTCGAGGATTTCTTCATTAAATTGGGTAAATGAAACTGGTTCGGTTTCCTGCAATTGCAAATGCATTAAATTCCAATGTTTACTTTGTGTTCCTATAAAATTTGGCTTTCTAATTCTCTAAAATAATTTATACCGATACGCAATAACTCTTAGATTTAAAAAAAATATATAGATTTTACGTTCGTTACTCTTTTTGTTTTAAAAATAAATAATATCAAAATACACTTAACACTCTAAAAATATTTAAATGATAATGAAATATTTAAATATTTTTAAAGTCGAGATGAATTTATTACAGCATCCTGGTTTGATTTCTAAAGCATTTTCGCCCTCTAGTGACACTTTCTTGAATTACAATTGCGGTACATGTAACGGTAGGACGCATTGTCTGGTGAAAGATCAAAAGGTCGAAAATCGTTCTAATTACCAAAATCGAATCAGACATGCGATCAAACGGATTAATAATAATAAAAAAATAACAATAATAAACGCACAGCCTTAATTTAAGGCTTTCATCTGTTCTAAATAAACAGCAGAACGTATTAAAATTCCTATGTAAGTGGAATAACGTTCTACGCTTATATTTCCTTCGTTTATTAAGAGCTAATTTCTATATCCCCCACCTTCACTAAATTAAAAAGAAAAAAATCTTCCCTCACCTAAGTTAGGTTTAGAATGCGTCCAAAAAACCGTTTTAATTACTTTTAAATCCTTATCTGCAACAAAATGAACATTATTAGAGGAAGGATTAATTTATAAAATGTGTTAATTATAAATAACCAACATACATTTTATAGAATTATTTACTAGCACTTAATCGAAACCAAATATCAGAAAAAAAAAAAAGAAGAAAAAACTGCCATCATCACAGGCTGAAAAACAGACATCGTTTGTGGCGGGAAAATAACTAATATTTACTTAGGGTGTTTGCAATTTGAATGGAGATAGTCTTTTTTGAACTAGCTTACGTTTCCCTTATTGAAAGGTTCAGGAAATAAGATATTTTATATAATTTTATATAAAATTTTAAGATTTCTTAGACGAGGGGGAGAAGGGTCTTCGTAAACATTTCGAAATCCAAAAATGATTGGCAATTTTTTTTTGGTTGGGTGATCGGCCGATTGGAGTTTTTCTCTCCAAAATGTTTGAATACCACGTTTTATGTAGACTATTTAATTTAGAGACAGCTGACCTCCCATATTTGATCTTCCCCCTTACCTATTCCTGAAAAAAAGCACATTTCCATTGCTTCTAATTGCTTGAAAGATCATGTGTCAGCTTGTAGTGTCTAAAGGGTGCCGAGGTTTGAATGAAAAGCCGCAGGAAAGCCTATCGGCGGCTGTAGTGCGTCTTTAATCTCGAAGGCCATCATGGTAATGTCCTCAAGAAATAACAAATATGAACAGCACGTCGTCTGTTTGCTTTCCACTGTCAAAACTAAATGGGCAGCGCAAACAATCTTCTAAGAGATAAAGCTGGATCGCCGGAAAGCTACAGGAAAATACCGGATACCCATAAAAGCCACGGAAAAATCTATCACAAGATTCAGGTGAAATGAATAATGGCAAAGATCTTATCAGTTCTCTACAATAAGAAGAAACCCTGAAAAAATATATTTTTCAATTATTTTTTTGTGATTTTTAATTTCACCATTTTTTTTTTTTCGTTCCTTACAAAATTTCGAAACTTAAATTGAGTCAAAAGTATTTTAGGATTTGAACATCCATAATGATGCTGGTGTTTTAATGAAAATATTAGTATGGGGAAACTTAGAAGACGATCAATTTTACATTCCATGGGATGAATTTAATCTTTGAGAACATTCTTGAGTTTATCTAAGACTACAGTAGTAGTAATAATAATAATAGAGTATGATATCATCTGCATATATGTGTATGTAACAATTTTTTATTAATAGAAAAAGATTATAAAAGTACCGGTAGATTATAAATAAAAAAGGCCCTAGATTAGATCCCTGTGGAACTCCATATTTGATTTTTAATAATAACAATAATAATAATAATAATAAACATGTGCTTTGGTCCTTGATCCGCCATGTTGTTTTAGTTGGGGAAACCTAAGTTTAGGAACATTTACATAAACTTGGAAACCCAAGTTTTTACGACTACAGTATTAATAATAATAATTTCGAAACGGCAGTTCTTTTTAACTTCCTATCAACAGGTGCAAAACAAATGCAAAAATTTTGTTATCATACATCAAAATCTTATAAGGCAGTATAACTTTGCTATTAACAGGTGCAAAACAATAAGATATTACAACAATAATAAAATAACAACAATGTTTTTTTATAATATTTCGTAAATCGAGAATTAATATTTCCATTCTTAATATTGACGTCTTAGACCCGTGATTCGGACAAAAAATCGAAATGGAAACATAAAAATCGTAGAGAATTTATAGGAAACAAAGTCATAAAAGCGAATTAGCGCAGTTATTTTTCGAAAATTACATTTGCATTAAATAGTCATAAATGAAAAGATACATCCTGTTCCATGACGAACACAAAAAACATAATGAAACTATTAATTGACTTGGATTTCCCATCAGATAAGATTGTTTTATTTCAATCTCTATGGAAACAAACCAAAAAATAAGGCTCCAACAAATTTATCTCTTTATTTTAAACAAATTAGAAACCAACAAATTTCAATAAAAATAATTACAATTTCAAAACTGAAATTATCTGTAATTATAATTTTCAATTTTGACGAAGAGTTTAAGCAGCACGCTGTATAATAATAATAATAATACTTAGAAAGAAAAAAGATTTATACCTTACAGTTAATTATTAATTTTATATTTACAAACAAGTACTGTATATATATATATATATAAATACTATTTGGACGAAAAAATAAGCTATTAAAAAATATCTGATGAATGCTTTATTTCTTATTTCCGTAGATTTATTCTGATCTGAAACAGGAAAGTTCGCGACCTGTTATACAGAAAAAAAAATTAAAAAAATACTTTTTATCTTTTCTCATAACTCAAAAAGCAGATTCAAATAGCAGATAGTCTCGGATTTAATTATTATAAATATATTTGTAATAATAATAAAAAACAAGGACGAGTACAATGCATTTATTAGGAAAATTCTAAATTCTAAATTTTGAAAATGCATTTTCTTTTAATGTATACAACATTTAGGAATTGAATTTCATAACGATTACGAAATAACATTTTGGTGGTTAAATGTTTCTCTGTGATCTAGTAAAAATAAATAGTAAAGAATTTTTTTTATAAGAATTATTAATTTATTAAATATTGACTGAATTTTTTTTACTGTCCATATCAATTTTATTTTCCTTCGTTTCCATGGTTACCATTCACCAAGATAAATTCGCTATCGAAAATTCATTACTAATTGTGATTGGTTCAATTGATTTTTCTTTTTCATTTCCATCTTCGTCCTTCATTCCAATATCTATATCTGGATTCTTTCATTTTCCAATCGATTCCGTATTTCTTTTTCCACCGTCAACCGCACACCACCCCCACCCACCCCAGAGAATTTTATTACTTTTTCCTTTTTTTCCCCCAGCTACTATACAAAATGATTTACGTCCCTCTGACATTTGAACACTACCGAAAATAAATCCAATTTCTCTTATCCTTATTACATGTACAATCCATTTGAATATTGGAAAAATTTCTCTCTCAAATCTTCGACCGATCAATAATGACTTCCATTTTGGATGAAAAAAAACCCGAGAGAAGAAGACAGACCTAATTAATCATATTACAATCGATTAAACGAATCCAAGAATCGTCATTTGGTATTTATTTATAGCCATCGTTTTTATTCTTAAATAATATTTGAAATTAACACTGCATGTGATCTTAAAATTGACATATTTTTATTTTAAAACTAAATTTAAAATAAATATTTATAAATATATGTAAATTTACATATACGTTATTTTACGGTACTTAAAATTTTTAATGTTCTTAATTGGAATAAGCAATTTTATGTTTCTGGGGTGTCTGCTTGAAGTGCTTATTTTTCATCATGTCCGTCTGTGTGTATGAAACGAAACGACCCCTAGTTGAAATTTTTATATTTAAGTATAAAAGATAAAAGGTCGAGTTTCTTTGAAATCAATAACTAAACAAAACTTGTCAACATTTTAACCAAATGCTTTTATATAATTACAAATACAGAAGTTTCATAAAATTAGTGTGATTTTTCAGAATAAAAAAATAAGCAAGTCTTGGATTTTTTGAAAGATCACCCTGTATCTGTTTTAGATATTAATTTAATTTCAGTTCCGAAATTGAAGATCGTCAATTATTACGTTCTAATTTATACTCCATTATTTTTAAGTTTATAGGTTTATTTCTTTTGATATAATATAAATATATTTTATAAATCGCTTCCTATTTCGCCGATAAAAACCAATTCCATTTTTAAATTTTATTAAAAATACTAACAATTGGATTTTTATGATTTTTTATATATTATTTTTATTATTTCATCTCTTGAGTATTAGAAGAGCCATGTATTAAAGCCTAAACCTTAATTATTATTATTATTATTTTATTTCGATAAAAATCTTTAAATGAAAGTAATTTTGATTTTTCGTTTCCACGATGTTCCAACAACGCCAAGTCGTGAGAGTGCTTTTCTTGTCCCCGACACGATTCCTTCAGCGAACGGAACGAGATGTTTTTATTTGAAATCAAGGGACAAGTGTGAGAGCTTTTCCCGCGCAATGGAATCTATTATTTGAATGCATCGGAACAAAGAGAGAAAATGGCCGACCAACAGTCCTTTTATCTGATCAAATAGCCGTGGTGAAAACAACCAGTTCTACGGCAAGAGAGAAATTACTTGGAAGCAAAATGAAGGGTACAATTGGCCATGACTTATCCTCGTAATTATAGGGACCCCTGGTTTCACATGAGGGAGATTTCAGACAAAAACAGATAACGTATTAAGAGTTGCTGAAAAGATAACATAACAAAATTCAACACAATGTTAAGAAATTTATAATTTATATGTATTTCCACTAAATTGCCTGGTGTTAAAATATATTTCACATATTTATAACTAAGGATTAATTTTATTAATAATAGATGTTTATAAATATTTTACTTTTTATTTTTTGGAATGAATTCAGAGAAGTACAGATCAAAATCGGAAGAATAAATCATTTCCTTTTTTTCTGATAAATTTCTAAAGTCCGTTTGTATTTCCGCCGTTGTTTATGATTCCAGCGGGCATTTGTTTTTGAAACACGGCGCTTCAATATAGAATTGCTCCATACGTCAATGGCCAACTGAATAATGCAGGCGCTCGATTTAGTATAAATGAGGGCCCATTCAACAGACAAGAGCAGAAGGGGCTTAAGTTGTCCCTAAGTTGGTTATTTATTTACTTTGAGAGACAATATTAACTCGAGTGACATCGTGTCCTATTGGAGAACCTGAAATTCTTTCTCCGATGTACTCGGGCTTATAATTAATTCACCGTTCCGCCACCTGGTGCGCTGAGCAAATCCACCATCTTGGGAAATCATTATTATTCCGCATGTGACGCTATCTCATAACTATATTACGAAGTGGTTTTCTTTGGAGCAAGCCTTTATTCTATCATTATCCCTACTTAAATAACGTATCTGAATAACCACTAAGAGTTAAACTAAAATTATTAGTTTAATTCGCAACATTTTAAATTTCGTTTTTGGAAATTCATGAGTCATATTTCACAGATGAACAAATACAGAACTATTTTATAAATAACAACAGCAATAAAAACAGCATTAATAATGGAGATCTAAAATAGTTATTTCTATCGTTAGCTCTATTATCTTAAAAATTATAAAGTTCAAATGACGTAATTTTGATTATTATTTTATTTAATAGCTAAATTTTTAATTGCTCAATTATTACGGAAAAACACACACACAAACACAGTTGTGAAGCATTTTTTTACACCGAAGTTCCGACTTGGGAAGTGATTCATTAATTTATCAATATATCTTTGGATCTGAATTGCAGTCGTGTGTGATACACAAGAGAATAAATTTCGAGCCAACAATTAAAGAAATCTTAAGGAGACTCGTTGTAACGAAAGAAGGACTAGTGTCCGACTCCATTAGAAGAGGAAGGAAGAGAGGAAAAAAAAAAGTCCACCGAAGCTATAAATCACAGCCCTAATTGGATGCTACTAGTTTGACACTCGGGACGAATTATGAGTGCGTTAGTTGTAGAGATAATTAAAAGCAAAACACAATCCCTCAGTTAGATCCCCTTTGACAAAAGAAACTCACAGGAAGATGAAATATTAGAACCATTCACACTAATGGACAAAGCAATTGATGGAAAATCATTAGTTCATAACTGACAAAACTCTTTTTTCATATGACGCAGATCCAGCAATAACTGACGTATTCCAATAATCCAAGACTGTTAAATAGAAATTAGAAAGTAAATGCAGTCTGACTTTATGTATTATCCATCGTCCGAATGGCGAAAACTATCCTTCCCGGCTTTATTTTCGTACATTGACCGAAACCACATCTCAGGAGAAGATGCATTTTTCAAAAAGAGGAAACAAAAAAATATCGTGGGAGATTAAACTTTGGCTCATCGCAATTTGCCGAAATGACGTGATTAAGAAACAACTTGCACGGAACCATATCATAAGCGAAGACAATGTGGCGCAAGCCGTGATCGACTGCCCCGTTGGGACGGAAAGGTTTTTTTTGCGTAAAGGTGTAGAATGGCTTTCTCCACTTCGACGAAAATTTTGAGCGCGTAACGATAATCTGCTTGCACTTAAAACAGCGTCTCGCAGATTACAATTTCATATCAGTACAATATCATTGTTTCGCTACCACTCATTCTATATATTAGTAATCTCAGAAATAATAATTATTTTTCCTTAACAATTGCCATCAAGTACCTGTAATTTTTTTTTTATTTATTTATTAGATTATAAATTACGTAAGCTAGAAAACGAACATAGAAAATTAAAACATAAAAATTAGACCTCGTTTAGCAACTGTTCACAAATTTGTTTTGATACGTAATTTATTGGTTAAATGATGGTAATTCTGTAAAAAGACAAAATGTGTTTACAAAGTAGCACAATAATGTATCAAATCAACTGAATGATTATATCTATTATAATTAATTGCTTTTATTAATCCCTATAATAACGACATGTTGCATACAAACATAATAATAATAATAATAAAGAATTTAGTGTAGCGAAAGTACTGGTAATAAAGATGATTAAATGTTGATTTCAAAATTATCCAGTTTAAATTAAACTGCAAAGCATTCATTATTATTAATACTACGAAATGGATGTTTCTAAGTAAGGGTAATTTATTATGGTTAACTATTATTTTTATTACCTGTCAACAATTCTTTGGTCTTTGTAGAGTGACGTCATTGTTGAATCATCCATTGTTGTAAGGCTTAACTGTGATCAATGATTCGCGAACTGACGAAATAATTTGCTTCAGAGATTGTCCATTCTTTGCTCGCGTAATTAATGGATCCCAGGGATTAAAATGAGAGGAATTATCCATCGGGAGAAAAGGGTTTGGGTCTAATAGATTTACGAACAATCATTGCTAACGATGTCATGGAATCGATTGGTTAGCTCTCGTGTCAGACAATGTACTTAAACAAATTAAACCAAAATGGCCGCCACGCGATGCCAAACCTAATAATATTAACAAGGAATTACTTAGAATTCACTAGAATAGATTAACGACTTCTTCTAGGAAACACGATGCTTTGCAATCAATAAAGCATTTCTAAACATAAAATTAAATAGAATAAATAAACGTAAATAAAAAACGCATATGAAATGACATTTTTATATATTGATAATGTAGTTAGTTATTTTTGGCTGAATTCCGTACTTAATCTGAACTTAAAACTTAATTTAATAAAATATTATATATAATAACATTAAATGCTATTTATCAAGCACAATCTTAAAAAAAGGCTTAAATTTAACCAATTTAAAAACGAGAAAAAGAAAGAAAGAAAAAAAAAATGCGAAACTCTTCAATAAATATAAGCATTCTAATCAAATGCGCAAAAAACATTTACTTAAATCTGCTTATTAGGGTAGGAAAGGGTAATGAGGAGAGACCCCTACAATAATACAAGAAAAATCCATTAGTAAATACTTAGAAAAAACATTTATTAACTCGAATACTAGCTAGACTATTACTGTTAATTGTGAATCATTAGCAATTCACATGTTTTCAATGGCAGTGATTAATCTTTGGGTATTTAAATCTCCGTTTCTTTCTTGCAGTCAAAAAGGATCTCCTTAAAGACAGCCTCAATTCTCTTTCGCTGACGTAACCCGGTTACAAAAATGTTCGTAGGAGTCGAGAATGAAAATTGGACCACCTGCAAAAAGACCATCTAATGAAGTTGGACCAAGTCATGGTTGACTGAATCAACAGATTTAAAAGTACAAATTCAAACAGAATTGCTTTCATTCTAATATTCAGAGCGAATTCATGGGTTCTTTCTAACATGACAACAATGTCTGCAGAATGGCTACGTTTTGCAGAGCAATTAAAAATCAACAGCAACAGATTGTCAAAACATCAGTAGAAATCAATTTAAGAAATTCCTCAAGTTCAAGTAAACGGTAGTCAACACTAACATAGATAAAAATATACATCAGTACTCATTGGTGCTCTTCTTGTCCTTTCATTGTTAAATATCCTGTATCTCCAATGCAACTTGTGTTCAAGATCTTGTTGATTAATTTCATGTTAATGAGTTAAGGTTAAAAACTATTCAATTTCAGGATAGACTTCGGTGTATGTTTGGCTTTCATTTAATACCTTTTCAAACACAGAAGTAAGAAAAGAAATTATAATTATTTTATGTAATATAATTGTAACATTAAATGCAAAAACAAAAGACAATTCATTGACCAAAAACTTTGATGTAATCCTAACAGAATTGCAGAATATTAACTATACAGTCTACGTATTCTTGCATTTCTTTGCTACAAGCAACACCTAGTTTACTTCCTTTAACAGCAGATATTTAAGTGAAAAATAAAAAAGGAAAAAATATTTATAATTTCAAATCACAATTAGCTCTCGAAAAGAAATTGAAACATTTGATTTCACATTGGTAGAGTGATACCAGTTGTTAGATCTATGAGTTGTTGAACAATGGTTAGCTGATGCTGATGAGTGTTTCGAAGACGACTTTCGCTGTTCTGTAAAAATACTGGATGCTTCTCTTTCAATTTATCAGTTTTAAGTTATTTAGGATTGATAGCTTTAGACAGAATGTCTTATGGACGAAGGTCAACAACAGCTACCTGTTCCAAAGTTAGTTGCTAATTGCTCCCACCAGATGGCCTCGCCCTCTATTGTCAGTTGCCCAAACGGCGCTTGTTCTATTTCCTGGTGATCAGGAAAAAAAAATTACAGTCGAAATAAATCATTGAAAAGGCATTTCTTCCTTAGCATGAAAACATTATCTGTCATGAGAATTCAATGGCAAAGCAGACATAAAAAAGGAAATTACTGTCGGTTATTATGTTATCAGCAATAACTCGATTCCCAGGTGCAAGAAGAAAAGATGATGACGAGAGCTTTTCAATTTCCACAGCGTCATATGAACTCATTGTTCAGAATAAGGTCATAGATAAATTATTATTCTTAATGTAGAGATGCGATTATGAAGGATTTAATAAAAAAACATTGTAGACCTCCTAAAATATTAAGTAATTAATTAATTAAAGGAATTATGGACACGGACAGTTTTTGGTGAAGAGGTAATTTAGTATAGGCATGAAATAATCGGTAGTAATCTTCACAAGAGTTGGTCGTAAATACAATTGGAAAACATAGGTGAAGGAATCACGAATTGTTTATAAAAGGAATCGTGGTTCATCTCACAAGGGTAAAAACTGAGATGATGTATTTACTTATTGTGCTTTAATTACTTGTAATTTTTCAATAGGAAATTTAAATTACACAACAAATTAACCATCTTGGGATGTAAAATTTTTCACTAACATCCTACAACCTGTTAATTCCTGTTAATCCAGGATTAACCAAGTTCTTGAAGAGATTCTTAAACTTTTTGATCTTACAACTTTTTGGTTCTAACAGGTGGATACTACATTGGTGTGTAAAGTTTTCGAAAACAAACCGAAATTCTTTACTGACAAATTAAATAACATAATTGAGAAGAAGAAAAAAAATTCATTTGAAAGTAGAAAATGCTGGATGCTCAACTATAATAGACACCTGTATTTTAATTTGCTGCCATGTTTTACTAACAAAAAATAAAACTTTAATTTACTTTACAAAGCTTGGAAACATTACATTAATCCCTAAGACACCCTGTACCTCATTTCGTGGTATTTTTCTTTCATTAAAAGTGAGGACAGGTGATCAACCCATTCCAATCTAATCAGCTAATTCACTTGATTTTAATTATCCTTCCATTCCCTTTCATCTGTTAAATACCTCTTCCCCCTTTCCCATCTTACTATCCTGGTATTTCCCCACCCAATATTCAATTGATGCTCTTTCCTTGTAGATCGCTGTTATCAGTAGGGTTGGGGGGTGGATATAACAGGTCATTTTGATCCAATTAATGTTAGTGTAATTAATTCAGGGGAAAATCCAAGGCAATTAATGGAAATAATTTAACGAGAAAAAAAAGAAGAATCATTATCTTTTGAAACAGAAGAAGTTGTCTTCACGCGAAACCAGTTCTAAGGAGGTAGATGACATTTCTTAAGACAAATCGATTCTCACCTAAAAGTAGAAAGTGATCCGTGTGCATCTTTTACTGATATTAAGATAACAAAGAGATTATAAAAGGAATCAGATGAAGACTGTTCGAGGCAAACTATTGTGTGCGCCAATTTCCAGAGTTTTACAGAAGTACTTATAATTTTAAGTCTCTCTCTAATTATCAAAAATTAAATACAAGCAGGAAATGGAAGTAAAAACCGAACTGTTTTGTTGTATCCAGACACAAGGAAACCAATTTTTAAGGATTTTCGGACGACTCTTAAATACTTTTTAAAAATGAATAAACAAAGAAACTTTACTTCATTTCGAGTTCTAATACTGTCATAGCCATCAACTTTCAAAAACTCTCAACATCTATTAAATAATAAAACGCGATATATTTATATTAGCAAATACCGAAATATTAACTGATTTGGAACCTAAACAAGGCCATCCCCCGTGTACACGCGCTTGTTTTTCTATATCACATAGAATTTGGTTAAGTAAGAATATTATATTTAAAACGTTCGGCAATTATAGTTCTAATTGTCATTTTCGAATTACAAATAAACAGACGGATGGGAAATAAATAAACAATCTTGAAATTCAAAAAAAAAAAAAAAGGTTGAACACATTCATTATTGATGGGGGGAAGAGGAAGGACACATAAGTCAAAAAACAATATAAATTAAGTTGTAGTCTCCGTGGCCTAATGGATCAGACGTCTGACTTCGGATCGGAAGGTTGCAGGTTCGATTCCCGTCGCGGCGTTTCATTGTAAAAATTATTTCTATTTTTCAATTCTTACAGGAAATTGAGTCAGACAGACAGACAGAGAAATAAAAGATTTTAATAATATACATTACTATATCGGTTATTGTATGTATTTATTTAAATACAATATTTCACAATAGACGAAAAGAATGATAAAGCAAATCACTTCAGTGTTTCCAAAATATAATATAATAATTGTTACTGTGAAGATTTACTAGCTATAGATGTGATTTAAATGAAGGTCCTACGTATTTCATTACATGTAGAATCTGTGCACACGTGACCTCACTAACTCAAATAGCGTAGTAGGTATTTGTGCTAAAGGAGTGGAGACAGATCAATTTTTCCTGGTTGTTGTCGTTCCTAAAATGTCCTAGATTCATAAAAATGTCCTCTGCTAAAACGGTACTGGAGCCGATCGTCGGATTGGCCATTCGAGTTCACTGGAGCCTACATCTTCACTGATCTTCATCCTCTATAGAGGTATTCTTTCGAACACACAAAAATCCTAAGAATAATAGCAATCGTAACCATATACATAACTTTACTTTGTTTATTCAACAGTTTTTCTTAATTTAATTCTGCTTTTGTTCTCTTTCCAATTTGAAATGTAAGTGTTTTTTTTTTGTTTCGTTCTTTCTCTCTTAGATAATGCTTTGTCATGAAACCAATTAGCACTGATAAAGCAAAACCGTGACGCACGTGGCGCTCGAGAATTCGCCAAAGTAACTATGCCACGAGCTACAGAATCACAGACAAATGGGAAAATAAAAAAAAAAAAGACAAACTTCCCATTGAGACAGTTAATAAAAATAATGTGAGGAACACGATTCTTACAAAGGAAGTACAAATGAAAAAAAAAGATTGAACGACCTAAATTATAACTGACAAATATGTGGCTTGATTTTTCTCGCTAAAGAAAGGGTTCAGTGTTCGCTTCTCTATTATTAAAGGCAGTAAAAAGCAGAGCTATTTAAGAAAAGGTCTTATTGGATGGAGAGACAGATTGAACGCTGTTCCATAAGGAAATGAAAGAACCACGTGTGTCTCTTTCGAATCAAAAGACAAATTAACTTTTATGAAAAGGAAAGATGATGATGAACTATTCAACCAAACAAAAGGGAAACGTCTTAACGATATAAGGAAGAGAAATAATCATCTAACCAAAAGGAACAAAATCCAAGGGAGAAAAAAATGTCTCCCTAACAAGGGTTGTCTTCTGATATCAGAACAGAATTAGATGTAAATTAATCACTCACTCAAAATGCCTTTAT
Organism: Thereuonema tuberculata; assembly: GCA_023159025.1. NCBI lineage: Eukaryota > Metazoa > Arthropoda > Chilopoda > Scutigeromorpha > Scutigeridae > Thereuonema > Thereuonema tuberculata. The sequence continues at coordinate 26,538,633 of JAFIDM010000007.1, read as the reverse complement.
TATTTTATTTCCTAATATTTATTATCCTTAGGTAATTGATAATCATTAGTAATTACACCTGTGAATTCACAAACTGTTAAATGGAAGAAATAATTGCGGAAAAAAATGATCTAAAATGTTTTTGTATTTTCATTTTCAATGTTCGACAAATGCACACTAGACTTAGATTATAAATTTCAATATTTAAATAATTTAATGTTCCATTGAGGAAATTAGTTCACGTTAGCTAAGAGCCATTCCAAGTGGACTAGGTTTTTAATGAAGAAGTGTGTTTAAGTAATTCAAGAATGTGAAAATTATCCTATTAAGCTACTTTATTCGTTGACTTTATTGCTTAAATACTAATTAATTGATTAAAAAGTGTTCATTAGTGACATCTCAATCATCTTGGCGATCATCAGTTGAGAGTAGTCAGAATAAACAAGCAGGTCTCATAACGGAGGTGAATTAACATGGCAATGGGAAGACAAATGGAACCTCCACAAATATAAACTAAAAACAATAATACACATTAAAAATAAAGGAAAAAAAACTTCTCTGTCCGCCTCAATGAATTTCTTACGCGCATGCTTTTCTTTATTTTTAATGTGTTTTTAGTTAAGATTTGTGGAGGTTCCATTTCTTTTCCTACTCTACTACATTAATTAATTGATGTTTGCGTGTTTTTAACTATTTACTATTACTCAAAGCTCCGTTTGTAGTTATCAGTCATTAGTCTAATAATAGACTACATTGATAGTTCGTTATTTAACAGTTAAACATGTTCTTATTATCTCTGAAGCATTTTTCTCTTTATTATAATGTATATTATGGTTGCCTTAGTATTTTATCTACGTTGTTTTCAAATACCAACTCGTTTTATATTTAGTAACAATTAATACAAGTAATGGCGCTTCTCCCATGGAAAAACATCCAATGAAAAGAAAGCTTACAAATTTCGTCCATTCCGAACGAATCATCCGTCATTTCTATTGCTGAATTCCTTCACAAAAGTTAACAGTGACACAAAAGCGGTGACAGAGAGATGGGGGTATTGATAGAAAGGGATGAATCATGGCTACCTCTCGCCATCTGCCTGCTCTGACACCCTGCACTGTTTATCAAATGGAGGCAATATTTCAGCGGCTGATGGACCCCCAAACAAAGACACGGTGATTGATCTTCAATCCAATTATAAGGAAACACCAACTGTCTATTCCTAACATTTTAGTGTTAGTTTGGAAGGGTTTTTTTTATCTCCTTTCTCAAACAACGATTTAACAGTAAAATTAAAAAAAAGAAAAGAGAAAAGGCTTAAATAATAGAATTCAGAATTATAATATAAAATAGTGCTGGTTTCTTCAAAGTGATCTATTGTGGATGTTGTACTGCTACATTCATTTTAGTTCAAATTAGCAATAATTTCTGTGATGGTATTTGTTGGTTCCAATGATAGATATTCCTGTGTATGAGTTGCAGAACAAAGCTCTGTCCTCAGCGGGAATTGTTTTTTTCCTCCACCAGATGGCTCTACGGTACTTTTTAGCCTTTTGTCAAATTCTCTTCCAAAGTTCAGTTTCTTTTTTTTAACTTTGAAGAACGAAAATATTTTTGAAAGATCTTAAGATAAAATAACTTAGATTTTACACAAAAAAGTCGAATTTCGGGAAATGCTTCTTGGCGAATATAAATGAAACTGAAAATTAAACCTATTTAACGTTCGTTTATAACAAAATTTCTTCTAAACTTCTTTGTTTTCAATCAGAAGAAAAAACATAAAAGAAAAAAAAAATACATTTATCTCAAACATCAGAAGCTTTTCTTCTGTTTCGAAAAATAAATGAAAAATAAATTCAAGAAGTATTCAGAATATAGAAGTTAAAAAACTATTCTGTATAAAAATATTCGAAGTAGAAACATATGAAGACATATTAAGCTGTAAGTATAGCCTATGAAAACTCCTGCATTTCCAAATTAATTCTTATACTTCAGAAACATAAGAGAAAGAAATACTTCTTTGTTCTATATAAAAAAAAAAGATACAAAATCAAATTATTCTATTGCTTAATTTAATTGTTCTTTGTTTTCAAATTACATTGAAATTTTATACTTTTCTTCTTGAATTTTTGTTGTGTTCATGTCTTCTTTATTGACTATTTCCAAGGTTATCGTTTTTCTATTCCAAATTCTTAAAAGTGTTTGTGATTTTTCAAAACAGCTTCTAATTCAGTCCCTTTGGTGTAAATCCACTGCTTCATCATTGACAAACAAGTCCTTTTGTGGTGTGTGTCATTTGTCAACTGTGTGGCTCCGGGTCATTACCTGGGCTTTTCCATCCCCACCCCCAGGTCAAAAGAATCCAGTGATAAGTCATTACAAAAGAGACACCTTTTATCGATTGTCGTCCATTTAGGCCTATCTCCGTCACTGATGTCCATTCGCATTCATATCAACATACTTCGCTTCAAGTCAAAAATCCATTCGAATTCTACAATGTAGTCAGAAACAATACTTTTGAAATGGCATCAAATTTGAAGAGGAGCTACTTTTCGTAACACTTTTTTCAATGTTAAGTTACAGGTAAAAAAAACCAGTCGAGATAAGCCTATCATCCACCGAAGATAATTTCCATTTTGTTCCCATCTCTTGAATCTGTTCTCACAGTTTTCCCACAATTGGTAGCAGATGATTTCTGTATTTACTTATGAATTATTGTAGACGTTTATCCACGGACGTAAGAAGATGAGCAAAGTGTAATGAAAGGTCTTTGTAACAACACAACAATAAATGTACGATTTAATTACAAAGGCGAATAGGTTGAAAATCACATTCCCTCTGTCTTCGCTCCATGCTTTTTTTTTTTTTTTTTTTTTAAGAAATACAGGTTGTCCGAAAATTATCTTTGTAATCAACATCTAATAGTAAATATTTTGTTTAGAATTGAAACTGCAAAGATAATTTTCGGACCCACTGCAATTTACACAACAAAACAATAATCCGAAGCAAAAATATGTCTTTTTAATTTTCATTATTTCCTTTATCGGTTTAAAAAAGAAAGTCAACTTAATTTCAAAATGAATCTTTGTCATCATCAAAAATGCATTCTATTTCTCATGAAATTACGGAAGAAAAAGAGAAATTTGCTTTTAGTTTCCCTAAAAAGTCTTTAGTCTCTTAAACAATTACAAAGCCTTGATTCTGAATCAGATTGAAATCGAAATAAATTCTGGTGTTAATATGAGATACAACAAATAAGCAAATTCCAGAACATCCTTTGGATTTTCCAAAAGGCAAAAAATTATAAGATTCTTTTAGGAATCTTATTACAATCTTTCGCATTTTAATGAAATAAGAAGCTTTCAAAATAAGAAACTCAGTTTCCATGACATCCAATGAACGTTGAGGATAACCGATTGGTAATGAGAGGGTGTCAATTGGAGAATGAGATTCAATGACAACATCCGTGAGCAATTAAAAGCGCCTTTGGGTCCATTAAAAGGTCTTTGCCATTCTTCCAGGAGGTTTTCCGCGAACGTCGTAGAACGAGGGATTCTCAGAAGCAACATCCAGTGCTTGTAAGTTGTTTTTTTTTTTTTCTTTTTCAGTAACAAATCAATAAGAGAAAGATGGATCGACGGGAACCTTCATTTTTCATTGCCTAATAACCGTCATTACGACAGGCAAGGCGCCATGTTGACTCCCAGAATGCCCCACGGCTACCAGACTCACGGCGGTAATGAAAACAATGTTATCAGAAACGAAGGTGGGACATGGAGGAGGGAGGGTCTTCCTTTTACCCATAGTCCCCTCCTCCGCTTCTTTTTCTAAGCTGTAATCAGGCGTAAACAAGGCTCGGATTTGTGAGCTTATAGAATTATCCCATGTACCTATAACATACCCTACGTGAAAGCGTACCTCCGTAGCAGCTATTATATCTTTCATCAAAGTGTAGTTTGGTTTCGAACCAAGCCAAATTGCAAGATCTCGTTACCTCCTTGTAAAACATTGTTTTCCTTTCTCTCAATCATCCTTCTAAAAGACACATAATCAGGAAGATGCTTTAAACAATGCGTAGGAGTTATCCAGTCAAATCCATCAGTGGGATCAGATAACTCGGTTGATAAGCCCAATATTGAAACACCACTGATAGTTAGAAACTCGTTTATTCTACGTGATATTACTTCCTGGTTTTTGTCAGCGCTGTTCCTCGGGGAGTCAATGTTGGGGGAGTCTTGAGAGCGACGTCTGGTGGAACTAAGTAATGACCCAAGCACTGTGGTTATGGCTCCCATAATGACAATGACCTCCCCCTCTTCTTCCAACAGATGGCGCTGTTTTGGATTAAGACAAACGCTATCGAAATCTACGTTTGGTTCGACATTTATTTAAAAAAACAAAACGACAACATAAATTGTCTTTAGAAATATCTTTGTTTTTCCATCTCTTATCATATTTTTCTTTGGAAATAAGAATGTAATATTCAAAAATATAGAACCCAAATAAAGTCGAATAGAGTTCAGACATTAACTTTTTTTTTTTGGATACTTTTCTTATTGAAAACTGCAAATACAATAAATCTTCGTTATCCGCTGATTCTGAATCCACGGATTCGTTTATCCGCTTTACATAAAAGTGTAACTCATTTCGCCAAACACGTGGTCTCCTCATGCACATTCGACGCACGCGCAATCGCAAAAAAACATATCCTGAGAACACTGGCGCACGGTCGACACGAGTTCCACCAAGGGAAACTGTGGTCTTGTTCTCATGGCTTTTGTTCTGTTAACAACTCTTCATATCATTCTGATAATGTTCCACGTGTTCTCGGTGATTGACGTTGTTTTTGTGATTAATTTTCTGAATTTCAAAAATGACAGGCGAAGTATAGAGTCTATGAGTAAGGGTTCCTAAGAGATCCGATAATCAAATTTTTCAAATTTTTACTTGATTTGCTTTTTTACTTGAATTCAATAGCATTCGGATAGCGGAAGTGTAAAGTGAAGAGGGAACGTAACCACATTTTTCCCATAGGGTCAATGCTTCAGTAACCGCGGTTTCCGTTATCGCGTTGTTTTCCTGATACGTAACCTCCGCGGTTAGCGAGAATTGAATTTATATAGTATTCCAAAGCAATATAGTCATCATTGTTATAGATCAAAGTTCCATCACAAAGGCAAGTCAAAATGTTTGTCATTGGCAGTGTTTTTGAAGAACGAAAATAGAAATCATTTGAATCAACTGTTTCTATGCTAAGTTGCTTCAACAATCGGACGTTTCAAAATTAAAATTAACACTTGCAAATGCTTTAACTCATTGAGTTAAAATTCACAAACACTAACTATTATTTATAATTTGTTTATTTATTAGTATCAATATATTCAGTATTTTTTTTTTAAATGCCAATCAACTAATAATTTTAGTATTTGCAGGAGAAAATACAATTGGAAATAAATACATAAACAAAATTCAATCAAAAACAGAGAATTAGACAAGTTTGGAAATGATCCAAATCTTTTCATTTTTTTAAAAGCAATTAAACCAAAATAAATTATAGTTAAGATATTAAGGCTCCAAAAATGTTACATAAAAAATTAATTTTTATAAAGGAAAATCTAAGTATTTAAATGTGTATAGAAAAACCCATTACAATTATCCATAGGATTTAATGTGTTAACGTCTAAGATCAATTATCAGTAGTTTTGGGATCTAGATGTTAAGAGGTCCTACAGAACAGAAGATACCAATGAATTTCTTCGTTTAACTTAGTATTATTGAGTTAAAGCTGTTGATTTTTGCTAAAGAACACAAAGGATTCAGAATCTCAATGAACTGAAATGTTCCTTGTTGGCATTTACCATGCCAACTGCTAAAACTTAGCTCAATCGGTAGAGTAGTTTCCGAGAAGTTACATTACAAAATTCACGGTACTGTTTAGGGGAAAACAGTACTTTTTTTCCTCCATTATATTTCCTGAAAGAAACAATTGCTTTGAGAAGTCTCTTCGAGGTGACATCATTACTTTAGTGTAATTCGATACCAAAAATCATCAAGATCGGTTGTCATAGTCGTGGATTGCGCTAAAATATAAATGTAAGCAGCAATTTCGCAATGAATACACTTGAGAACATTAGTAATAAATAGCTTTTTTTTAGGATGTTGGAAACTGAAGTATCTTTCCCAGATATTTCTCATCTTTCAATTTGTAAAAATGAAAGAAAAAAAATGTTTACTTTAACACCAATAAAAGCTTACACTCGGAAGATGACTATGAGAGGATAAGTCATGGTAAATTGAACTTTTTCAGAATGATTAAGAGTAAATAAGTGCTGGCTCAGAGTATTATTATCAAGACAAAGGCACTGAAGCTCTAGTGTCTAATGAAAAAGTTTCCCAAGTCAACGTAGAATTCCATTTGGGTCGCTCCAGATAAAATGTATAATCACTCCACATAAAACTGATTTATGGGGTTGGCAAAGTCTATTATTTCATTCGCCCTCCCCCTCCAAGCAGAGCTATTATGGGCGTCCGTCATTACTCGTCACGTGACTGTTGCCGTGGCAACGCTCTCCCCCTCCTTTCTTGTCTCTTTCCTCCGTTTTAATATTATTAACAAATAATGTTTCAAATCAATCCCGAATTTTCTAGAAGAATTTAATCCCTTATTTCAAAACGGGCAGAGGAAATTGAATCTACCATTGTTGGAACCCCCTTCGCTCATCCCTTCCTCCCTTTCGGTAATTACTAGCAATGGAAAGTTCCATTCAAGTGCAGTGGGTCTGAAGGATGAGTGGTTCATTTTGAATGACAGATAGGGGGGGTGGGGTTCCTTTTGTTTGGTGACCCTTTTCACCTTCGCTCGCATATCGATGCTCCATTGCTAAAACCCCAAGAATGCAAAGAAAGGCAAAAGAAATCTTTCAAATTGCAAATTAACTCTGCTGTTTAACAACAGCCACCTTCGTTTTTACCCTAAAAGCAACAGAAATAAACAACAATCGTTGACGTCCATCGATTGCTACCTGGCTAGAGGAATGCACAAGCTCATTTCTTCAAATTCCAACAGTCCATTCAAAGCATAAATGAATTCAACAATATGCCAATAAAATGCATTGTATTTATACAATATTAGAGACAGATACATAAATAATTATGTATTTGACGTATTCATTTCATTTACTCCCATTAGTCTAATATACGAAAGCAGATATTCCAATTTCACCTCTTTGTTTACTTTTAGCGGAAGTAAATTTTTTCGGAAGCTAAAAATAACAATTTAAAATCACAAAAATAACTTTTTTTGTAATCATCCACCATCTCATTTGATTGTTGGACTTAAATCTCGTTTTCCGCTGTGAAATATTAACCCTCACTATGTTTCTATCCTGAACGAATACTAAAATGGATGAAAACTGCTACTGTTGGTTTTGTTTACGAGAGCCTTCAACACTTTTGCGCTTGCGTCAGGTCTCCTTCCGATTTCAGCAAAATAGGGGTGAGGAGAAACAAAGAGGGGATGTTTACCCTTTTTATCAGTGTTAGTTTACTAGTAGCTGCATTGTATTTGCGCTTTTCGGGAAAGAATTATGGAAAGAATTAATACTATTGCAAAAATGCTCCTCCGTTATTTTTTTATTAAAAGCGAAAATGTCCAAAAGAATTTCTTAGAAAAGTGCCCATCTCAGCGTATCACCCCTCTAATCGTCCGCCAGTGGTGATTCTCGCTTTCGAAAACGAACAGTACTTTACGATTTTCTTAAAGGAAATAAAAAAAGAGAACGATACAAATACATACATATACATATACTTGTTCTAATGTCACAGAGATTGATTTGTATTACATATTAGTCATTAATATTTGTATAACAGTATACAAAATGCAATACTTAAAAAGGAAATTTAATTGATGTTTTTAATATTTTGGCATTGATTAGTAAGTGAATTTAAAATCCCCTTACATCGATTTTCATTTCCTAAAAAAAAAATATTAACTTTTTTATTAATCTAATTTTACTTTTTCTTACTGAAGTTTATCTTGAATTAAGTTAGCAAAAGAATCGCATTTATTTGTAGAAACTTAATCTTCATAGGATTAAGGGTTTTTTTGTTTTTGAAAATCTTTAATAATTTATTAAGAAAAAAAAAACCAACAATAACAAATTAAGGAACACTAAGGCTTGTAATTTAAAAAAAAAAAAAAAACCTTGTTGAATATATTAAAGTTTCTTCTGTAGCAAAAAAATAAAAAATAAAAAAATGTTGAACGAGAATTGGCAGAAGTTCAAAGACACAGTAAAAATTCTGCATCTGATTCAGGAGCCAATAAAAGAATACAACGAAATTACATTCCACGAGCGTATTCAGGAATTTTGAATTTTGGAGGCGACATGGGAATCAATCAAAACTAGATGTGGTGGAAAATGCTGGTTCTTGTTAATTTCGGAAGCAATGAGGTGTTACAATGCCCTTTGCTCGTCCACCACTTATTTCTTGTAGAATCTTCGAGAGATAGAATTTGCTGAATTTTTATTTGCAATAATATGTGAGTCTCCAGGGAATTCTGTAGGATACGAAGTGACAGTCTTGGATTGGACAGAGATAATTAACTTTCTCCTAAGGTCACTTCATGACAAAAACCACCAGCCAGGCCACACAAAAGAGCTCCTGTACGATAACTCCCCCTCCTAAACAGGTGGACCCAACAACAGAGAGCGGGTGGGGGTATTACCGAACAATATATATGTATATAGAAGATCATAAAAATAGCATGACTCAGGGCTAGTGGATCACTGCCATTACGTTTGGAGGAGGGTTTTGATTACTCAACTTAATACCCACCGTGGAGGGGGTGGAAAGAAAGAGGGAATAATTGACCCTCTGTGGTGGACTCTTCCAGACGACGAACAACAAATAACACTAAAACCATCCCTCAATAATTACATTAATGGAACGAACCAAACACAGGAAAGGGGAGAGAGGAATGGAAACACGTCCTCGGAATACAAATGGGCGTTCCATGCAAATTCGAATCGTCATAAATCGTCCATCTTATTTGGTTTTCCCCCTCCTTCCCGAAACTTAATGGGAAAATTTTTATTACATCCTATTTCAAAATGCATTGTAATTCCCATCCATCAGAGCATTAACAAAAATTGGATTTTTCATTTTAAGGGTAAAAAAAAAAAAAATAAAAAATAAGAAATAGTAATATTAAAATTACAAATAAGAATTGCAATAAATAAAAATGTCTAAAATAATGGCATTGAAAATATATTTCCTTATTTATTGCAATCCCTAAAAACATGCGAAAATTCTCAACATGGATGTAGTTAAACTAACAGCAAACCTTATAATAAATAAATAAATAAATAAATAAATAAATACCGGTTTCTTATATTTCATGACTTGTATTTCAATATGGTTTCCTTTCTAAAGCGTTCACTTCATTCAAGAAGGCTTTTTTTTTAAAGCATTACAATACCAAAAGAAAACAATGAATAAAAGATCGTAATTATTATAACAGGACGTTTATTTACATACAACGCGCGAAAACAATATAATAAGGGATTAGATGATACAGAAAAGTATTTAATTCTACAACGAAACTAATACGTTATTTCTTCTTCAATTTTTTTTTTTTTTCAAATCAGTTGCTATTTATTATTGGTAAATACGAATTGGTTTAATACGAATTTAGTATTACATCAAGTATTTGTTCATTTTATCAGAAATAAATACTTTTGTAATTGATAATAAACAAATTCTTATTCTAAATGAAAATTTTAACGAAATTTACAAAAAATAAATAAATAAATAAATAAATTGAGTGTTAATATTTATTGTTTTGAATCAAAAATAAATTAAAATGATTCATCAGTCTTTTAATCCACATTAAAATGAAAATTACGTTTAGATTTTTTTGTAAAACTACGGGAAATAACGATCAGACATTTAAAAAAATTAATAAAACAAAGAATTGAATTTATTCCTACATTCTTAAGAAATTAATAAAAACAAATTTATTTTCATAAAAAAGATTGACAAATTTTGACGTTGCTCTGTTGTTTATTGATTTGCAATTAGGAAGACTTAGAAACTACATCACGTGAAGACTTTCAAAATCGAACTCAAAATCCTTTATTAAAATAATCAACCAGAAATGTATATTATATATATATATATGATCTTTTATATTTTATATTTTCACCATATAAAAAACAACTTTCATTTTAGTAGCAATAATAATACAATATCATTACCCACAATCCTTTGAAATTGTTTTCATTACACATCATCCCAACAAAGAGCGGGACGAGTACAATCAAATGAGGGGAGAGAACGTGGATCGCATTTTAAGTGACGTCACCAATCGCTCCCAGGAGACAGAGGAGGAGTTGTTCCACCCCCAAATCCTCATTAATTACTCTTTCTCTTAATTCTAATCATCAGAAAACGATTCGGACCTTATTACAAACCAAGTGGAAATTACAACAAAATCGCTTTTCACAAAACTAGTAGCAGCTGATGACGTCATTTGCGCAGACGCAAACAAAGTATTTAATTCTTTGAAAACTTCCGGGTCAGTGAAGTTCCTGAATTCGTGCCATTCCTAAACAAAAAAATAATACTGTACAATAACTTTAAGTAAAATGAGCCTTGAAGAGGAGATCGTTTCTATATAAGGAAGACGAGATTGGAAAGGGTGCTCCCGACTGATGAGCTCCATCAAATGTTCTGAGAGGCTTCGATAAAAATTCTAATTACAACTGAAGATACATGCACTGGAAATTTAAACTAAAAACAATGTCATATTAATTCATTATATTAAGGCTACATCGCTACTTAAATATACTTTACGATGTTTATATCGTTTTTAATTATTTAATCTGTCTTTTATTCGTAAGTTTTTGCAATGCAAATAGATATGTATCTTAAAAGTTTCATAAAAGCTTTCGAAATATATTCGACCCATATTTCTTCAGATCTCAAGAAACCTGGATCCAATTTGGAAGATAGAAAGCAAGTTTAACGTCCGTAATCATTTATAAATGGAGAGAAGTCGCCAACCGGACAAAAAATATGCCTTCGCCCATAGAGCCAACATCAACGAGAATTCTGTACAATTGTTTCATCCTTATTGGGGAATCATCAGCAGAATCTACTCGTTGATGTTTGGCTCGCCGCGCGAAAGCTCTACCCAAAAGCAAATGCGATCCCGCGAATGGCCCGCCGGGATAAACAACAATAAAATAAAAAATGATCCTGAAAGATCTACAATATTAACCCCTTGTCCTCTCACTGAAAGGCACTAAGGAAATTAATCACAAATAGGCAAATTGAAAAATTCAATAGTATTTTTAACATCAACAGCCTAGAGACTTGTTGGTGAATCTGTTTCAATCTACATATTTTAATATCTTTTTTTTTTTCCAGTTGCAATTTGAATTCCCCGTGATGACTGTACTCAGCCCCAGCCCTTGCCAACGACCTCCAATGCCTTCGAATTGACAGTTGCGAAGTTTATACTCCGACACTTTTATATACCTCACTTTCAAAGTTGCAGCATCATCAGATAGACAATGGACAAGACATTCGCTTTCTAAATTCATTATCTTCAAAAATAAACTAGTTACCGCATTTGTTAAGAAAGAATCATTCAGAGCACGAGAGAAAGGTAATTGACAAAATACTTCAGGTGTTATTATTTAGAAACTTTCCTGTAAAACACGATCACTAAAACAAGAAATTAATACCTAACTATTTAAGTTTCCTATTTGAGCGAAAGGTACATCAATGACCTTCAATAAAAGTCACTTAAAACAGAGTGGAAAACAGGATCAATTTCAAATTGCATTAGAGGAAATATAATTCTAATACTTCATAGGAATCCTTTCCAGGAGATTTTATTTGAAAGTTGGAACATCAACTATATAAATATTTGATTTATTTTAATGAAAAGTATACAATTTTAATGAAAGTATAATTTTAATCAACCATCGTACGTCTCACGAAGAAAGATTGGAATGTTTTTGGAATTCCAAGTAAAATAAATTTTAGACGAATATATTTCCCCGGTTGTTTTTCGGGGGGGGTGGGTCGTACAACGAGGATCAATTTCGTGTTTTCGAAGCTAGAGAGACAAGCGTTCGTCATCACTTATTCATCGATTCAACATCATTAACGTTAATTCATCTAATTTTCCTGCTTAAATTTAATATTCCAGCGATGATTAATGGAAGCAAATAAGAGGCCCTCGTTAGCGATACAACGTGTAACATTTTCAAAGGACGATGGCAAAGCTCTAATTAAAAGCGCTTTTAACAGCCAACGCCATCACGTGGCAAACAGCAATAACAAAATACTAATAATTCAATAGAGAATCAAACAGAAATTAGTGATTTTATTTCATTAAATCAACAAACTTGAAATAAAAATCAGAGTCTGAAAAAGAAATCCTGAAACTAGATACAAATTGATATTGAAGAATATAAAACATTTCTAATTTCTCCAATAATGCTGGGCGAACACGTACCAATATGCGGCAATATTGGTGGACAATATTGGTCATTTTTATTGGTAACAACCGTTTCCAGCAATAAAAATGAACAATATTGCCCAATATTGCCTATTGGCGATTGTCGGAAAAAAAGGAACAATTTTAGTTGGCGAGAAATATTGCTGGTGAGCGAGCGAATCACATGAACGGATGAAATCACGTGACAATGGTGACGTAGAAGGAAGGCGGGACTTTGAAAATCGGAAAATCACTCACTCACGCCGGCCATTTTGTTTGAGAAACAAGGCTTAAAATCAGCAAAATGGATCGGCCCAAACAGATAATTCAAACAACAACATTTTGTCAATTGATAATGAAAGAATCTTAATTGATTTCTACAGAGGGACGGCGTTTAATACTTTAGCAATTCTGTACGGAAACACGCTCTCTCTAGCTCTCGCTAGTGAGCAACGCCGTAACCAGGCCAATATTCGTAAAGGAAAACCTGTGTGTTCGCGCACAATACCAACTGCCAATATCAATAATGACCTGCCGCATATTGGTACGTGTTCGCCCAGCATTAAGTAACAATAACTTTACAACATTTCTGCTCGAAGCAAAAAAGATGGCAAATGTGATTCGGCATTGAATAAGGACATTTTTTGGTCCGTTTAAAATGCAATTCAGGAAAAGATATCTTTAGACCTCGTACGGATTTTGGATAGTTGGGACTTTAATTTCCTTCTTTTGTAGCAAAGCTCGAAGGTTGCAACCAGTGTTTCGCAATGTGTGATCCATCGTAGTATAGCAGATGATCCGCGGATTAAATAAATAAATAGTAAATAAATAAATAAATAAAATATTAAATAACTAATCAAGCTTTTCATCAATGCCTGTTCTCTTTCTATCGCTTGAAGTCAACGAAGACAGTCCATTTATCTTTTCTTACAGATGTTTGTTACAGACAAAAAATATGCTGTTTTGGCGGGAGGGAATCAAAAGGTCTTTCGGTGGACCGCGGGCGGTCAAAGTTTGAGAAACACTGGTTTAGATTCTGATCGGTAAGTTGCAATTCTCCTTTCTTGCTTAGTTTTAGATAAATTTTAATTTAAAAATTTTGAAGGTTTTGAAATGAAAGATAAATTGTAGTTTAACGGGTTTTTTTTTTCAATAATTACATATATTCTTATTTACTTTTCAACTGCTTTAGATTATAATTAATTCTACTAAATAAATCCCTAAACATAAAACTGAGTTCTGAAATCAAATTAATCGCTTAAATTTACTGTTTACTTTATTTAAAACCTGAAGAAAAGTTGTTTTTTTACCTGAAATATAAATAAAAACATAGATGGAAGAGTCCATTGTTGAATGGGACTCGACTAAACAGCTACAACCCCTCAAATGTCATTCCTCGATTTTAGAAAAAACGCAGAGACGAGTGGGTGGAAATTGTAGTCAAATGGAAGAAAAAGCAATAATAAATACATAAAGAGATTCCATTGACCCATTTGTCCAAAGGCGTAAAAGAAAGACGTTCCACTTAAATGGTTTCAAATAAGAAACATTGAAAACTAAATGTATTGATAAGAAAGAATTTAAAAGAATTACAAAAAAAAACAAAAAAAAAACAAACTAATCTTATTTTAGTTTTAAGGAAGAGAAAGAAATAAAGTAATAGATTTATTAATTTTTCTTTTTTTTCCCTCCAAAATTAATCAAAGTTACTCGAAAACATTAAATCCGATTCTTAATTCTCTACATATGATCTACAAATAAATGTTGAAACTCAAACAGAAATATAACTTCAGTTCGATATTTACACACTACTAACGATAATCGAAACGCAATTCAGTATTCGACAATTCTGCTTTCATACAGGGTTTAATGTAAATTTCACTAGGTCATTTGCACCCACTACCTCTTGGCCCGCAATCGAAGACATCGAATCAAACACTGTGAGCGACATTCGAATGATAGTTAGTGGGAAAATATTTGGTCGCAGACGATGTTCTAATACTTTTGTCTTTCCTTCCTGACGAATAGCTTTTCATGTCAGTTGATTTCATGCAAGAATTTCTCAAATGCTTGTCATTCTTCGCCAGTTTTTCAGAAGACCCCCGAACATAATCTCTGAAAAGTTTGAACGACTCAGAAATGATTCAAATGCCTCAACATTAAACGGCAGCCGTTGAAGTCCAGTAGGAGAAAGAAACAAAAAAAGATTAAGCAAGCTTAATTAGAAGTCGTTCCTATAAAGCACATTCCTCACAACAGCTATGAAGCATCCACTGAAGGTAGAGCTGACCGGAATATAAGATATTCGCTATTAGGATCGTAAGTATCGTCGAAATTCCTTGGTTTTTGCAGTGTTTATCATCGCTTACAGACATAATGGAGATTTGGAGTAGACATACCAACGAACGCATATAAGGACAGACGGATATAAATATTGCTAATATTTGCGTTATGCTCTTATGAGAAAGGCATTAAAAAAAACCCAGTTATTTAAAAACGAACAGCGAAACATGTTTGTTTATTTTAATGGTTCATTTATTTGTTATAGAAAACAAAAGTGATAAAAACATAGTTTTACATATTACTCAATTTTAAAATACTGATAACACAAATAAATGAAGCGTAAAGGCTTCTTAAAATGACAACAATATGTAAAATTCGAACTTCGACAGCAGTTAAATATAGTCTTATGTCATTGTGTGATTATGTGATCGAAATATCATCAATAGAATTAAACTACAAGCTATTTTATCAATTAACGATGAAATCTAAACCGTTTGTAGGAAGCGCCGTCAGTTGATATGGCGCTAGGATTTAAGTCTTTCAACAACAACAATTACAATAAAATAAAATTATTCCGTCATAATAAGAAATATATTCTAATTCTACAAATAAATATTAATGAAGCAGTAATACCCTAACAGTAAACACATTAATGTTAATTTCTCATGTGTATTATTTCAACTTCTATGAATTCTTATTTGGAAAACGGAGAATTCACTTTGAAGACGAATGGATTTCTAATTGAATCGGAAATCCATTATTTTGATTTTGTGATTAAAGTAACTATCTTCGTAATTCACTCTTTAATTCCTTTAAGTTAAATTTTTTAGTGTTTTTAAAATATCTACGTGCGGATGGAAAGCCTGTGGCAATGCTTAAATAAAAAAAATAAAAAAAGAAAGTTGTCCTCGTTTTATGTCTCTGCAATTGAAAATCTCTTCTATGATCTTAATTGTTCGTGTGAGACAGCTGTGAAAATTCAAAGCAGAGAGATCTTATTTGAGTTGTTATTTAACCCCGCGACTCATTACCCACAGACACACGACACGAAGCGCAACACGCATGACCCTGACACTGAGAGCGGCGGCGGCAGCGGCGGCCTTCAACGCTTGGTCGGCCGAGCAACCACGAACGACAACGGAAGCCACCGACACCATTGGAGAGACGGGGAAAAAAAAAGAGAGAAACGAAAGCTCCGCGGTAACTCTTCTAACCTACAAAAGACTAACAACAAGAATCTCGCCTTCCTCCTTGTATGCGTAGGCGTTCTTGTTACACAATGTAGGCTTAGATACAATAAATATCACAGCCAGCGTTTCCTCAGTGAATAGAAAGAAACGAGGAGTATCTTATTGCTTGTCAGTCTCGAACTTTCGTTTGAACGGAAAAACAATTAACGTTTAACAATTAGCATCTTATCTTTTGGTTTATTATCGATAATTTAGGGCAAACACACTTAAACAATTTCATGACATTTGTTCAAGGGTCTCAGAGAATGAATATCTATTTATAACTCCCATATAATGGTCCTTATTTTTGCTGCAAAGGAGAAACTGTTTCTTCTATAGTAACGAAATTAATTGCTCCATATTTTTTTTAAAATGATAATTAGCATTTTATGTAGCTTATATTTAAGTTTATTTCTTGTCCTAATAGTTTATTATTATTACTATTATTCCTTTTTCTTAACACATTTGTATGCTATAGAACACATTTGCCTGGAACTGTGTTCAAATTTCTCTCGATTTTGAGGTTAGGAAGTTGTGTTATAACGGGAAGTGACGGTATGAGGTTCCGCTGTCAACATCGCTCGGACAGTAATGAAAAAAAAAAAAAAGAGAGAGAGAGAGCGAGAGAGGAAACAAAGAAAAAGACACCGGCATTTTTTTTCCATTTTTTTTTTTTTTTTTTCCACGCGCCATCAACGTGGCAGATGGCCTGCATCGTTGTCTTCCTTTTCGCTCGCCAGAGGGCGTCACGCGAATTTAATCCAATCGTTAAAATTCCTGTCGCTTCTTCTTATGCCTCTCCAGGTGCTCGAGGTGCCTGTGGCCAATCATCGATGCGTTTATATGGTGCACGGGTCCACTACTGCTACTCCTGACCTCTTGTACACCAGCAATTCACACCATTTGCTGTCAAAAGCCTCCAGTGTCGCCACAGGAAAAACAATTACGATCTAAATGAATTATAACTTAAGGGTTTAACATAAATAGCCTTGTACAGCTGTTTCGTGCTATTGACGATCATCAGCTTCATACTTTTTTTTTTTATTCTTATTATTACAATTTTCACACACTGATGGTAAAATAGAGAATCTCAGAAGGCTTGCAGAAAAAAAATGTAATTTACGAAAAAGTCATAGTATTTATGCCAATAATGTTTAGTATTTATGCCAATAATGTTTAGGAATATGTCGTGCGTTTGTATTTAAGTCAAATGTTTACGTATTTTCAACTATGTAGTAAGGTGTATTACTACATACAGTAAGAAAAATTGATAAAAATCAAAAATAAAATAACCTACATTGAAATAAAGATTTCATTAATAATATTAACTTTTAATTTCATCGAGGAGAGGTATTCCGGTTAATTCTAATCCGGATAAACGAAAGAGCGCCGAAAGGAGATGTAAAACGTCAAAAAAAAAACAAAAAAAACAAAAAAACAATTTTTTTTAATTATTGAAGAACATTTGCTAATAATTTTTTTTTGTCAGTATTATATCGTCTAAGATTAAATTAAACATTCAAATGATTATCTTATCAATTATTTAAATACTTCAATTATAATAACTTTCTCAGTTTTGTTTAATAGATTGTAAATGGAGTGTTCAGCTCTAATTATTTTAAATAAATCGAACTCATTTCGTTGGCCATTGTAATGAATCCGATGTCCTAATTATTACAATTCCAAGCACTGTAATGTTCTAATCAACAGGCTTTTCAGTTTTTTAGCCTAGATCTTACAAAGCTAAAATCTAAACATCGAAGCAATGTCTATATTGTTTAATGTCTCTAACTAAAAGTTACCAAACCCTGCATCCAATTCCCAGGGGGGAAATTATCGGTGAGTTTCAGATCATTATCTAAATGGCTTTCATGGAAAACAAAAAAGTAATTAGTTTTCGAACAAAAAAAGAGAGTTAAAATGTCAGAAAAGAATACTAATAGTGGGAGGGACCAATTCTCAAAACATCCCTGAATCTTAAAAAAGAAAAATGCAGTATTTATAGCTCAAACAATTTTTTTCGTGCTGTTGCGTGATAAAAATATTGTTTTCAAAGCAAAAGCACTTATTATCATTTTTCGAAACTGGAAGAAATATATATTTTTATTGTGCTCGTTTGGTTCAGGAATTTGTGAATGTTTTGCTACACTACTTGAGTTATGGTGATTAATTATTATTAAATCTATTATTATTTTTATGGTTGCTTAATGTCTAATTGCGATGGACACAAAAATAATTGAAATGATAATTGATTTTCAGGATAAAATGCTTTTTGTTTTGTTTTGTTTTTGTTTTTGTTTTTTGTATTCAAATTACTTTCAGTTTGAAACAACAAACATAACAAAATTATATTACATACTAAGCATATCGCAAATTACCTAAAAAAAAATATTTCTTTTGAAACTAAAATCGATATTAATTATTCCAAAAAATGACAGAACAGGCAATAAGAACTCAAAACATTAATAGCTATCATTAATTGTTGTCATTGTTGTACTACATTTCTTCCACGTTCGACATTAAATGCATTAAGTGTAATTCAGTAAAAATGGCACAATTAGGTTTAGATGTTTAATTATTTCATTGCTTGTCGCTTACAACATTACTAACTTTTTTTTCCCTTCATTTTTACAACTCTCCACCAAAGAGAATAAATTTCTTATTTCTTTTTTGTTTAATCGAAAATATAGGTCGCACGATTCACCGCCATAATAGCTGTTTAATTAAAACCTACAAAATACATAAAAAGCTTTTCTGACAAACTGGATTCATTTAATGTTTTTTTAAAAGAAATTTAAGTGCTTCTTGATTCCATTAAAAGGCCCAACTATTTTTTTTTCCCCGCAAGAGTTCATTAACATCCCATTAAGACTAAACAAGAAATGTAGAGCTCTAATTAAATAAGGGAAGAAATAAAACCACGTCAATAAAAACATCTTTTGTATTTAGGCTTCTTTATTTGTGTCATCTTAGTACTGATCCAAGAAAAAAACTCGTTTTTATCTCTTCAATTTGGAAAGAGAGAAAAAAATATACCTACTATAGAATTTTAATTGATATGGGATCTCCTGTCCGCTTCTCCCCAAGACGAAACATTAGGCCTAAAGAACGATTTCACTAAATCTTGAATTGTTTACAAAAACGAACACTGTTTCCTTTGCTAAGTTAAAAATTTAACTTATTCTAAACCTCATTATTGACCTTATTTCTTCGTGTGGCAATCACAAGAATTTAGTTCAGTCATATACGAACTGTTAAGTACGAACTATTGAAGTAAGCTGACGTTGATCAACGGAAGGCAGTGGGATTCTCAATTACCGAGAATTCTTCATTAATTCTTACTCTTTGTATCCAAACTTAGGTTTTATAAAACAGTTTCTCAGCTCCAAGTGAATTTTTTTTAACCCCATTTCAAAATATCTTTTTTCTTTTTTAAATTCGCTGCTACGAATTAGCATTAAGATACACTTTTAGCCGATTTTCTTAACGAATGTAAAATAAAATCAGTACGTCTGTCTTGCTATCTTTTTTTCTAGTAACTTTTAAACCAGTGAAGGGAACTTCTTGCAACTTGGCGTGCAAATTATGGACAAGAGACAATGTATTTTTCTTCCTGCGGTGAAATTAGCTAATGAAGAAATTTCTGCTCTTATTGAAAAGCAACAAGAATTAAGTGGAACAATTATAATTCCTATGAAAAATAAATTTAACGTGCTGTGAAAATAGCAAATAAATAAAGGAAAAGAAAAACAGCACCCGAACAAAAGAATTTCTGATTCGGTTACGGTGAGGCAGGGTTGGGCTGATGAGTCTGTTGCAGGACGAAACTGCCGTTCCCAACTCCTCCCCATAATCTAAAATCAGAAAGGCAATTTCTTCTTCTTTTGTTTAGGTGCTGTTTTTCTTTTCCTTTATTTATTTAATTATAATTCCTATTGAGATCTAAATGCACTAGCATTTATTTTGTTTGCTCGTATCTTAATTGGATTCAAGTTAATGCAGGCGAAGAATTTATACTTATACAGTGTTTGTGGTTTTAATTAATTGACAGCAAAACAGAAAGGTTTGTATTAGACTGGTATTAATAATTTATAACTAAATAAACATGCAGACTTTTTCCTTTGTATTGTTTAACGATTTTAAAAAATAAACAAAAAAAACTTAAAGTCATTTTAACGAAAACGGGCTTAGCCGTAATAAGTAAGAACATGTTTTTTTCTATGTTTGTCCCTTTTACATAAAGAATTCTGGAATATTCTTAAAAAGAACAAAACAAAGCTAATAAATCATGAGTTTCAGTGGCTGATAATTTTCCTCCCAAGAGGGGCTTGTGAGGGTTCCAATGCTTGGGTTCGAGGGTTTTTTGAAAGCTCACCACCTCCCCACCACACCCCCGACAATGATTAATGGAAGACACTAACAACCCATGAGGTTCAAACACCATTAGAACCAGGAAAAACAACGATTCCTTTTATTTTTTTGATCCTTAAATGAAAAACATTTATTTTCATAAATTCCCTGATTATTATAAATTCGCTAAGATAAATAAACATGGTAAATAAGATTTAAAATAAAAATACTCGTGTAAAAAAAAATAAATAAAATGTGGAGGGGTTGTCGCCCCGCTACAATAAAATCAACACTGTTTTTAATAGTAATTATTTGGCGTTCAGAACTATCTGTGCATCAATGATAATGATAATACAGGTAATTAAGTTTAATAAATAACTTTACTAATTTGAACTATAAGAAAAGCTTTAATTTATGGCCAATTATTCTATAAAGTAGAAGTTATTTTCAAAAGCTTAAAGAGAATCTATGTTGAATAAAAAAAAAATCATCATTAGTCCAGTCATTAATAAAGAATGATGCGTGATCACGCGTCACGAATTGGAAAATTTATGATTTTGAACTTTGATCTTCTGTAAAAAAAATATATATATTCAGAGCCTAGGGTTTTATATATTGCTGTAAAGATGTTTTTATGGAGGCATTATTAAGGTAATAAATATTTGGTCCTAATACATATCGACGAATTCAAATGCAAGTTTAAATTGACCATGTTTCACATAACTCATAAACTACATATCCTGTGAAGTGACGTTTTAGAGGCAGATACATCATTGTTACAAGGGACAATGATGTTTATTTTTGGGTTCAAATCAGGACTGTGAATAGGAATAATAAAAGTTAATATCCTCTTTTGGGATAGGTTTGATTGGGAAGTTAGCTCTTGTCTACCATCGAAGACAGTCAACACAGAGATGACGACAGACTTGCATCCAAACTTCACTTATAACACTGCTCTTTTGTGGGTCGCCCTGTACATCTCAATGTAATATTGGACCCTAATAAAGGTGTGCAAGTGGTCATTATCTTCATTCGTAATAATGTTGTTTTGAGTTTAATGGATTCTGTTTGTCTTTTAATAAAACCTTGGTCAGTGGAGATCGTGGATGATTGTCAACACTAACCTACATTCCGGAATGGATCGTGAGTCACGGATGGACGGAATGGACTCGCCTGACCCCTCCTCGTGGGTGGACGAGATCCGTAATTACGGAGGAACAAGAGAGAGGGAGGAAAAAAAAAAACTGTCGTAAACTATAATAATGGACTTAATTTGCTCGATTCTGAAATTAAAGCCAAAACAATTTAAAGAAAAAAAAAAAAGAACATTCTGGAATCAAATCCAGTACAAAAGAGATGCTTTTTATTCTTCTCAAACTATATTATTATTTTATTTTTTTTGGCAAATATATTTTCGATGCGGAAACATTCTTTTATGCATTATAAAATCTGTAAACACTTCCAGAATAAAAGACAGGGTGTCCCATTTCGTTGGTCTTTTTTTTTCGAGTTGTAAAGATTACAAAAAGATAAGCAAAAAATAAAAAATACGGGATTTAGCAGACAGTAACGAAACACAGAAGGCATTTGAAAACGTGAAAGTTAAAAAGTTAGAACTTGTTGGAATTGTATTATTAATAACAAGAACAAAAATATCAAAGATAATAAATCGGTGTTTTCAGTGACGCAAGTCCTAAAGGTTTCTGACTGTAATGGCTTTGGAATCCTTTGGTCTAATATCCACTGCCCTGGAAATGTTTTACTGAAGAGACAAATACAGAAAAAAGAAAATGAAAAGGCATTGACGTCATCTTGAAACGGGAATCGAACCCAAAATAAAATTACTCAACAATTAGAAGAATTGTTTCCTTCTATCATTTCTTTGTTTTGTCCAACCTAGTGCAATTGATTTCGTTTTAGTAAAAAACCCATTTATTGTGAATCTGTTTAACAGTGGTTGTTAGGTAACTATTAATTTTAATCCTAACCTAAAGACAACAAAAGAAAACAACTATTTTCGTTTTTCTTCAAAAGTAATTTTCCGTGGTCGTTCTGTTAAATAAAAACAAGTAATTTTTTTCCCTTGTTCTCAGGAGGATAATTACGAAGACATCTCTAACAATCGTAGAACAATGGAGTAGGTGGAAGATGGCTAATTGCACTCCATCCTCCCCTCCCTGGCAAACAGGCTTTGGGCTTACCTGTATTATTCGGATAATTGCTTAGGTTCACCTTGAATGCAACCGTGTCATTTGGGCCAAAGAGGAGGATGGTTTCTGACTCTTCTTTTTGGTCCCCCACCCCCGTTCAAAGGTCACAGTGTCAAACTAACATATAACGAATTTTCCTTCAATTCCTGGCCACGAATTTCTCCTTATGAATAATTGCAATTTTTTATTCAAAAGATAAATGGAACGAAGTGTTTCCTGCGAATGCTCGATTCCCAAATATCCTTCTTCTGATCTTCATCTACTCTGAGGGCCACCAAACAGTGGATAACCAATTGCTCATGCCAATCTTCTGAGCACCCTCTACTGCAAAATGACTTAAGATTTAATATAACGTAAACGAAATACGACAATTCTTTAAGAAAACAAAATCCCTCATTGAAGATAATCAAAAAGTTAGTATTTATTCTGGAAAAAGTAATGTAACTATGGATTTTCACATGGTTGCTACTGACAAGGCAGCTAACAAGTCAGTATATCAATATGTCGCATCATGTAGATACGCCGTAAATATCCATTTCGTGATTTAAATGAGCATTTTTCATCCCAAAAAACCATCATTTTGAAAGTTATCAGTTCACAAAACTTAAACATTTCGAACTGAGGCTATCGAAATTGAGAATAGCTTTTTATTAATGCAGTTAATAATAGAGAAACTACATCCTTTGAATTGATTTAATTCTGACACATGCATTAATACAATGACAACATTTCAATTATCAGAAATAAGTGTAGTTGTAAAAAACACTCTTCCTAATTTAGTCCAACTGCTTCGCAAGTCATTATAAGGAGTCATGTTCGATAATTTTAGCATTTACAGTGTATAACAGAAACCACATGGAAATTATTTGGAAGAGTAAACTAGTATTTACTTTTTTTTAATAGTATAAAGCAGCAATATTCATTGAACAAGACGATTTGCTCTTATTAAAACACTACATCATCCTACATTACTTTTCTTAACTGTCTTCATTAGGGTTTTTGTTATATTCTGCTTGGAGAGTTAAATTGAACAATGTTGTTCCAGAATCTTCAAACCTACTCAGCTTCGTGTGGAATATTCCTCTAGTGTTGATAAACGAAGCTGTATCTATTATTCCCCTTCAATTTCTTGAGGCTGTTCAACCTGTTTCAATGTCAATGTCGTAAAATGAACGAAGAAACGGATACAAGGATGAAGATGGCTCCGTATTGAGAGAGTGGTGTCATGACCTCAGTCTACTTATCTTTGTATGTTATCAGAACGTCCATAGATTGTTCCAGAAGCTAATCAAGAGAGAGGCTTAATATTAGACAAAGGAAATCGTGATTTTTTTTATTGTTTATTTTCAACGTTAAATGTTGAAAGACAAATCCTATTGTATTGAGTTTTAAATAATCACCTCCTACGCTAGTACGTTACTATTTCAAAAGTAACCTGAACATGTCCAACAAAGATATTAGTTAATAATCGATAGTGTTGGGAAAAATCCTAATTCTGCATCATAACAATTGAGAAAACACTTGAAAACATAGTTTCAGATCAAAGTGTTATCTTTACTGCCATTCTTGCATTGTTTTATGGAACACAAAATAATAAATTAATGATAGAAAAAAACTATTCTGAAGAATTAATGCTTTTTACTTGTGCTTTGTACAGCAGAGATCTTACCATACTTTTGGGGCTTATATTTTTCTGACATCTTTTAAAATAATTTTACTCTTACAAATAACACTGTTTTTAGAATGCAATTATAATTTGAAATGTCTGTTTGTCCGTTAACTTATTAAGTAATACGGAAAGCGCCCTTATGATATGGAAAACAACTGGTACCAGAACATTCCAACAAAATGGACCAATTAAATGTTTAAGCTTCGAGAAATATAAAGATTTTCGTGAATTTGAATAAAAACATAACAGCACATTGAAGAAAGAAGATAGAGTAAGGATAGAAGAAGAGTTCCAAACTACATTTCGCCTTTTTAATCGGAGTTTAAAACACTTAGGTTCGCGCCGATGGCTTTGCGGTTTCCCCTATTTTTCTTGACGATGATTTACGGTGATTGAGACACAAGCGGAGGAATTTTAACGATGATTTTCAAAGAAAGGAAAATGCTGCAGTTGTAGCTTATTTTCCTGTCCAACGGAGGATTTCGATCTAGAAAAAGAGAAACAACTTAATTGAAAAAAGAAACTTTCTGACAGTCTGTACAGTTCATCATTTCTAAAACGATTGCTTTTGTTTATTAAGAATTTCCTTTTTTTTCTTTAAGAACAGTTTCTTGACGTGGATGTCAGACAGCCTTGAAGGTAAATTACTGTCTAAGAAGGGAGGAAAAAAAAAGGTAGTAGGATCTATAAAAATAAAAGCAAAAAAACAAAAAGTTCCTTGAGTGGGGTGCTATTCAAATCAGAAGACCTTGGAAAGAAGTCGATATAAAAAGATTTAAAAGTAATAAAAAAAGGAGCCTACCTCTAAGGTTTCTATAGGAAAATAATCTTTGTCTGCCTTCTCTCTTTTTCTTATTGGTTGATCAGAAGTGGATTTATTTGTTGTCGACCTTGGGTACGAAATGATCGCGTTCCAATTAAGAGGCTCGTGAGGGGAAGGGACTGGAATGGGGACCGTTTCGTTATTTGATGGCCAAATTCCCTCCTTTACGTGGAGGGAAATGGAAGAAATGGAGATCAAAGATTTGAGCTTTGAGTAAATAGGTGAACTTGACCAAGATAAAGCAGTTCGGATTTAATATAGCTTCAGGTCTCTTCATTTCACCAACAAACCACACCTCACTAGGCGTCAAACGCGTTTAAATTTCTCCCACCAATGAATCAAACTTTGTTCTGAAGGTTTGCAAATAAATAAAAAAAGAAGTCACCGTCAAGTCCAAAGCAGAACAGAATAATTTAAAGGAATTAGGAAACAATCATTTCAAATGCTCTTGTACTTCGCTTTCTGTAAGAATATACTTCAGCACTATTCAAAATAACGACCAACAAATTCAATCCGCAGTAAATAGAGTCTTAAAAGCTTTCTCTTAATAATCCCTTAATTATTTACAAGAATTCACTAAGTCTTATTTAGTAATTACAATGTATAATAAAGCTATAACAAATGTTGATATTCATGCTTATGTACATGTAAACAAAAAGCTACACGAAATTTTATAGTTAATCAGGTATTTTGGAAAATACACTGAAAGTGCCAAAATGACAAAAATATAGGCCTTTTCAATTAAAAAATTTCCTAAAAAAATCAGCTGATAGTAGATTTGAATGAAAAGATTTTTAAATGAAAACAAAATGCCAAATTAGGAAACTGTTTTTAGACCTGATGGGTGCTGAAATTACAACAGACAACAGACATGATATATATATTAGTGTTTATAGGATTTTTCACCCAAAATTTAAAGGCTTTTAATTTTTATAATTTTCAAGGCATTTTCAAAATTAACTTCTTCTTGTAAATCTAAAAACTACATTGAAATAAAGTCTACTATTTCCGTGGTCCAACGTATGTCAGGAAGAAGCCTCTAGAACAGAGCCCGGCCTTAACTGCTTTACTGCCATGATGTGTAAAGCCTGTTTTACATTTACCATTTCACTCGCCATAACCTGGACATTTCACTCGCAATCACCTCGACATCACAGATATCCAGTAAATGGAGAGCGATAGAGCTTGGGCTATTTTTGAAGAAATGTCGAGACATCAGATGGCGGGACATCGCCACTAGCGCTCCTGGTGACGAATTGTAGAACTTGGAAGTCCAATCGATTTGTATCTATTTATTCGAAATTACCGATTACAAAAATGATTTTCACGATCGGAGGGCATCTTTTCCTTATGTTTTCGTGGATGCTTTCATAAAATGTTACATTATTAATCAAAATCATTTCAGAATTTCGGCTTGAAAATTCGAATCGACAGCGATCCGACATCTCGAAAAGATATCGTCGCTGATCGAGATTTAACGAGACTGAATTATTTATTGAAACTGATTTATCGAAACTGAAAACAAAGAACACAAAACGATGAAAAAAAACATGAATATTTCCTATTTTAATCAATTAAAGACATTCTTTCAACTATCCGATGCATTGACTAAATGGTTTTTATATAAAACACTGCTATTTTTTTCGTAAATAAAACGTAGGCATGATGACAATTGAGAAGTGTAAATATTCCGTGTGATGGAAGGCGTTATGGTAAGTGTAAAACGATACACAAATCACTCGCAATCTATCCTGACATGTCCTGCGTTATGGCTTGGAAAATGGCGAGTGAAATAGTAAATGTAAAACGTCCTTAAAGATCCAGACGCTTTTACGCTGGTGAAACAACGCGGCAATAAACACACAGCAACTGTGATCATCATATTGACGAAGCACCGTTATTTCTTTTCTATCTCACTTTTTTCTAATTTTAAGAACTAATTTTAAGAACTCTAATATTATCTATTTAAACCTTAATTAAAACTATGTCTAAATCTTTTTATCATCAATTAGATTCCTATGAAGAAGCGTCTTAGATTTTACTAGTATATCTTTCCAGTTGACCGATAGACGGAGTCACTGGGTCAGAGGTCAATGCCACAACTGCCATCTCTCCCCTTCTTCGTGCGAGGGGTAAAACATCATCACCACTTACAAACAAATGAGTCAACAGACAACTCCTTTAGCAAATATTTTTCTAACGAGTTATCTCTTTTGTAAAACCTTTCATAAAACAATAAACAATCACAAACTTATCTTAGTTAGTGTGGATAAAAACCAGTTAGGGTTATTTGGTAACCTTAAACGACACAAAGTAGGAAATTCTTATTTTTTGTTAATTTTTTTTAACTTGATCTGAATTTTTCTTAGGATAGGTTTTCGTTCACCAATAATGGAAAAAGAATGACTTTAAAACAATACTTCAGAAATTCATAAATGTTTCTATTTAACTAAAAATTTTTCATTGAAAACTGCAGAAATCATAAAAAAAGTTTTCTATTATAAAAAAAAATTAAATAAAAACATTATTTTTTTTTAATTAAAAATCTAAAAAACTGAATGAACTAGAGAATAAATATTAACATGTTTGAGATACAATACCTCATACATTACACATAGGAAAAAGAAGAAAAAAGGATTTTAAAGATTTACAAATAATTAACCCATATAATGGACGGGTCATGTGTGGAATGGCATTCGAAATTACTACAACACGGAAGTACTTCGCCCACTCAACTTCCTCACAAATACATCAGTACAAGTATTTGAAAAACACTCCTTTACTTTCTAAGCAAGGAAGGAAAAAAAAATCACTAAGAAAATTGAATTTTAATCTAACCAATTACTGCCTCTTTTTTATCTGGGAACAATTTCTGAGCTCTAAATTAATTTCTCATTAATTTCTACCCAATAACAATTAATGTTTTAGAAATTAAAACAGCTTTAATTCTGAATCTGATATAAAATATAAAATATATACTATATTGCGTTATATTAAACTTACCTACATACATATTATTCTTAAAGAATTTATGTAATATTTAAATAAATGGTTACAATAAAATACAAACATTACAGTAATTTTATTAATTTTACTTGTAATATTGCTTATAGCTGAAGTACTTACAGCGTTCATTTATAATGGTTATGTATTTTATAACTTTTCGATTTTTTGCCAGTTAGAGATTAAGATTCATCGATTGACAGACGGAAGAAACCAATAATTGAGAGATAAACAAGATAGGGACAGCGATTAGTAAACCAATCACAATGCTTCGCAACGGCTTCTGATACGTAATTTGTGTTGAATTATTGTTTTAATTTCCTTATTATTATAAATGTGATTGTTGCGAATGCAAAAGACGCAATTGTTGCGATTGTTAATGAGAATTTAATGGTATTTGTTCACAAACGGACGGACAAACCGGGAATATAAGGCTTGTGATACTTGTATCAGAAGCCTAAAAGCTTAAAACAACGTTTATTTCGAAGAAAAGAATTCATTTACAAAAGTCAGTTATGAAGAAGGTTTATTGAAATTTTCTGGTACTTTACCCAAAATACCCACGTAAAGGATTCACACAATAATTCCTCACTCTTTCGTGTAAAGATTGTGGAAGTTTTACGTAGCGTAATTTGTAATAGATTTGTTTCCAATGTTAGGAATAATCAGAATTTTTACCTCCTATTCTTTTGCTTTTGTTAGTATTTATTTTATTACAAAGAAATGATTAAATTATTAATGCTTACAATATTTAGCCACTAGAAGCAATGGTTAATATCCAAAATATTTTCCAGAACATTTCAATATTCAGAATTTTTAATGCCGATGGAAAAATATCAATTTCAGGCAATACGTTGCAAAGCGCCACCTTGTGGCACTTTAATGTTTCAAAGTCACTTCAACAAATGCTCAGAAATCCCGTTGATGATGGCTCAATGTGCGAAGGCATATTTATTGTCCGTTGGTGAATTTATCTCTCTAGTTATCCATTTTAAACAGTTTGATTGAAATTTCAATTCAAAGCCAACTTCAAAAGTACCTATTTGCGATCAAGTGTTTCTTCTGTGGAATAGGATAAGTAAACGATGTTGTTCCTTTGTTTTCCGTTGTGTTCACATTGAATTCATTCCATGATATTTGACTTAATATTCATTTCATCTTTTCCATTCAAATGAGGATTCTTCTTTGTACAAACAAAAGGAATGCAGCTTTCGCTATTACGACGGAGGGAGGATGTTTAATGAAACTTTAAAACTCTGTTAATGACTGTCTTAATCCCATCATAACTACGAGCGCCGTCAAAGCAAGTCCTCTCTTAAAATTCATTCGACTGAATTTAGTGGTAATAAAAGTGCGACACCAGCGCCCAACAATAAAAGTTGTAGATGGATTTGCACTGGGCCTAATTGAAAGACGACCCAATTACAATGCCCTCCCCCGCTCCTTCCTCCAATTTGGACCGGGCTGAAATTCGTTGCCGGGCAACGCACACGAGAGACTCCATTGGCCCGCACGATCCGTGAATATGGCGTCTCCCACTCCGCCCACCCAACAACATCGGCGGAGGTTCCGAGGATCGACTCCCCCTCGCCTTACGAGCCACTTGGAAGAAGCGCAGGAACTTTATCTTAAAAGTTTCAATTCTTACATTTTAAAATCCCCACTGGCTCAGATTTTTTTAGAAGTTGGTTTTTTTTTTAAATTCGATTGGATCCGAAAAACTCAAACATGTTTAAGGGATTCGCTGCAACTCGAACATAATTTTGGGAATTCGTGGATTAAATTCTACAAATGCAGAAATGTAATCTACACATTTTTTTACGTGTTTCTAGAGAACTTCAAATGATGCCGTAAATATTTCTAACACTGCTTTACAATTCCCTGAGACATGATTGATGGAAAAAGAAACCGAAACTTTATCAATTTCGATTAACAATTATTAAGTGGAAATTATTAACTTAATTAAATGAAAGAAAACTTAAATTTATCGAAAGTTCGGATGTCTTCTGCATTCGCTTCTTGGTAAAAGTGTAAATGAAGCATTCCCATCTTATAAATCCACATACAACAGCTCAAACATCAATTTCGAAAATAGGCCTATTTTCTTTGTGCTAAGGAAGTAATTTTCTGCAAATGAAGTGCGAAACAAAGACTACAAAAAACAAAAACAGAAATCACAAACAATTCTGTAATCTACCACTGTTTACATTTTCCGTACATCTTTGATGTTTAACGTTGATGACAACTTATAATACCAGACCCGAAAAACAACAATAAGATTTAGGAAGACTTTTAAAAAATTACCTAAGAACAAAACACAATTAATTAATCAATTGTTATTGTTAATAAAAACAAATCAATCTTTGTTATACTTTTAGCATCAACTAAAAATAATCTAAAAATAATAATAGTAATAATATCCTTTTTAATGTTTCTGCGTTAAAATTCTAAATTAAAAATTAACAAATTATTATTAGTAATCATGGTTAATTGACTCGCTGTCAATTAAGCTAATAGTTAATCGGAGCTATTAATTGTGGACTATTGGATAACTATTACGTTCACTAATAATAGTGATTGTGTTAATATAACATGTCAATAATATATCAAGCGATAAATCTATTTATAGTATTCGGTGCAAATAGATGGTCATTCGTTTTGATATTTATTAAAATCCATGGCAGGAGTTCTCTACGTTTGTTTTTTTGGTTCTATTTGACCTTCGCCATCAAAACCTTAGCAAATCACTTCTCAACAGATGCTTCATTTGCACCTAAAGGATCTGACTCACGAAGACCTGACTGTCACGTGATATTAGGTCTTAGCACATATTGCAAAATATAGCAATTTATCCTCGTTTCAAATGATGGGAAAAATCCTCTGAATTTCATTCAAGTTGGTCATTTTCAATATAAATACGCTTTACGTGTAAAGGATTTAGAATTTAGAATTATAACATTTCAAAATGTTTAGTGCTTTTTTTTAAAAATAATATTTCATAATTGTATATTTTAACTCAAATAATGAGTTTTACATAATATTTATTCTTACTTTTTAATGATAATCATGATAAAAAAAGATAATATCTAGTTTTGAACTTTATCATTTTTTCGAGAGGTCATTCGTACAAGAAACTGCAATAACATTGAATAGTTGTAATCATCTTGTTTTTCTAGTCCTCAATCAATTAATTGAAGGAAATCTCTTTCTTCTGAGAAGCCATTTCGTCCTCTGTAGCTTCATCAGAACCAAGTATTAACTTTCCTCATTTTTTTTTTTTTCTTTGGTAATGGGAAGAGTCCGGCAGTTGTTCGATTGCAGGTGAACGACATTCTTCGCTGCTAATCTGTCCCTGCGATCTTTTTCCCGCGCAAATCCTTGGAATTGTATCTGTGGGAAGCGAGCGATGGGGGTGAGATACTTAGTGATGAGCACAGGAGGAGCAGAGGGAAAAAAAACTTCCGTAAAAGATGTGTATCTGGTGGGAGTCATGTAGAGGCAAGGTCACACACACCGCAAACACTCGGAGTGTCGTTCATGAAACAAGGTCAAGGAGAAAAAGACATCAACGGATTCATTTTACCAATCAATTAGAAATGGGTCACCTTTCACTTCTAACTCACAGTGGTTCCTTAACTGATTAATAATCGTCGTATTCAGAATAAACCACAAATCCTTCTCATATTCTTAAAAGACTTATTCAAGTAGATATTTTCGCCTTTTGTTCGCTAATCCTTTTTTCGGATAGAATCTTACCAGCAGTTGTTTTTCAAGTTTTTTTAACAATATCACTACACAATTTTGCTACACTTTCGTAGGTAAGCCTAAAAATGGTATTTCTAACAATTAAACAGAAGACCGTGGCCAAGTCAGGACATTAATAACAAATAATTGACTAACAAGATAATGGCCCCCAAAGCACATTGATAAGAATTCGAAAGCATTTTCTAAAGCATCTGAACAAAAAAACCACACCAATCAACGGAGATTGTTTACGTTATGTTAAATAACAGATTTATTATTTAAAAATTATAAGCGAACAATAGTTAAGATCTAATTCCAATTTCTCATGTACAATTAGACAGTTATATCTCATATGTGAATTTCTACTTATTTTCTTTTTCTTTTGTAATAACTAGAAAAAGTTATTAGTGCATCTATAACTTTTTCTAGTCACATCATTTTGAATATATAACATTTTTCTTTTAAATGTAGGCTAGTAACTTGTCAGACCTATATATATATATATATACAAAATATAAAATTAGGATGTTGGTAAAACTGTCGTAATCTCGTAACTTACAAAGGAAAGAAACGAGCAGGAAGAAAAAGAAAAGAAAAAAAATATTAAGAGAATATAGACTACGTGTAAGATATAAGTATATTATTTTAACATCTGATCGTATATATTGGGATATGCTAAGTTTATAAAAATAAACATACATTAGAGACATATTATAAATAAAAACGCCTTATAAACAACTATAGACCTGTGTTCTCAGTTTTTTGTTTTACCAGTAACAATGTCTTTATAAAATTAAACTTAGTATTTATTAAATAAAACTTATTAGTTTTAAGTTTTCTTGCAAGTGAAGAAGGAAGTAGTGAATGTGCTTTCTTGTTCTGCTTAAACTTAAAATGGAATATTGCTTTTTTTTATTCCATTGTTCTTGGATCGTTTGCCAGCATGTTCTCTGACATTCTAGTGCCTATGCCTTGCCTCCATTTGTGGACAGAATCTGTTATCTTTCATCATCAGAAGTCAATCAAATATCTTGGGAAACATAAAAATACTGGACACAAATCTCCTATAGATCTAAGGCATATAGGAAAGAATTCTTTCCTTCATTGGTAGTCGATAGAAAACAAAGAAGAAGACGTCTTTCCAAATATCATCTGTATCTATATAAAGACTTCTAAAAAATATTTCGACTGAGGATTTTAAATGACAAAAAGTTACCCCCCCCCTCCATTCCCAAGGAAAGGAGTCTGTAATAAAAAAAGAAATTAGATATCCTGGGGACTGAGGATTAGACTCATCAATAACATAGAACACTCTGGAATCCCGTTTGAGGGATTACTTTAAACAATTTTTACGTATGATCATTATTATAAAATAAGTGAAATTTATGCAGTAACGAAAAATATCAGCCTCTAAATATGTCTCAGAGAATCTAATCCAATTCCTGTCCCTCCTGTCAATTCAATGAACTCAATAGTTCCATCGAAGATCCGGTTTTGAACAAACAAAATACAATCCTCCAAATCCTCCTCCCAGTTCATTGACTATTGTATGTTCAATTCTTTTACCTAAAAAGGAATACAAAATAAAATAAGAAACTTGAAGTTAACCACTTGTCTGTAACTCTCATTATCTTCCTGGATATCTTTTCATATTTAATTGAATCTGAATTGATAGCCTCATTTCTGAATTGAAATGACACTGCAAAGGGTATTAGTTGTCTGTCTGTCCGTTCGTTCGTTGTAATCCAACTTAAATAAAGCAGAAATTTAAAGGCTTCGAATAAAAAATAATCATCAACAATTCCTGGTTTTTTTTAATTCTTTTTTAAATGCGGAAAAGGCAATATGGACAAAAACCTTCTAAAACCAAAAAAAAAGAAAAAAAGAAAACGTCCGTTATTTCCGGATTTTCTCCGCATTACCTTTAGCGGCGAATTCCATGGACACGAGGTCATCTCCGTGGAGGAGGAAGGAACCGCGCTACTTGTATGTCACCCAATCGTTCGTCAAACAGTGGAAAAATCAAAGAAAACCTATTTGTGGTTTTGGCCTCAACTCAATCGACAAATCGTGATTCGCCGGAAGCAGCCTAACCCACTTTTGCCCAGAGATATCCATCGACGGGGAAATGGAATGGCAAAACGTTTAATTACGACTGTCACGAGAAACAAAAGAAATACGACCAACTTAATCGCCGACGAATGTAAGCTTGCAAGCAATAATGTGGTTTCTCTGCAACCCGTTCAATTAGTAATTTAAAAAAAAAATCGACAAACACAATTGGAAATTGTTCGTTAAAAAAACACCAGGGTTTAAGGAAGTAATTAACAAGGAATTATTGCGAAAAATATATTTTTTAAAGTGTTTGTGGAGACTTAGGCAAGAAATAATAATTTCCTAGGTCCGTCACTCATTCATAAAAGTGGAAGGCTTTTAACGTCAGAGCTATGTTTGGGTTTCAAATATCAAAGCGTTTTAGGCTTAATAAACATTTCTCCTCAACTTTTCACAAAAACAAATACTTGAATGATCAATATACAACTTGAAGTGTAGTTTGAGCAATTGCAATAATTGCTTTTAATTATTACCATTACAGGAGAAAATCATCGCAAAGTCTCAATTTATATTTTATGATTTTTATTACAATCCAGATGTTGATATAAAATAAGTAATTATAAGATTCCAAATATTTAATATATTCCTTGTAATTTACTTTTATGTATTTTGTTTATTATCTCATAGTTCTTTTTTGAAGGCATTTCTTAACACTGTAAACCTTGAAAATATAAATAGTTTGTCTTCAGAAATTAATTCAAAGAATCGTAAGTAAGTGATCTTTCTTAATGAATTAAATTAAGCTAAGGTAATTAGTTTGAAATGTTAGTGACATTGGCAATTTAATTAGAAAACTCTTATGATCTCAAATCCCTTCCTGTCTTCAGTTGAAGCTAAAGGATTTTCGAATCCGCATTTCACATTTTATATTAAAATCATATCTTCCTAAAGTCCATTTAGATCCACATTCTGTGAAGATATTAATTAGTAAATTTAGAAACTTAAAAACGGATGTAAGAGATTTTTATTCTTTTCACTTCACTGTAAGAAAATAGTCAAATACTGAAAGTAACAAATGAAACCTTTTTCGTTAGTCTTTGAATATCTATTAAGGATTGGTCTATTGGAACGGCGGGGGTGGGGGAAGACATGGAATAGTGTTTTGTTGATGCACATTACAGAAAAAAAAAATATTTGTAGAACCCATTTTACTAAATGCCCCCGATTGGAAAGTAATTCGTTTCAATCCAGGCTAGTGTTATAAATAGAGGGCAGAGAATCACGTGATCACAATGACCCACTTCTTGTATTAATTCTAGAAGTTACTCTTATTACTTTTTTTTTATCTGAACAAATATCTTTTCCAGCCAAAGAAGCCTTCTTATTTTTTAAACAAATACAAGATTAACAAAGAACTGGACAAATAGACAATTCTTCAATAAATCAACAATTTCTACTTTTTAATTTATTAAATAACACAAATTCCAATTGAAAACTCGTTTCGTGGATCTGAGAGACCCGCGATGGGGACTCAATAGAAAACTGAGTCTTGTCTTGTACTTCGATGTCTGTAAATGACTACCGCGTCTCTCTTTATAGCATAACTAACTTATTTCTATTTTAAAACATACTTACATGGAATGAACTTGTAATAACATTGTTCAACTCTAAGTACATTGTTCTTTTCTCTGATCTTCTGCACCTATTCAAAACCCTTAAGCACAGTCTGTTCAGACATAATGTTATGAGGATCTGAAAAATTTTGGAGGATCTTTAACTACAAGATATCGAATCTTTCATGTCTGAAACACAAACAATGACGCAATTTATGTCTTTTGAGTGGAAGAAGCACTTGGTAAGTATCTTCAAATAGTTTCAAATCTGTTCTTCGTGTGCGGTAAAAATAATGTCTTTCATAAGTAATAAAAGAAAGAAATTTAAAAGTTTTAATTTACATAAAATATTCGAATGTATTCAAATAAGCATTATCTCAAAATAATGTTTAATAGAAATTGTTGTTGGAAGGGACATATCTTTCTCTAATTATAACTTTGGCAACACTTTGAGGTCCTTGGACATTTCAATAATTTTATTTTTCTAAATTTGAATTTCCTCAAGCAATAAAAATATAAATGTGATGACGAATAAGAAAAGAAGTCTCCTTCAATAAGAATCGGGTCTGTCTTAATGATTATCTTTTCATCTCTTCAGCATCTACTTACTTCTTTTTTTTCTTATACTTTCGTTTCTCAGAATAAACTGCATCCAATATCTGAACATAATTATTCTGATATTCTTAAATTTCATTTCTTACATATTCGTTTTCGTAAATGCTTCATTATTGATACATGATACAATTTTTTGTGAAAAAAAAACCATTCATTTCTTTAGCTTGTGTTGAGCTACATCTTCTACAAACGATTCACTACCATATGTTACAGTTGTCAATAACTATCTTCTAAAATTACAGAAAAAAATCTTTTCGTGCCCAATTCTTAAGAGTTTGCTTCACATCATTTGAAATGTAGTTAGTCCTTTTATTAGGTAAATCATTTTTTTTTTTTTTCTACTAAAGACATCGCAATCAGAAGAGACTAATTGGTATTTTGTTTAATTTTCTCAAATAAACCCGTATTCTAAGCATTTCCTCTAAATTTACATAATATCCAATAATAACTTTTGCTTCGGGATTAACGTTAGGAGTGTGTTTGATAGTTCATCGCTAATAGGTTTTGTTAAAAGTAGGCCTATTTCAGACTCCCATATCTCATTGAATCGGCATTATTTTTTTAAAGATCGAACAGTTCTTTTTACTGACTTTCATTGTGGGTGCATTAAATGCTTGGGGATGGGGCTTATTTCTCCTTGTACTTGTCAGCTACAAGCGAGATCAGAGACCCCATGGAGGCAGGCAATGGTCCTATAAGCGAATGCCTCGATGTCCCGCTG
>JAFIDM010000007.1:26429610-26481828 GCA_023159025.1 Thereuonema tuberculata | reverse complement strand
TTCTTCTTCTTCTGTACAATTGGCGTCGCTCACGTGCACTTCCTTCATCTCCGCAAATGCATCTATAATAAATTCATAAATCGATTTCCCAAAGGGAGGCAAACCATTGGACGGAATAACTCGACGAGGAAATCTCATTTAATACCTCCACTCCCTCAAAAATAAATGTCCGCCGATTTTTTTTCCTTCTTCTTAACTTGACTCGACATTCAAATACTGACATCAAAATTGAAAACCTCGTCAGATTACGAAAGAAAAAATAAAAGCAAATAGAATCCTAGGACAACTACCGCAAACACTTGTAATAATTATTATTTTTTTCTAAATTAACGTGATATACTTAACGTATCAATATGTCGAACAACAGCGTAGTTATATCACAAAGCAGACAGTGATGTTAAATTGCATTTCTGTATCATTTATCTTTAGTTATTGTTATAGCAGAATTTCTCAGAGAAAGATCTAACAGTTTCGATCCCTAGGAGTCCCTTTTGATCAAAATCCTGTTGATCGCATTCGTAGTTTTTATCTACCATTGTATTTCAGCTTTAAATCAGTGTTTCTTAATCTTTTTTGCTTCACGGCAGACCACTCTATTTGGAAAAATCCCACAGCAGTTCCTACAATTCGACCGCGTTTAAATACTTGTGCAAAAATAAACAAGTCCATGTTTATCATTGAATTATAAAAACCATGTAAATATTGACTCATTAATTTTAACCATTCCAGTTTGTATTACTTACAATCTACTTGTTCCTCTTGTGTTATTAAATAACGTTGTTGAAAATATTTAATATCTACAATAGAATCCCGATTATCCGCGGAATTGGGTGGCAAGGGCTTCGCGGATAACGAAAATCGAGGATAACCCGAAAAAATACTAAAAATTAGGTGTAAACACGAAAATAAATATTTCACCATTAAAAACTACGTTTTATTGTACAAAA
Organism: Thereuonema tuberculata; assembly: GCA_023159025.1. Taxonomy (NCBI): domain Eukaryota; kingdom Metazoa; phylum Arthropoda; class Chilopoda; order Scutigeromorpha; family Scutigeridae; genus Thereuonema; species Thereuonema tuberculata. Next base: position 26,480,881 of record JAFIDM010000007.1, on the reverse strand, counting down.
AACATAATATGTAAAACTTTTAAAATATGTATAGTAAAGCAGAAACCTTTGCTCTACGTTTTATCCACAAATTCTGAGAAGGCTAATAGGATCACGATGCACAATAAACCTGTCAGTAATGTTCGACCTTCGCACTGTAGGGCCTATTGCAGTTTCCCTGTTATTGGCTTGGATTAAAATTGGTTTTTTTGCGGTTCGTAATTACAAAAAGTTTTCGCGGCACTCGCAGATAATCGTGGCTCTACGGTATTTTTATATTTTCTCTTATTTTCCCATTTTTGTTGTTGTTGTTTTTTTCTCGCGGCACACTCTTTGACAACCGCTGTTGTAGACAAAGCGCATTTCTTGAATCACCGCAATTATTTAGCGTCCATTACCTAACCTCTAGTAATCGGATTTTTGTCAAAATTAATATGATCATTTTTTAATTTTCAAAACAATCTACACGCAGGTCTAAAATTTCAGTTTCCTAGGATGTGTAGTTTTTGAGTATCTTTGAAAGAGGAAAACACAGCCTTTTACAGCATTTTTTTTTCTTGGATTTATAGAAGCGGAATAAATGTTAAATGAAACCTTAAATATCCTAAAATAACTTTGTTACAAAATAGGAATAAAATTACAATGAATTAAAATTAATATAAGTCTTAATCAATGAAGCCGTCTTTTTTTTTCGTTTTTCATAATAAGCACAAGGAAAAAAAAAAAAATAAAAAAAATAAAAGAAAGATTTGTATCGTAAAACATTGTCCGTAGAATGTCTAATGAAATCAACATGGATCTCAGCGTCCGAAGCGAAGCGACGATCTTCTTAAGATTTTATTCAAGGGACCGGAAATTTTGAAAGTCACAGTGTCACAGATCGTGAGTGTACGGTGAACGCCCCAGGGTTTCCCACCCAATCGGCTACTCAAGTCCTCGATATATTTGTCCAGTACGGCTGAGCAGAATTAAGTCTTGCTCGCTTTTGATGGTTTTAAGTAGAGTTTACACTCTAGGTCTACATCAGTGTTAGCATTGGGGGTCCTTTAAAGCTGTAACAATGTTTCTTCCTTATCAAAAGAAGAACGAAGCATGATCTTGTTTGAGTTTTTCAACTGTGACATCTCAAGCGCTCTAATGATTCCACTATATAATAAGAAATTTTACTTTGTGATTCACGAGGTTGCTTTTGTATTTAATCATTTATAAGGAATCGTTCTACAAACTACATCCTCTAAGTCCATTGATAAGCAGACATCAGCTGTGTGTTCCAAATGAACGATGCTTTTATTTGCCAACGATTTCCACACGTATTTTCCTGAATGAGACGTTCCACGAGTGCATATTCCCTCCTGTTTAGACAATCCGATCTAAGGGAAGCCATAAACACTCTAGCAATCTTTAATAGAAGACCGACATTTCCTTATACTACTTGTGTGTGAATTTTCAAGACTGTAATCCTTCAGAGCACGAACACTCGACCCATTACTTTTATTTGTCATTGACATTTCATGTTTAATTCACACTAAACAACTTATCACACTCTTATCAAATGGTTCTACTTAACTGTTAGTCGCCAGATTAAGATTAAGTTAAGTTAGTCGTAACATAAAACATTTTTTACGACAGACTTCAACTTCTGATATTTTAATTTCTTCTTTGTTGTTTGAACTTAATATTTACACAGTTTTAGAAGATACAAAATTAGAAATTCTTCTTCTAAATATGATTACTAATACTTATTATTGCTAACTTTGCCATGCAGTGAAGACGGAATCGTAATAAAACTACTGTTCATCTGCAGGAGCTAAAATCAATTTTTCTAAAGAAAAGTTTTTCTCCGCTTGTAATTTGAAACTTCATAATACTATTATTTGAAGTTGAGTAAAACTTGCCCTACTTGTAAAAATAAATGAAAATATACTTCCATCCAAAGTAGTTTACATTAGACACATTTGAACATTCTGAAATTTCTAAAAAGCTCTTCAATATAGATTATTATTAATTTATCAAAAAACGTCTGTTATACTGATTTAATCTTACTATACAGATTAAAGAGATAATAAAAGTTGTTTTTTTTTTTTTTTTTCCTGTATTAGTAGTTTAAAGCAGAGGTTCTTAAGCTTTTTGTTAGACCAAGAAACACTTTAAAAATATGATGAGACATTCCAACCAAAAAGAAATCTAATAACAATAAATATGAAAGAATAGAGAAAAGACACATTACTAAAAAATACCTGAGCTTTCATTGGTGACAGTTTGTGACGGACCGTTTCATCCTTTTTAGGGACTCATCAGCCAAACCCACTAACCAGATGAAATGCTGAGATAGTGCAAAAGTGATAAGGGAATCCACATCCGCTTCCGACTATGGCCTCCCTCACAAAGAAAACACATTTAAAAAGAAATAAAACAGGTGTAATTTCAAATCAAATAAAATCACCAATGACAGCTCAGATATTTTTTAGTTCTCTGTCATTTTCCTATTTTTTCTTATTAATTTGGCGGCACACTAAATCTTTTGCCAACAATAACTACTTCACGAACCATAAATTCAAAATTGCTGGATTATTTTTTTTTTCTGTTTGTGTAAAAGCACTTTGTAAATAAGATACCTTTGTATAAGGGTTATCTTTTTCGTTTACCTGTAAACTATCGCTTTTTAATGATTGACTTGGATCAGTTCTTTACTTGAGAATAAATAAAACTCTCTTGTTCTTTGCTTCGAAATCTACTTCAACACTTGTCTTCTTTTCTGCAAATTTTACTAATAATTTGCTAAAAAAAAAATTCCTTTTTTTTTGAAAAACAAGGAAAAAAACAACCGATCATTGATTCAATCTACAAAAAAAAGGAAAGAATTTTTTTCAGTGGCTTTAAGTGAAGATAATTTAACAATTGGTATTTACAGAAAAGAAAGAGCATTATTTTGTAGGTAATTTCCATCTTAGCAGTAATTACGGCTGCTTTGTGAGTGCGTGGCGCGTAATTACATAATGCAGTTGGAATCCCTTCTGAGGCACAACAGTCTCCCAATTCCTCAAAGTGACAGGTAATTTAGTAATAAAAATGCTCTTTTAAAGCAGAAAAAAAAAGGATTTGGAACAGAAAAACCTAAGAAAAGAAAATTACCATTTCAACTAATTATAAAAGAAAACGTCAATAGTCTATTATCGATAATGAAACCGAAATGTCTCAGCCACAAAATAAAAGTTCATTTCATTATTATGTAATTAAGGAATTCGTTTATTATTTTCCTGGCATCTCCATTTCCTGCTCGCTTCCCTCGCATCTAACAGAGTATTTCGTATTACTTGAAGGTTTTTACTAAATGTTTGAAGTTATTTATGTATAGAACAAAGAAAAGAAATATCAGGTAAATTAAAAGGAATTTTGCCTTTATTTAAACTTTGAATTTGCAGTAACAGTTTATGAAATATATGACAAAGAGTGGTTTGATTTTAATTTGAAAATGTCGTTCAATGGATTGGGAAATAGATGAGAACTTCTGTGACAATTGAAAACAAAATAAATGGAACAAACGTTACATCATAATAACACTTCCTGAAACTGTTTAATATTAACAGATGTTATCCTTGAGCCTTGGAAATACAACGTATTCTGATAGAGAAGCAGCTCATGTATCACACGTGGGGCTCATTATGTTTTCAATGTGGCTATTTCTAGCAGACATCTCTAGAATCAAAAGCATAAAAATTTAGTAGTTTTCTTTTTCATCTCCGATTTCAAGACGTCACAGCAATCAGCAATTCTTACAAATTGAGAAACCCCTTAGGAAAATAGCTCTAGTAATCAAAAAGTGAAGCGTTTAGTAAAAGGGAAAGTGGAATATTAATTAAATAAAAACTTAGATAATCACAAAAATGAAATTTTGGTTCATCAAAACAAATTATAATGAAGTTATTTAAATTCTTAATAATCAGTGAATGTGGGTGGGATTCACTTTTCCTCTGAAAATCAATACAATTTTACTATTGATATCCTCAATAAACACATTGTGAGGATCAAGATTTTAATAAAATGACCTCTGATCAACTGATCCCACCCACACCCTTTTTATTTTGAACCAAATACAAATCATGCTAAGAACTCGCGTAGTAGGGCTTTTAGGGTTCTTTTTTTTGATGGTTTATAAAACCTTCTTCATTTCCAATCAACAGGAGATTCAAAAAATCAATTTGAATAAATCGTCGGAAGCGCAGTGGTGCCTCAAAACAAAAAATTAACAACAAACAACTCAGTAATGAAATATTAGTGAGAGAATTCTTGTGCCAGCAGTCCGCCGGCCTCAATTGATTACTTTTTTAATGCATAAAAAATTCGATCTGCACAATTCAATCTTTAACATTTATTTAAATTAAGTTTGAATTGAATTAATTCTACATTGCCAATTATTGTAGTTTTCGTACCAGTATTTAGATCTTCATCTACCAAAGTGAGAAAGAAAAAAATTGGAAAAAATATCAATTAAAAAAAAAAATGAAGATAATTAAACAAAAAAAATGTCTGTAATTTCAATAGGAAATCTTTTTTCTTTTCCATCATCAATATTATTGATGATTCTCATCTCCGAAGTTAATATTGATTTTTTTCCTCAGCTTTTTTTAAATTTCAGTCATTTCCTGCCAGTATTTTATTAGAGAATACATAATGTTAAGCACATTATTCTGATTTGATAATTTACGTTAACATATATTGTAAATACTTACAAAATTATAATTGGCATTTTTTAAACGTAGGCTTAGGAAAAATAGACAGTGCTTTTTCACGCCGCGCCGTTGAGAAATGAGACCGAGAAACCATTCGATTATGTTTGATTCCGACCGAAGAGTCATCAAGAAAATTCGTTAATTCATTAAGTTCGAGTTACGTAGAATCCCTGTCTATATTTCTGACATATCCTTTGCGTCATCCTGTGTATCCTAATGTCCTATGTAGGATCACGTTTTTCACGATTTTCCAATGGAGGTGTGACTAAAAATACATCCATCTTGTGTAAATCTCTTTAGTATCATTTACATTAATTTATTCTCTTTCTAATTACGATGTTGCCTGACCTAATCCAGTAGCTGGTTTAATGGTTGAAGATAATAAAATAAAACAGATCGACGAACTTAAGATCACCTCCCGAAGACGTCTTCTAATAAGGAATTCTGAAAAAAAAGTCTTAGTGGATATACAATTGAGACAAAGTTGAAACGAAATGTACTAACTTTATTTGTTATTGTTCCCAATTGGTAATAATTTTTTCACAATCTTCATCTGTTTGAAATATCCTCTTAGACTTCGTCCATCTTCAAGTTTCAATAAATATTTTTTAATGTTATGAGGATAGAAGTAGTATTTATTTAAATTATGATAAGCAGAAGAAGAGATTTAAAGAAGACATAGGGATTAGTAAAATATTTTTACTTCAAGATGTTTTGACCCATACGAAGAAACCATCTTTCAACGGACAGAGAACATCAAAGAAGGGATTGAATTAAGGAAATAAATATTTCATCATCAATTCATTAACATGAATACAATGGATCCAGAAATGTTATAATTTTTTTTGTTAAATAAATTTAGCTTATTTTGCTTTAATCATGATAATTAATAAAATACAGTTGAACCCCTGCATGTTATCGTCTGCATTTGTAACATCATTGCTCTTAGGTCGTGGAACTCTACAAGATTCAGATTAAGAAAAATTAAAACAGGCTCCTTAATAGGATTCTATTGACTAAAGCGGGAACAGAAAACATCCATATCTATTGCGGTTGAAACCCACATCCTTTACATGGCACCGATTTTCAGAATTCAAGAACGTAAAGAAAAACGATCGTCAAGTCATTTTTGAAAAAAAGAAAGAGCTAGAATATTCTTTGCAAAATTCAAAGAAATGGGAAAGCAAAAAACCGATCTGTCTTATTTAATTTGAACAGATCTTTGGTTTTTTTTTTTGTAGTAAAAAAATAACTTTATCTTCGGTTTTCGCTGTTAAATATATACATTCACTTTATCTAATATTAAAGGAATTCACGAAGCTTTTAAGCAATTTTCCTTTTAAGAAACATAAAAAGACTCCGATTCCGTTTCTCTGCAACTGAGAAGAATGTCACGTGACAGAAATATTACACTGTGGCAATTAATATTCTAGAATTTTCCTTGATTTCCAAACCGAGTGAAATGAAGAACGGAGGGAAAGTGAAATAGAAAGGACGAAGAAGAATGAAATGAATACAACGAATAAATTGAATAATTTCAACTGGAAAAAAAAAAAGTAAGTTGTTCAACGACTGAAATTCCTTGAATATTCAGCTTCAAGACTGACACAAAAGGTTTGACTGTTGTAGCTTTAAGAGCACTGATGACTTAGTCCCATGGTACTAGAGACTTTCAACGACCGACATTGAGATGAGGTCACGTGGTCAGCCCGATTCCCTCGAATCGTTGTACCCCTTAGACAGAGGGCTGGGTGGGTCTACAACATCTTCAGGAGAGAAGATGGCAACCAAATCAGACCTTCTCCGGAGATCGAATCCCGCTCGCAATGTATGTCTCGTTACCTGTAAGTTAAATTACAATAAACTAATTGCTAATTTAAATTTAGGAGAAAGTAAAACAAATAAATAAATACTAGATAGATTTTTAAGAAGCTTTTCTTCATCTTTCCTCCATTCATGTCTAATGGAACATAAGAAGCACTTAACTTCAGAAAAATACGAATGGTAACATCCAAACATAATAAATATACTAAAGAACAGTCACAATAAATGATCACCATTCCTACATAGTTTATTTACTTTCTGATGTCGATAGAATTAACCCTATACGAGTCCAAATTCGATCAATTTAAATAGGTATCGCATATGTAATATTTATCTACAATTTCATCTTTGTAAATAACGACTTTTGTTAGTTATCGTGATTCTTGTACTTTAACGGCACGTATTTCCATTCCCAGATCGATTGGTCCGAATGATAAGAAATCAATAAAGAGTTTTCTTTTAAGAACCTGAAAAATTCAACTTTGTTTTTGAATTATTGCAATCAAGGACGGACGTTGCAATTTCATTGCACTTGTTCCTAATTTTTTTTTCCGCTGGGAATTAAAGTTAAGGGGAGTTATAAGAAAATTTATTATATCTTATGATAGCTAATAGACATACGAATATAAAAACGTGGACAGGATGTTTAAAAATCCTCTGTAAATTATTGGAAAAATATATTTTTTGGTTTGATTTCGTCCCATCTTGTTGATAGGAATGATTATTGGTTGGGATCTTCCGAAATGCCATTGAAAGAAAGCCAACACACAAAACAGGTCTTTGCCATCAATCACGGAGGGGGTTGTGGCAATACAAACACCCACGCCTATTGATTGCTTCGGAAGAAAGAAGGGGAAAGAGAAATAGGTTCTCCGCTGGGGTTAAATCCATTGCCAGCACTTGGGGAGGAGGAAGAAGAAGATCCCCGCGCTCAAAGCAACACCGTGTTTCATCGAGATTGAACATCCGCAAGGAATACAAGTCACGTGACCTACAAACCAATCAGAACAAGGAAAAGGATTCACCCTGTACAGCAGCGATTTTTGATTTTAATTATTTGCCGTAAAAAACAGTTTGATGAGAAGGAAAATAAATAATGACTGGGAATTTCTTTGCATTTGCTTTTGGAATTTAAAATAAAACATAGTTGAAATACGTAAATATTTTCATAAATGTTTTAAAAGGGTTAATTGGTCAGTTTAAGAACCTCAAAAAAAAGATACAATTAACACCCTTCAAAATAAGGAGATTGTATCCACAACGAAGCTAAGCAAAAAATAACTTGCCAGACTGAAATTGGCAACGGTCTTTGAACAACAACGATGCTTCTAGAACATTGTAAGCAATGATTAACTAAAGAGACACTTGTGGGAGCGCCTATAATTTCGAAGGGCTCTTTAAAAAAAGTATAGAATTTTGGCCTTTTTTTTTGTTTGTGTGATATTATCCATCTTTTTTTTCTTCAGTTGCACTAATTTAATCTGGGTTTCAGAACTTGTCATAGACCATTTCAAAGAATAGTAGGTGATTTATGAGTATATGGATACTAAAAGTATAATCACTATTTATCTTGTTAGAAAAAGTAAAATCATTTTTCGGAATCAATGTTAAGCCTCCAAAGCTTCAATAAACAATAAAAAATCTCACTTAAAAAGCATTTCTTTCGTTAGTTTTGAATTCGGGTATCTTATGTTAATGATTGTTTTCGAAATAAGAAGCAGAATGAAATCAATTACCTTAAAAGAATACCTTCAATTGGCAAACATCAAGAACTAAGAAAAAAGAAAGAATTAAGCAAAATTAATAATTAATATAAACAAAATAAACAAATAGGATTAATTGAATTCCCTCTTTGTAATTAATTTTCTATGACTCAACATTTTGGAAAGGACTTTTAATGGTAAATGTCCTATTTACAGACAATTTAAGTTCAAATGTAATGGATGCATAATAACCTTAAAAATTAAATACAGCTATCACTGTTCGAAAAAGTCAATGTAAAAGGAAGAAGAACTATATAAAAACGAGAAGTTTATTTACATCTGTTTACTTAATATACAAAGTTGTACAGAAACTATTTCTATTGAATACGTGTTCCCAAATTTTTAGATGTTCAATTATTAGGCTTCTGATACCGTGAAGACTTATAGTTTGTCTGTCTGTCTGTAGACAAGTATCAACTCAGCGACCACGAGGGCTAGAGATTTGATTAGGGTGTAGTTGAAAAGGTCTTGCCAAGAGTAGTTCAGAGCCGTAGAGTTTGTCTCTCTAGCTGGTCGGGCTCCCAAGGTAGCGATAGCGATTAGTAAACCAATCACAATGCTTCGCAACGGTTTCTGATACGTGAATGAAGAAAATTATTCAAAAGTTATTAAATTCAATCTATTAACAAGGTTTGAGCTAAGAATGACGATTATTCCATATAAATAGTGAGTACAGATTGAGTCACTTTTACGTTAGAATAGACTGCGTCGAGACACGTTCCATACCTGGTGGTGGAAGGTGAGACGAGCTTGAGATTAAATTCTTGTAGAAGTGGTTCTAATTTAGTAGAAGATGTCTTCGTTACAACATATTTTATTTTGCATGCAACCGACTTTTCACTCCGCTTATTTATAAGTAGGCGTTTTGTATTAACTTTTGAATAATTTTCTTCATTCATGTAACAGAAGCCGTTGCGAAGCATTGTGATTCGTTTACTAATCGCTATTCCTACCTTGTGTTATTTCAGATACAGGAAGCTGTCTTTGAATTGCGATGTGGCAGCGTTATTCGGTAATTAAAGCATTTCATTGAGCAATTAATACTAATTAATAAAGGATTCCAACGATCATAGAAACGCCTTTAGATGCACAGACCACTGACACGAAATCTTAAGAAATATTCAGGAAAGAAAATGAATGCTTTTAATGGACTCAGCAACGATCACTGGTTTATAATATTATTAGTTTAAATACGAAAGCTTAGAATTCAACAAAATTACATCAAATAGGAATATATACTCATTGTCGATAATGCATTCAATATACTACTTAAATACCCCTTTTTTGTTTTTACATTTGTAGTTCTTTTTTCATATTTCTATGAAAAGTGGTTTACATGTAAATTATTTTGTCTCTGGAGGTCTTTGTATCTCTTTGGTCTCCTGTGAAATCACATTTTTCGTCGATGAAATTGAATCCCGGCTGAAGTAATCGGAAAAAGGCTTAAAATCTCGAATGTTTCAAACATTTTAAGAGATGTTGGTCAAAAGTCACTCTAATTTTTGGGAAATTTTGATATTCTTTCTCTGACATTAATAAAAAGCAGATGTCTGCAAGTCGTTCTCACTATTTTTGTAAATTATTTCTTCAACAAATTAGTTGGAGGTTAAAAGTAAAGCCACATGGAAAAAAAGTCAAAAATTAAAAATACTCTTCGTCATTTAGGCTCAATGTAAATAGACAGTATTTCATTCTAGATGAAAAAATTATCTCAATATTTGCTTTGTCAATAAATGCTTTGTCTTTTTTAACTAAAAATTTGAAAAGTACAAAAAACAAAATAGTTTATTACAACATTTAAAAAAATATCAAGATTCTAAACTAGAATGTATAAGCGTAAGAAAGTTAAATACTGTAAAAGAAAAATGCTTTACCCAAAACTCAGAGCAAAATAAGAAATGTTAGATATAAATATAAAAATACGATTTTGAATAAAAACCCTTCCTGTATTTAACTAGATCAAAACAAAAAACAAAAAACAACTTTTTTTTTTATTTTCTCCTTCTCCTAATTTATTTATAATAAATAATAATAATAATAGTGACTTTTTGACCTTTCGATGTTGTTATTTTTTTTTTAAACCTTTCGTCGTATTTTGTAGTTTCCATTCCGCGAGAATCCTTCTCAATCTGTCCCAAGTGGAGGCGAGAGAGAGGGAAAAAAAAATCGATAAAAAAAAAAGAAAAAAAAAAAAGACCTTTTCCATTTTCGATGCCATTTCATTTCGAGTCGAACGACAAGAAACACCAACTATACTCAAAACGAATGGAGATGAAGAATAATGACGTCACATCGCTCAAAGCATCACGGGAATATGGCGGATTCGATCAGTTGAACAGTTCGGAAAGCAAAGACAAACATTAAAAAAAAAATAAGAAGAAATGAAGAAACTACAATAATTACAGGAAAAAATATATACAAAAAGTACTCAGATATTTAATCATTTTATTAACTGTTGTTCAGTTCACAAAGTCACGCTTTTAATAAAGAAAATTCCTTTTTTTTTTTTTTCATTTGCATCTTTTTATTTATTCGATTTACAGATTGCTTAATATTTTTTATTTATTTATTGTAAAACTATTGGTATATTTTTACAAGACAATTTTATTTAGAATGACTATTTCAGTTACCATTTGTTCAAATATTCCTGCTTTCTTCAACGTAGCATCTGCATAATATCCGAAATATCTTGAAATTTTGCAGTTTTGTTTATAACTTTGATTTATTTCTTAAAATCTAAAAGATTTAATGATAAAATATACCTTTCTTTTTAATCTTCTTTTTACAGTAAAATTGTCTAAGTTTTAATCTTCTTCTTTCTATTTAAGCTGGGATTCAAATTTACTTAATACAATTTTGTTATCAACGAAATGTTGCTTCTGATATTTAAAAAATAACCAAATAAACTGATATTATTTTACTTTCTTTTTTTTCGTAATAAAACTTAAAGGAAATGAAAGATTTAAAAATCTTGCTTTGTTTCAAGTAAAAATAAAACTACGAAAATAATGATTAAACGAACAAGGGATGAATAGATTAACTGTTTATCTTCTGGTATCAGAAAACAAATACAACCCTTATAACAAGACTTGGACTTTTTCCCATCACATTTCTTCATTCAAACGATTCTTTATTTCTAAAGAATTAAATTTACAAAGTTATTTTTCCATTGTTTCGAATGACACAAGATTTCTTTAATCACTGAAACTTAAACTTTATAACATGTGCTTATGGTGATTTTATGTTTATATTAAAAAAACGTAATAAAAATGAATATAAATTTATTATAAATATAGTAAATTCTTGGACAGTGTCGGCAGCTAAAAGACATTTGCATTCCATCATCAGGGGATATAAATCATTGCGAGAAATCCGAACAGACTTGAGAACCAGGATCACACAACTGACGAGCCGCAAGAGGACGATCCTATTTATAACATCAAGAAGTGTTAATTTTTCTTTAGACGTTTAAATACAAAATATCATTTCTTTAACTTTGCAAATCATTCCTTTTAGAAGCTTAAAAAACAAAAAGCAAATTATATTTTTCTTTTGAATAAAAATATTATTGAAATGTTATCACCAGAGGCGATCTTAAAACTAAAAAAATCTTAGTAATCTCGTTGTATACTACAAATTAGTTGTTCAGTTTTCCAACATGCAATTCCCGGAAGTTCTCGTTATTTACGAGATCCAATGTACCAGCTCAAGTGTTTTGTTATACATCGTATAAATTTATTTCTACCATAATAAAACGTGTCTTTCGAAAACATTTAATATTACCAGAATATAAAAAACAAGGAACTAAGGAATCACTTTAAAAATAATCCCTTTACTATCTATTTTTTTATACTAAGATTGATAACCAACATTAACGCACTGGTTAAATTAGTCATCTGTAGTTAATTTTAAGTTGTTTACCAGTTTTTTTTTCTTCCAAAAATTTGTCACGAAAAGATGATGAAAATCATGAGAAACCAGGTTAGTAAACTCATTAATTAATAAATTAACTATTTGAGGAAAAAAAAGATCATCGACCGGTGGCAAATCGTGTCTTAAAGAGAAGCCGAATTTATATCACAATGAGTTCCGTATTAGTACATGAATGTTATAAAGTTTATGAACAACAAAAACAGAGGCTGAAAAGAGTTTTATTTCAAAGCAATTTCATTACAACACTCATTCAATGATCCACATCAAGGTTTTTTAGATGATGGCATTGCATGATTTCATTACAAGTAATTTTAAATTCTGCAATTCCTAATAACAATTCCTCCCTTCGATGAGCAAACATGAGATATCCTCCAATTGATCAGTAAATGTTTACTAAGGATCACAGTAAGATTAAATATTCAAAATTGTAATTTTTATTAGATTATCCGTTTATTAACAATAAATATGGAGAAAGAAATATAAATTATTTACTAGAAAACTGTAATGAGTTCGATCTATAAGAAATTGGATTGGAGAATCTAGGAAGAAATTAAAAAAAACCAAAAAAAAAACCGAAGAGGCAAAATAAGATTTATTTTATCTTTTTTTCTAATAAGTCGTTGTCTGTTTATTTCTTTTCTCGTTCATTTTTGGACGCAAATGAACCAGCTTATATTTATATATATATATTTGTTGTTTTTTTAGTTATACGAATGTAGAATAAATGGATATTCATGCATAAACGTCTGAATAGATAGCAAACAAGCGTATGGGATATGCGAATATATATGTAATTATTTGCATGTGTATAAATATGAATTTATGTATGTTTACATATATTAGATTCAAACCCAGATACATATGAGTGGAGTTCTCAAAACCCAGATCGAACCACAATTTCTATCTTTCGAATTATGTAAAATTCATAGAATCATCCAGTGGCGGATCAAGTTTGCATGGGGTCCCCGGGTCAAATTTTATCAGGGCCCTTGCATCAAACTGATTTCGTTTACTAGTAAAAAGGAGTCATAGTCTGGTCAGATATTATAATTGATACACCATATAAAGTGTTAATAAAATTGGAGAACTAAAAAAAAAAAAAATTATATTTTTCAGCGGTGTATTTGACACATGTATCAAAAGCACTGACTGTAGACGAACGATTAAATGTGACTCTCAATTGCAATAAGTGCAATCGAGCAAATATATAAATACACACATATATATGGCGTAAATGATGCGTACCTTCGCGAATTCTTCGTTACCTTTTTAATTGTATGAGATAGTATATTTTTTAATTAATAATTTGGGCTCCCTAAAATATTGCGGGCTCCTGGCTGCAGCCCAGTCAGTCCCTCTCCCGTCCCTTAAGCTACCCGCACACGAGGGAGCTTTTTCTGTGCAACTCGAGGAAATTGAGGTGCACAGAAAAAGCTGCATGCGACTATCAGTGCGCAAACGATGCAACATTGTTAGCGCCGCCGTGCGGACAACAAACGAAGCACACTACGAATTTGAATGACATCACTGGACATGACGTCAAGGATACTGCTGTGATATCGTTCCAAAACTAAATATTTGTGATTTATTTTAAACATATGAGAAATATTTTTATAATATTATTAGCCGGTATGTAATCGCAGTTGATGGCAATAATGCGATTCACGAATAACAACGACCAACAGCCAATAATAATCCATTGCTCACTGAAACAATGACGTCACGTGGCAGTTTCCGGAAATGGTGAATGAGCGACAATCCGTTTGCGATGTGAAATATTCAAAAAATCTAGGTTTTTCAAACGCTATGCTACATTCTACCGCATTAAATTACTGCATTTACATATAAACTGTATTTATGTGTGAAAGAAACTCGAAATAATCTGATATTTTTGCTGTATTCGCGATTCGCCCATCTGAAGCGAAGGAAAAATGTTTCGACGCCATGTTTCTTCCTTCAGCATGACGTCACGCCTGACGTATAAAAATGCTGCACTGTGATTGGGTAATTCCATGCAACTTTCCGTGGTGCACCGCCGTTCTGTGAAGCTTTTTTTTCCATGCAACTTCCATGCAACTTGGCCCATGCAGCTCAAAAAACCGCTCTAGGCATCAAGTTGCACATGCAACTCGGCCAAAAGCTCCCTCGTGTGCGGGCTACTTTACTTCACCAGTGATATCAACCAACAAAAGTTTACAGGGAAAAAAAAAGATCAACACCAATTGGCACAAAGATATATTATAAAATGTTTATATAAAACTCATTATTCAGTTATTATCACTGTAAATAAAAACAGCACCTGTTGATAGGAAGTAACGGTTTCTAATAGGACTGGAATTGTAAACACTTAAAGGAACTAATAATAATAATAATAAAATTAGGTAAACAAGGCTACTTTATCCAGAGATGTCAACAATAGTGTCTCTAGTTACTCAATTCAATCTGCAATTGAATCTTATACAAAATTATTAAGAATTTATCAGTAACTAAACTTCTGGAAATTTTAATGGTAGGAGGATGTGCAGTTGAAGTTTTAATAGGATTCATTTAAACAAAACCAAACTTTAATGAAAATAGATAATTAATTGTCTTAAGCACAGGGTGTTGTTTCCCAAAGAATCCCGGTTCCATATCAAACCATTTGGAATTAATTCAGTTAATTCTGAAGTAAATTAAGGATACCTGCCTTCATTTGTTTTGTATCTTACGATAGTTTTATATAATCTAGTAATTGTTCTTGGTTGTTAAGCTCTGAAGAAGAAGTCAATTCATGTAATTAAGGCTAAGCGGAATCTCTTCCGGTAAATCAAAGAAGACTGAAGAACAAAGCTTACTTTTAAAACACTAAAAGGAACTTGAATAGATTTATTTTCTTGAATATTTAATGAGGATTTTCCAAAAGATTTTTCTCGAATGATAAACAGGCAACCAATTACGAAGATCTAAAAATGACGTTATACCTTTAAATTTCCGGGTATTTGGATTTGATTAAAGTTAATCAGATAATTTAATTGCGGATTCCGCAAACGAGAATGTTGAAGCTTTTGTTGTGGTTTTATAAACACAGAGATTTTTTCTTCATATTCTTTTTCATCAACTTTAAAAAAGAAAGAAAACGAAATAAACAGCAATCAGGCATCAGGTTCTTACAGGAGTGTCTACTTTTGATTGAAAAATCCAAGATCAGTTTACTTTTTTGGACTAAAAAAAAAATTCTATAGAAATTGTTTTGTTTGTTCTTAAGCCTAAAATGACAAAAGCTTTTAACCAATGAAAAGAAACGGTTTAAATCTTTCTTCAATCTCATTTGGATTAAAACGTAAATCCTTAGAAAGTTCTTGGAATTGTGTTTGTTATTTGATTGAATGTTTGTTCCCGTAAATAGACAAAACAATATAAATCGTTTGAATCTGAGTAATTTCTATCAAACGTTTATTTTATAGTGAAAAATACTATAGAAAAAAAAATTGACATTTGGCAAAAACTGTGGATAAGAGGAAGTTTTACAGAAGAAAATCTGTACGAAAATTAAGGAAACCATTGTTTTTAGTGCTAAATAAAAAGAAAGAGAAAGATAAAAAAAAACCACTTGACAGGAAATAACCCATCAAAAATCAAAAGTGTAAAAGCAGGGGATGAAAGTCAGAGAAAACTTCTTTTCTGACTCCTTAACCCTATCAGAACTAAGGAGATCAGAAACTGTCGTCAAAACTGTATTTCTTTTGTAAAAGTTGGACTTAGAGGGAAAAAAAGCCACTCTGGCATTGATGGAATTCGTTATGTTAAGCAGTAAACCTACTTCCAAGCATCCGTCAATGAAATATTGGTCGTAAATGATTGATTTTAAACATAGAGAAGAAGGAATTTAACATTATATCATTACGTTAAAAGTAGACACAATTAAGAATAGAAAAGATACAATAAAGGCGAATTAGACTGAAGACTTAAAAAATACCACATCTTAAGTTTCACTATAAAAAAAGACAGATAAGATCAGTTCAATTGATGCCAATTAATAGGAGAAACCCTACAAAAGAAATAGCCTCGAAGCAAAGCTAATGATGCAGCTACATACAAGGAAAAATAGATTTTGTGAAATAAAGTATATCAAAAATAAAGAAAAAAATCTACAAAATTACTTTTCACAAAATCCTTGACGTGAAACATTTAAGGAACTGAATTTTTAAATAATAATAATAAAAAAAAAAAAGCACCCAAAGTAATTGATTTGTTTGTAAGTACCTTTCAATTCCCTCAGGTCACCTGCGGTGACATCAATCGAATGTTGAATGACTTAATTTTTAAATAAATAATTGAAGATATCCGTGGACAATTAAATATTGACCAAAGCAAATAACATATTCTGTTACTCATTAAACCGACAGCATTATTTAACTATTGAAAATCCAAAGGAATATTTTATAACAGGTGTGTAAATAGAATTATTTTCACTAATAATTGCCAGATTCCCACTTCCAATCAACGTCAGTAACGAATCCAGTTCTTCATTGGAATAGAAAACATCAAAATTATGAAGAATTCTTTGACTGCGAAATTATCAAAGGAAATAATAAAACACGTGTGGAACATAGTATTAGAAAAGAAATCACTGCCAACATATCTATCCACTATAAGAAGTATTTACAAAATGAATAAAGTGTGTTACTTCTGAGCAATCAGAATGAATTTTTATAAAAATATCTAGGAAACAAATTTCATTAAAATTCATTCAGAAGGTTATAACATTGTACATATCACTTTTTCTGATAAAAAGCTTTACTGATTATTCAAAAAGCATTTTTTTATAATATTAAATAAAAAAAAAATCCACTCTTCCTACTGCATGTCTTAATTTATTTGTTCTTTTTTTTTTTAATTACCTGAAATTATATAAATTCTTGCAAATAAATGAAGAAGCCTGAAAAAGCTTATAAAATCCTATCCACTAATGGTCGACACTTACTGTTTTTCAAAGTTACCGTGACGGACGGACGGAGGACTTAGAAAATTATTGTGACTAAAATAAACCAATTATGTATAATACTTAAGTCATCAATTCATTACTAATAAATAAATAAATAAATAAATAAATAAGTAAATAAATAAGTTTTTCATTTTTTTTTTAGTTAATACATAGTCTAAAGTTATTTATTTATTTATTTATTTATTTATTTATTTATTTATTCACAGCTGTCTTTTAATGACCAGTGCAAGAATTCAAAATTAAATTTCAATTAGAAACTCAATATGAAAAAAGAAAACACGTTGCCTCACTCTGGAACAACTGAGCTGGTATTTTTCCCATCAATTTGTAATCTAATAACCAATTTCTTCTGGTCACGTGACCAATGGACATCGACACCCTTTCGAAATGTGCGCCGTCATTTTGTAAAACTAATTAATTATGACTTTGCTGCTCAGGGCTTTCAGTTTTTGTTTACTTTTAATTGTTTTGACTAATTAATTGCAACAATACATTGTATTATTATTTGTAAGAGTTAATTAAATTGATGATGACGACGTTCTTCTGAACATAATGACTTCCTGGTGTCCAGATTACCTGCAGTTACATGACATGTAATCATTTCCAGCTTTATTAAGTCCATGGAATTCCATGTTGATAGAAAAAAAGTATTATTCAATGATAAAAACGATAATAATGTACTAACAGATGGTTATATTCATAAAAAAAAATTACAAAATTTTTATAATATTTTTAAAATATTTAGCTGGAAATAATACAATACATATAAAACTTTATATGTTTTGTAATATTTATATGTTTAGTAATTATATATTATTGGAAATCTATTTCTTGAATTTAATACAGAAAAATTTTCGAAAACACAGAAGGATTTCCAGAAAATAGAATAAATATTGCAAATATTTTACCTGAAGTTCTTTATCTATGGGGAAACGGTGTACCAGAATCGTTAATAATTATATACGGTACCTTAATAAATATCAATCTAACTTAAAACGTTTTATTTTAGATCGTTAAGTTACCGAGATGACATAAAGATCAGACAGCGATAAAGTTATTTGTTTTGTGGAATTGTAATGTTAAAAAGCAAGAATTCTGGATTGTGAATTTGTTAAAAGTTTTAAAATAGCATGCAACTGTAAAAACCTTCGGTGATTTCGCTTCCATGAAGCTACGAAGTTTTGATTTTAGCTTTCAGATCCATCGAGAATCAGTACAACAAACACGACAGACATAAAGGTTATCTTCGTGAAGTCTATTGTTAATGACTAAATCTACACAAAGACGAAATTCATTCTAATCTTAATTACGTATTATTTTAGCTCTTAAATCGAGATCACCCACCCTTGTTGGATTGTTGCTGCTGCTGCTATGTGACTTCAGGACGACTTTCTGGAAATTTTGCTTAACTCATGACATCCTGTTGAGCATTGGTATTTAATACCTTGCGATTTATATTTTAGTTCTCTAATCTAACTAATTGTCTTTTATGTTGAAGATAAAAGATGATATTGTGTAGGAAATCATCGTTTAGCAAACAGAATTTTCATCAAATATTAAAAGAGCCTTAGGAAGTTAAGGTATCAGCGATCATTTGTTTAACACAATCAACGATGCCACTTATGACAACTGTTTTACGTTGAAATTTCTTGAAGTTCATAAATAAAGTTTATAAACATTACCTTTCTTACACAATCATCACTTGCTGGCGGTTTCGTTCCATTCTGACGCCACTCTTCCATGATTGGTTTTCCAAGTTGCCACGGGATTTTCAATCCGTTCCTATCTAGTTTTGGACTAGGAAACTAGTTTTGAAAGAAACTAGTTTTGGACTTCGTATTCTTTAAGGTTTATGCTTGTATGAAGGCTGTAATCTTCAGCTATAAGTTATAAGCACACGTAAGAGACGTAGTATTCATTATTTTTTTTTAAGCATCAGAGCCAACACTGCGTTCACATTATCTCTGTTTATATACATTCCTAAATCGGTATATATTAATTAAAACATAGTAATTTAATCATGTTTCTCATATAAATTGCTTGTGTATCCACCAGGGGCGCTGCTATGAATTTCCAAACTCTTGGTCATTTGTGTGGATCAATGACGTAGGCGTTGGACTGTGGACTCGAGGATTACTTCCAAGATTATTTCTTCTCCAGACGGACCTTAGGGTTGACCCAGCCTTCACTCAAACGGATTTCTT
The DNA here is from genome assembly GCA_023159025.1 of Thereuonema tuberculata. Taxonomy (NCBI): domain Eukaryota; kingdom Metazoa; phylum Arthropoda; class Chilopoda; order Scutigeromorpha; family Scutigeridae; genus Thereuonema; species Thereuonema tuberculata. Next base: position 26,461,464 of record JAFIDM010000007.1, on the reverse strand, counting down.
ACTCGGGGTTAACATCGGGTGAGCGTCGGAATGACCTCCCATTAGTCGAGAATCACTGGAAGCCTAAACCTCCCGTGCACCCAAGGGTTGCAGTGGAATTCTTTACCTCAGTTATTTGTAAAATAAAACTACAGACAACGGAGGTGGTTGTAAGTAATAATTGTTTAGACAAATTATACTAGAAAAACATTTTAGTAATTACATGTATCTGTTATGTACTGAATGAGAAGGAAAATTGTAAAAGTTTGCTCTCATTTGCGTGTTGTTCTGCGACCTGGGTGACTGCCGGGCTCATCCCTGTTTCAGCCTAATAGCAAATTCTTTTGTAATAAATTGATGGATTCATTAATAGAGAATTATCCTAATCTATTAAATCCTCAATATCAAAATAGTTTCTTTGGTAATAAAAATGGAGTTATTATCCTTTTCCTTAATTAGGCGCCCACTCGCTCTCCCACCAAGGCCTCGTAACGCCCTTCTTATTGGAGCAGTTCACTTCTACTGCAAAGGTGGACTTGACTAAGAAATTTCACTGCTCTGACGAAGCATTTTCTTTTCTTCTTCTATTTGTTCAACACTCGATCAAATCTTGCCTCCAATTTCCTACGGTTTATCGACACGGTTTCGCAGGAGGAGACAACAGAACGAAAAAAGAAATAAAATCAAGAAAAAGGACGGGAAAGTATTGAGGAACGTTCCTTCTCAAAAATCCCCGAAGTTCTGTACAGTTCTACATTCATCTAAAACACAAGAGATTGTCAACAAATCACAGGGGAAGTCCTTTACTTAGTAATTAACCTCCCACAACATCACCTGACACCTTGTGTTACGTAAGGCAAGACACTGTCAATACTTGAAAACAGTTTAAAAGCCCTCGTATTTACATCTCAAACAGATCGCTGCGTTCTTTGAGCCAGAGAAAAAAAGCAGGGAATTAAAGCATTGAAAATAAATATAAAACAAGCTATTGCGGAAGAGACTTTTTTTTTGGTTAGATTATGAATGAAAACAAAAAAAAAAAGGACTTTTTTTTAACATTTGATATTTGTTCTACGATTAAATATATATATTGACTATAATAAGACTTTTATCAAAAGGAAAAATGTAAAAATACGAAACTAATAATAAGATATTTTGCGAATCATTTAAGATGAATAAAAGTAATAAAAATATCAGCTACTCTAATAAATTTAACGTGTGAGAGATAAAAATTCATTCAGATAAGAAAAAAATGACACAAACTTGGGTTTCGTCAGAAATATATTTAAAATACAACACAATGTTTCGGCAATTATAGTTGTGTTGTATTTTAAATATATTTCTCACTAAACTCAAGTTTTTGTGATTCTTTTTTATTATCTAAATGAAAATATCAGTTAATCCATACATAATTATTTATTTAGAAAAAGAGTTATTCAATATTTAGAATTATAGAAATAAAAAAGATCAAAATTCAAATATTACTAAGGAACTTTGCAAAGAATTTTGTCTGTTCTTAAATCCCATAAGAAGTGAAATGTTTAGGTAATAAATATCGAATTCAAACATTTAATTTCATACGTTAATTAGACCTCTAACAATTGCTTCTAAGACTAACAGTTCTCCTTTACAAAATAGTATTTTTCAAAAAAAAAAAAAAAAAAATAGTTTGCCATATATGGTCATTACGTAGCGATCGATTCTGTCTGGAACAAACGTCACCAGTCATGACGTCATCAACTTGAACTCCGATCAGTCAGTCCCAGATGGCGTAATTTTGTGATCGGATAAGCGTGATCAAGAAAGGACAAACTTTGCAAGGGGAATAGTGTGGAACGTTTTTAATTATTTCAATTTTAATTATTATTATGTATTCGTAACTGTAGAAAATACAAAACCAGAATGTTTTCGTAATAAGATTCAGTTACGGATTTTAGTAATAGATGGCGCTGTTACGTCCTGGAAACATCAATCTATAAGCAAATTACGTCATCAAAAGCTCTTCTTTCATGAACTGAACTGTAATAATAGTGTACGATGCATCAACCAAACAATTTGTTTTCTATTTATAACAATCTTCAATTCATTCCTCCGTTAATTTTTCTCTCTAACAACAATTTCACAGTGATTTGGATTAAAAAAGATTTAAGTAAATTGAAATGTAGTTTGTAAAGTATCCAATTTCATAACAATTACTGTATATTAATGTAATCACGCAGCGTCTAGAACTATAATAGAAACACTGATTATATAGACTAAGATATAACTAATTTGTAATTTCCTTAAGAATATGGAACCAATATGGAACCAAGACTTTTTGTTTTATACTCTTACAAAAAAAATATTCGGAGGTTTATAAACAAGCACGATTCCATTTCTCTTTCAAAAGGTGAAGAAAGACAGTGAGTTTCTCTGATTTCACCTATCACAGGTGCTAAAATTCTAAAATCAAATTATCTAAAAATGTTAAAAATCACTTTTACTTATTTATTAATAATTCAATTCATATTCGCTATTTGCTGCAAAACAAAAATATTTGCAACAATTTACTATAAATATTTGTAAATTTGCATTTTTTACGAAATGATGCCTTAAGTTAAAAATAAATAAATAATGGTAAAATTAACATATTTGGAGATCAGAATTCATTATTTTTAAATAATGTTATCTAGTTCAAATTGTTGTCAATCAGGAAGAAAGAACAGTTGCATAATTGAATTTAGAATTCTACGAAACGTGATCGTATGAGATTTATCAACTTTCACATTTTTATTTTCTGTCTATTTGTACGCGCTCACGCCACAACAGCTGGGCCAATTTTCATAAAAATTGATACGGTTCTTATTTACCACATCTAAAACGTGATTCCGGTTTTTCCGTTCCGTACTGTTCCCCCCCCCCCCCTTAACCCCGCAAATAAAAAGTCTTGATAATTTTCGAATTCTTACATGAACGCAGTTTTCAGACATTATAAAGAGAATATCTAATGCAAATACTTTTTTCTTTTTCCTTAAACAGAGTGTCAAAGTACTAACATGCTCAGTTAGTAATACAGTAAAACCTCGCTAAGTCGTCACCCGGATAAGTCGTCACTCCGTTTAAGTCGTCGTTTTCCTTTGGTCCCGACAAAGTCTCATAGACAATAATGTAAAATAACCCTCTTTTACTCGTCCCCAAATTTAATTCTACTCCGGATAACTCGTCACCCTCAAAACTGGCGAAAAGCATCTTTATTCTCAATTTTGCCTGCTATCTTTTCAGCCCCGCCCCTTCACTCTAAGAAAGCCTAGCCTTTACGGGGAATTTTCAAGTGGGAAATTCACATGGGAAATTACACACTTCTCGCTGCGACTTTTATCAAGCTGCTACTGAGTGTTTGTTTTTTGTTTTTCTTGGCCGCTACTGACTTGTGAGTGTGATTTCATTTCATAGCGAGTAAGTTCCGCTATAAGGACTATTTTTTAATCTTGCAATTTCGTGGTTTGATTACATTTGTGACATGTCAGGGAAACGAAAACTTACCTCGTTATCTTTTAAAGAAAAAAAAGACTTAATTGCACTTTTTGAAAAATCAAGTGTTTCGAAAACAGCTTTTGCCAAAGAACATCGTATTCCCAGGACTACATTAAACGATATTCTTTCATTGAAACAAGTAATTGAAGAAGCTGACTGCAAAGACAAAAGAAAGAGAATGAGGAAATCGAAGTTGACGAGATCAAGGAGGTTTTAGTTCGATGGCTAAAATATGCCAGATCACAAAATGTGCCGATTTCAGCCGTGATTCTCAAAGAAAAAGCCATGGAAATTGCTAAGGAGTTGAACATGGAAGATTTCGGCGGCAGCAATGGTTGGCTGGAACGTTTCAAAGACAGACATTGCCTTTCTTTTAAAACGATTTGCGGAGAAGCAGCAGCTGTTGATGTTGATGCTATAGAAGACTGGAAGAACAATGTTCTCAAGGACATTTTATCTAGATTTGATGCATCAAATATATTTAATCTGGATGAAACAGGCTTATTTTACCGTCTTTTGCCTGATAAAACTCTGTCATTTAAGGATGATAGTGCACTTCTGGAAAAGCAAGCAAACAACGCCTGATACTTCTGCTTGGAGCTAATATGAGTGGAAATGAGAAACTTAAACCACTTGTGATAGGCAAAAGCAAAAAGCCACGCTGCTTTAAAAACGTTAGATCCCTGCCAGTTGAATATGAAGCAAATTCAAATGCATGAATGACTACAACGATTTGGGAACGACATATTCGTAAACTGGATTCTCAGTTTTCGCTTCAGAAAAGAAAAGTTGCCATCATTGTCGATAACTTTACCGCCCACAATTATTTATTTCCAGTAATCAGCACCTTCATCAATCAACACTGTTGGATTATTTTAATTCCAGTAAAAGAAAATAAAATGTGGTAAGTATAAAAAATATTTTTATTTTTTTTTTATTTTCCACTCATTCATTTGCATGTATTCATTTCTGAAAATCTTTTTTTCTCACCGAATCCTACAGCAATTCATAAAAATATTGTATTTCAGTGGGTTTTTTTTTTCAAAAATGCCCACTCCGCTTAAGTCGTCAAAAATGTTCGGTCCCTTGAGTGACGACTTAACGAGGTTTTACTGTACCATTATACTGAGAAGACAATTTTTTTATCACATTAGCAGTTTGTTTAAAGGCTTTTAAAAACTTCTTTATAGCACATTATTTTAGGCCTAAATTTAATCATACTGAACAGTGTTGAGATAATGAAATGAAACAATTTCTTATCAAATCAGTTTAATTCTAATTCCAGTTTGCATGACCAATCTGTCATCACAGACTTCATCATTTTCGTTCTCACATTGATTCATAGAATGAATTTCAAATGAGGACAAACAGGCAAGAAAAAGAAGACGAAATTAGCACAGGTTAGATCAGCTGATTCTTCACAAACCAATTCTGAAAAGTATTTCTAAGACATAGATAACACAAAGATTATGGTTTAGGTAAAAATGACAAAAGACCACATAAAAGTGGCCCCTTAAAATCCTTTCCAATTTAGATTTTTATTTTTCCTCCATTTTTTTTAAAAGTTTGTAAGACTGTGGTAAGATATTCAGAAAAAAAGTTTTGAAAAGTATTTGAAAAACAACTCAAACGCTATGTCTTATTACCATTCTTAATCCGTTTCCTAATCACATGGATTATCTGAAAATATCTACTTAATAAAATAATACCCAATGAGACGAAACAGCTCCGTTTCACCGTTGTAGTTTCTTTTTAAGGTCGAATAAAGATCAAGGTGGAACAACTCTTTAGTTTTTTGTTAATTCTCAAACGGCCCTGGACAGAGTCAACCAAAGGTTATCGAAAAGCAACGAAAATGATCAGTTCACGTCAGGAACTGAAGGAAAACTTAAATGGCAGCTTTCGAAATCGTGAGTTTGGGAGTCAGTGGATTTGAAACAATAAATCAAATCAAATCAGCAGCGAAAGAAACACAGCTATTCCGACCGTCGTATTAATGGATTTTTCTTCTATTTCAGGAATATTAAAAAGACCATTGAAATATTAGGCATGATACCAATTGTATTAGATGTGATTTCAATATCACTATATTTATATATTTAATATAAAACTTAATAGAAAAATACATTGCTAGGACAAACATTTTTAGAATACAATGGAAGTTTGAAATATGTAGACTATATATTATCTCAAATACCATTAGCTCAAGAATATTGAAAGAACAATAAGTTACTTATCCTAAGTTCCTAGGTAAGTGAGGCTTAGTAGATCGCTAAGTGTGCACATGTGTGTGTCTCTCTCTAATACCTTTTGAACCAATGAATTGATCGTCTTGAATCTTGGTGTGCACATTCAAGGACGATGTAACTTTTCTATTTGAATTTTTCTTTTGTTTCCCACGTGGTCCTTGTTGAGGAATTAACGCGAGAAAGTGACAAAAACTCCCATAGAAAATTACTGCAATTTTAAACATGGGTTTCTATCCTATTTCTATTATATTAACAATAATTAAACAATAGGAATTAATCCTTTTTACCTAATCCACTGCGCGTGGTAATAAAATTAAAATTAATCCGAATTAAATAACTTAATTAATTATTATTATTATGTTTGTAGGTTTCAAAATTATTATTATTATAATTATTATCATTATTTATTTTATTTTTTTCTGAATAATAAAAATTAATATTAACATTAAAACATTAGAATTTGAATAGAACTGTGGGCTTTTCGCATTTGTCGTTTTGAAGACTTTAAAAAGTAAAAATTAATTAACATCTTAAGGAAATAAGCCATAAGGACATGTGATCTCTTTCTTCGTGGTTGACGTAAATTGAATAAAGATTTCTGAAGATGTTTCGATCTTTCTAAAACGAATCGTCCTTTGGGTTCTACTTTGACACTGATTAATCCTTAAACAAACATTCTTCCAATTTGCAAAATAAAAATAAGTGTCTTCCCCGTGAAGTTATTTGAATCGAATAAATTCCTTGCATTGCACTGGAGTTCATCCTTTAAATGGTTGATTCCAAGTGTTTACTAAGTGACATCCCAGAACAGCCGTTTCCAGAATACATCCTTATTGAAGGAGTATTCTAAGACTGTCAACTTCTAAAACGAAATCGAAAACCAAATATTTATTAATGATTTCATTATTTATTTAATTTTCTGTAGCTGATACATTGGGAAAAAAATGTATTTTTTGTAAGTTATTCATGACTCAATATTCTTTTTTCAAATGTTTTCAATATTAGTTTGTTTCACTATTAAACGAGATTGCTTCAAACGAGATACAGCAAACGGAGCTTCAAGAAACGATTTCGTAGGTAAATGGTAACGTAATATATTTGCTTACATTTTCAAATAGATTTTAGTGTATATCAAATATAAGACTTCGAAAAAAAAAATAGAAAATGTAGGAATATAAAGTAAGGGAGACGACTGAAGGATTTATTTTAGTAAGAAAAGAATTAATTTCACTAAACCAGTGTTTCTCAAAAGATAAGAGGCGATTCACTGATCAAACATTCATTCATCCATTCGAACCGAAGTGAAAAAAACAAAAGAACAACACTTTCTCAGAACACAATGATCTGAATTAGAAATTGGTTTCTTATTTTCGATTTAAACTTAAGAACTCAAATCAAAGTTGAAAATCTTCCGACTTTTAAAGGTTAAAAAAAAAGAATATTTACTTTCGTATATGTTTGTGAAATGGATTTTTTTTTTTTTTTTTTTACCATTGCGATTAGGAAAAATAATGGAAAGAAACAATTTTCAAGTTATTCTTACACCAAGAAAGGATTTATTATTTTTACAATTATAAAATCCTTGAAAATGTCTGCCAACATTAACATGGCACTTAGAAGTACTAAAAAATACATTCATTGATGGGAAAATGAGGTTTTTTTTCTTGTTAGGACAAACTAGTTAAATGGTCCTTAATTATTAGATGTAATAATTATCATTTAAGTAATTCATATCTTCTCCAAGGTTATAAGAGAGGTAATAAGATTTAAGTAGTTTTAGATGAAAAAAAAAAGAAGAATTATTTGAATATTAGATACAATATATTTCTCTGTTTCTTAATGGTTACAACTTCGACTAAGCAGGCACTTATTAAAAAAAATTTTTTTCCTTTATAAAAAAACGAAAAATCACACACAAAGGCCCATAAAAAGATAAAACCGGTTAGTAGATTATGAAGATGACAAAACAAATCGCTAAACCAGTAGAGAGAGAAATAAATAAAAGAGAAAGAAAAAACTGAAGAGAAGAAATTCGGCTAAGTTGAGACATACATATATGTACGTTATTATTAAAGCGATAAGAGTTTGGTCATGGCTGAGTAAATATGCTCAAGGAATGTCGTTTCATTTTTCAGGTATTAGAAAAAGAAAAAAAAAAACTTCGAGAGAGAGAGAGAAAAAGGCCTGTGGCGTTGGCAAACGGGGTTCAAGGCCTGTTGTGATTAATTTAACTGCAAGGAATTCACTGCTCTTTTCTCCTTAGGCCTAGCCTTCACTAAAAAACCCACTTTGGAACCAATTGTTTTGTGTTTATAGGAAACCAATGACATAAAAACAGGAAAAAATTAAATAGGAAAACCATTAATGGGAAAAATAAACAGGAAAAGTGATTCTAAAAGGAAGATGAAACAAACGGTAAACAAAGGGTTCAAAGTAAAAATTACATTCGATTAATTATAAAAATTAAGAGAACTGTAGATGTTTTAAAGAACATTAAATATACCTTTAAGTAGAACAGGCACGTAGCCAAGATTCTGTTAAAGGTGGGGGGTAGGGGTCCATTACATTGAATGTTTATAAATGATTTTGCTTTCTTTAAATGAAAATTTAAAAGTGAAAGTAAAATTAATACTAAAATCTACGTAGGCTAGAGTAGGCTCTTTGAATTTCATCATTTACATACATACATTTAAACATAAACACTATGTTTTTGTTTTTTTATTCCCTGTAAGTGGGGGGGGGGGGGCTGTCCGAATCCCCCGGACTCCCCCATCCCGGCTACGTGCCTGAGTGTAAGTAGAAACAGTGTATACTTATTTATACTTAGGCCATGAACACTTATTATTGAATGTTTATACAATAGTCTACATAACTGTATGTAAATGATATATTCGCAGCAAAATACAAAAGATAAAATAAACTTTACATTTATTTAATTTTCAAACATCTCTCGAATACAATGTAACTCATGGTAACTTATAATAATAAAAACCTTGAGTCGTGTATTAATGCTGGGTCATTGTTTTAATAAAAAACCCAAGGATTTGAAAACCAAACAATAATGAGAAACAATATTAATGCGTGTAGTAAACTTTCTTGTTACTTATTATAAAATAATTAACAGAAAATAACGATACGAAAGTAGCGGGAGAGGTTTATTGGGAATTAATCGAGATTAAGACTGGGAAAATCTTTCACAAAAATTAACAAATACCAATATCTAAGGAACGAAGTAAGTGAGAATGGTAATAAATTTATTTTCACTGTTTTTCTCTGATTAAAATACAAAGTTGTGTTTATGTGCTAAAGTAACAAATTTCATCAAATCCAACATTTAAAAAATTGTTTGAAAATAAAAAAAAAAATAAAGAAATAAAATTAATATAAAGCTTATTATAATAATTATTTCTCATCACCTTCTTTAGCGGAGCATTTATATCTTATCTAACCCTTTGAAGCACCTTAAACCAAGTAGTTCTTTGGGAGAACTAAGAAATCAATTAAGTGTTTTAATTTCTTAATTAAACTTAATTGATAACTAAGAAAGATATATTATCATCTTATACGGCTGTGAATTTCTTTAATAAAAAGAAAAATTTTAAAGTAGTCTTTTTTTTTTTTTTTGTAACTTTTAATTAATTGTTTAATTAACTATTCAGAAACTTCGAGATCCTACTATGTTAGATCGGTCATCAAAGGAACTACGTGAATTCCCTGCAAGAAACTTATTACCAGTGATCTTTTGAGTCACAGTAGGTTTCAAACGATTTGTGTGGAACCATTTGAACGAGATGACACTGCCTCTATTGGAGCACCGTGGGGTGACGGCAACAGTATTCTTTTCTGTCAATTAGACTGAGACTGGAGTAACAGGGTAATGATAGAGGATCGGAAACCATCGCTCCAAGGAATAGCAAACGTATTAGCCAATATAGCACATCAGAGAACAAAAGAACTCCAGCAGAGGCAATGTTCGCATAAAATGAACACACGAGATCAGACGGAGAAGAATTTATAGAATCATAAATACATCTCAGATACCCAAAGGCAGTGTCCGATCTCTAGATGATTGCAATAAACTTCTCTCTAAATTAATAAACTTCAAAAATATAGCATCGAAATACCAACGTATTTGTAAATAGTAAACACTTTTATTACAAATACAAAAATGAAATTTGTTTAAACCTATAAACAATGAATTAGATGCAATATCGCACTTGCAATTCAAAGAGGCGAAGATAAACATTTTTATCTTTGTTTTTGATAAGTAAAATTTGTAAATAGTTAAATGTAAAACATAATTATTTAATAATTATTATACAACTTCATCCCGGAGTTGTAAGATCTATCCAATACAACATCAATTTTTCATTTCAAGGCCATTTTTATATTAATTGCAAATAAAATCATTTCATTTCTCATTTCATTTTCTCCGCAATAAAAATGCTAGGATATAAAAAGATTCTAAGACAAGGCTAAAATGCTTTTCTCTTGATTGCTAAATATAGAAAACTTAATTTTTAAACTTAAATTTCAAATTTAAAAATTTGTGAGTTGATATCTTTTACTTTGGATTCAATATTTTTTTTTTGCTAACTATGTAATTAATCGCCATTAACTAATATTTCCCTTTTCTCAAAAAATTATTATGAAATAAACAAGAGAAATAATTAAGGAATTAACCAATAACGCCATCGACATCCTAGCGCTAAGTGTGGATTAGAATCTGTCTTAAGGATTGAAGATTTTAATTCACGTTCTATTTACTTTTATAAGATAAAGATAGAAAGTTTGCAAAGTAAATAGTCAAATTCCAATTTAATAGTAAAACCAGAATAATTCGTTGCCTGAAAATTATTAATTTACTGTGATTTCCAAACAAAAAGTCAGACCATGAAGATCAGCAAATCGTCTACTCAACTTCATTTTCGTCTAACTTCTATTAGTTCATCTAATATAGAAATATATTTGAGTTAAAGGTATTGCGTCTTTCAATCATCGTAATAAAAATTGTTGTAACAATTAGGTTGCTATTCGGAGCTACTATTTAATCCAAAGATATTTGAGTGGATGTCCTAGTAAAATTATCTCTGTTGTGACTACGTGGAAATATAAATGTCACTTATGTCCAAAGAAACAAACCGTTTTCGTAGTGGAACTTATCTCCGCAAACGTTACTCGAATGTGCTAGAGGGCGCTGTTTGGCAGCACATTAGTTGAGCAGTGTGTGTTTCCTGCATTGATTTCTTCCTCTGGGGTTATGTTTATGTTTATGTAGTGAATGTGGGTGGCAGAGAAGCCAAGCACTGCGACCGGAGGTCTATTGTACTAACCCACGGAAAGAAGGACAGATGGAGAGAAAGACTGAGAAACTATGGTGGGAGAAGTGCAGGGGAAACGGGAGAACCCCGAGAAAACCTGCCCAGCGCGGATCGTCAACCATCACGAAACCCACATGAGAACCGAACCCCGGTACTCAGAGGCGAGAGGCCGATGTCATAGCGACAACGCCAACCGCGCGGCCTTCCTCTGGGATTACTTCAAAGGCATCGTCTACGAGACTCCCATTGCCTCTGACGCTGACCTCGTCGCTAGAGTCGCTGTGGTAGATGGATGTGTCCGCGAAAGGCCTCGCATTATTGAACATGTTCGGCAATCCACGCATCGACGTTGTGAGGCCTGTATTAGTGTTGGTGGAAGGAACTGTGAGCACCAACTGTGAACCTGTAACTGTACATCTTACTGTCATATTGTAAACGTAATGCTAATCAACATGTTGTCTGCCTTACTTGTTGTCTTTTATTTCTGAACCTTAGTGTACCTTCTAGCACATTCGGATGGCGTTTGTGGACATACGGTCCGCTTTGAATACGGTTTGTTTTTGTATTTCTGACCTACCTTTAAAGTTTGTACAGGGAATTTTGAATCACCCTGTATATCTAAGTTATCAGCAAATCATGAAAGAATTAGAATCCAAAAAAGATTCAAGGAACCCGAAATTGCATCAACGAAGGAAAGGGAGGGGGTCTACTAATGTCTACCACTTCTAATACAAATCATGTTCATCGTTTTGGGAGACTGAGATATAATAACATAATAGTTTCCTCGTTTTCAATTCCCAGAGTAGTATTTAATATCTTTTGATTGAATGACTTTCCTTCAATAATATTCCTTGTTCTCTTTTACTTCAATTATTCCCCAAAATAAGTTCAATCAATGGCAATTTCCATTCTTATCTCTAACTTATCTGTGACCTTTGTAACTCTGTGAACAATGACAGAAGTGTACGACGCTCCTTAGAACAATCTCAATCACTCCTAGGCCTATTTTCCATTCGGAATCGAATCACATTCGTTTTCCCAACTCTTTTTTAGCAGCAGAGAATGGATTTCGAAAAGCAGTAAAGGTCAAGTAAAAATGGAACAAACCAGTTTAATGAACGAAAAATCTATTACCACCGACTGTAAACCCTAACCATGTTGATGTCGAATGATAACGAAAACAACCATTTTGAATAACAATGACTTTTTTTGGCAAACACGTCATATTTACATAATCCTTGTATTTTATTACCAAGTTTTTGAAGAAGTTCGATGGAAGCCTATGATTGGATTAAATAACATTAACTTTTGTTGGAAACTTTTGAAAAAGTCACTCCCCCCCCTTGTAAATGGGAAAGTCTTTTTGAGATTATTATTGCTTTTTTTTTTTTTCAATAATTCCAACATATTTCCTGCAAATGTTTCATGCAATTCACTGCTGATCTTGATAAAACCGAAAGTGGATTAAGCCATTCCAGCAGAAGGCGAGATTTTCCACAAATATTGCAACATAGATCAGGTCTAAAATATTCAATACAGGAAATATCTTAAAATTAGGATTAAAATCTACTTATAGAAAAGAAAACGGGGATTTTAATGAAATGTGCGTCATGTAAAATGTTTTTTAATTCTTTCGATTTTTTTTTAAAAAAAACAACATCAGAAAGGCCAGAGAGTCATTAGTGAAATACCTCTTAATTTCAAAATCAAGACAATTTTCAAATACCAAAGACACAATTCAGTAAATTTAGCCCTAATTGATTTGATTCGTGAAGATACAAAAATGTGAAAAATATAAAGGGATGTAGGATCTATGATGGCAACGGGAGTCATAGAACATGGTTAGAAAAGACGAAGAACAGGAAATCAGGATTAGTAAAAGAATATTCCAATCATAATAACAACAAAGTTAACGTGCGGAATAATAATATTAACATCACAATAAAAAAAAAAAAAAAACATGCACATAAATAAGAATTCAATGATCTGTTTTTTAGTATTTTCGAAACCGGGAATCCAGAATAGCTGTTTCAGGTTTCCTAACCTTCATCAGCTGCATTCGCCCAGTATTTAGCAGCTCAGTCAGTGTTCCCAAGAAACATAAGGAAACAAAAGTCAACAAATAAAATCCATAATAAAAAACAAAATTTGTTGTTTTATATTTACGTTAAATTTGTTTTTATGTAGTCTTTTTTTACAATTTAATCCCTTACAATTTAAAACGATGAAAAAAAAAAAAAAAGTTGAAAGACCCCATTTCGAAGCCCTTTAGAACCCTTCAGTTCCGCCACTATCAGGATGATGTGGTTCGAGTGATCAGTCCAACACCTTCCCGCCTTTAATCATGGAAAGAAACGAAGTCCCCATTTGCAGAGGTCTTAGGACACGTCTTGAGAGAAAACCTTGAGAAAAGACACTGACTTCCATCGGAAATTAAACTAAACAAAACCATTGTCTCATCACAAACGATGTTGACTAAGAAACATTAGTGAATGTATTTATGTATTTATTGGACACTGTCTATTCCTTTCATTCTATCAGAAGTTGGGATGAAATAATTCATCCCTTTTTGAACGAGGTTTCTTTTTTTAAGGATTTGAAAAGAACTTATCGAAATATCCTAATTTTGTGAATATCTTGAATCTTACATTCAATAACACATATAGATATACACATTAAAAGTGTTTCAGTGTTAATTAATTCCTATGTGAAGTTCAGTTTACGATAATTAAAATCCATTTTCATCTTTTAATGAAAGCATACCAGATAGGAACCAATTTAATTAACACTAATGATAAAGAAACCTTTTTTTTTTTTAATCTCAAATTAAGCAAATGATCAGATTCTCCCCTTTAGCTCTTCATTCATTAATTAGTAGCACTACTTGTGATTATAACAGGAAAAGGAAAACTACAAGAAACTTCAAAAAAAAAAAAGAAAAAGAAAATGAGGAATCGGTTTCTAAGACATTGTTTATTTCCATCAGAACAGTTGGAGGTTTTTATCTTCACAAGAAATCTGTAATCATTCTTTTCATGGAGTAAAGAATATTAAATATCTTTAGGGATTAAAGTCCTTAAAGTCCTGTGAATATTTCAAGAAACTATTGATCAGTTAATCATTTCGATACTCAGGTATATTATATACAGGGTAATACAAAATTCCCTGTACAAACTTCAAAAGTAGGATAGGAATACAAAAACAAACCGTAATTGTATTTGTGAATACAAAAACAAAACAACGTATGTTCGCAAATGCCACCCGAATGTGCCAGAAGGTCCACGAAGGTTCAGAAAAGACAGCAAGTAAGGTAGACAACTTGTTTATTTTACATAAACAATATGTTTACAATAAGGCGTACAATTACAGGTTCACAGTATAGGTTCACCAACAGTAATACACGTCGATGCATGGATTGCCGAACATGTGCAATAATGCGAGGCCATTCGCTGACACTTCCAGCTGCCACAGCGACTCTTGGGGATCAGAGGCAATGGGGGTCTCAAAGAAGATGCCCTTGAGGTAACCCTAGAGGAAGAAATCAATGCTGGACAAGTCGGGTGATCGTGGTGGTCCAACTAATGTGCTGCCAATCAGCGCCCTCTAGCACATTCAGTGGCGTTTGTGGACGTACGTTCCACTACGAATACGGTTTGTTTTTGTATTCCTGACCTACCGAAAAGTTCTCTGCAAAAGTTTGTGCAGGGAATCATCCTGTATATATTGCCTTACGTGAGAGTGATTTTCTTTTATTTTGGGGCTTTTCTTCGTATTACATTTAACGATGCGAAAACAAAGCTAACATCTAATTTTTAGTCTTTTAAAAATGGATCAATAATGGCTGTTGTTTTGTAAAATAAATAAATACACAAAACAATATATATATATATATATATATATATATATATATAATCCATTGTTTTGCTTATTTGACATTATTGCTGAACATTCAAGAACATGTTCAATTAATTTAGAAGAATTCTTTACGCTTATTAAGCAAGACCTATTGAAACGACTCCTACACAATCATTAAACAAATTTAAACAACATTTACATGAATATTTGAAAGATTCATTTTCGGGGTCTGTAAACATCATCTTGAACTCCGAAAACGTTTCAAATTATAAATTTCTATTTCTATCGTTTACTGATTACTACCGTCATTATGAATTTTTTTAAAAGGAATATTATAGATTTACACTGTAAATTAAAGCTTCATTATAACTTATAGTAAATTGACTATAAATTCAATTCCAAGTAGATACTATATTTTAATGGCCTAAAAAAATTTTTCTTGAACGTTTTCGTTTAAGTTTGAGATTATTTTTATCATCATCGTTTTTTAAATCAATTCTAGATCATTCAAAGCAGTTTAATTATCTTCTGGATTTTATGTAAAATTGGTGTAAAAAAATGTTTTGTGATAATGTTCGAATTTGAGGAAACCAAAAAAATATGACGGATGTAAGTTTAAATTAAAAATATTACAACATTAAAACAGCTTTCATTTTTTTTGTGATGCAATTTCGAAATTTATTTCCTGGATAAATAAAGCGTTAATTTCCGGTTTTTCGTCAGTAAAATGACAACTGAATTTCTGTTTACTGAAATACGTTTTCACTGAATAGTTCTGAATTAATACATTTGAAAGAAAGGTGTCTGTTTCTCGCGTGACTTTCAGTCATTCCTTATCTCTTATCTACTAATCGTAAATTAAATGTTTATTCTAAAAACGAAAGCTAAGAAATAAAAAAAAAAAGAAAATTAAAATTGGAATCTCATAATAATTAAATGATGATATTATGAGTAAAAGTGCACTTGCAACTCAGAATAAGTTAGGTCTGCTGTTTAAAAAGCTTAAAAACTATCACGTAGATATTAAGAATGGTAGATTTGTCAGCTCTAAATTATTAAAACTATAATTATTATTATAATAACACAAAGCCTATAGATCTTGGTCGAGGGACTTAGTCCCAAAATATCAGATCATTCTTTAGAATCCGGAATCTTCAGAGATGTTTCTGTAATTGTGAATAATTGTAGTAAAGTGATCTTTAGTAAATTGATGTGTTGTAATTTTCATTACTCGTTGCAAGAACGAAGACACATTTTCGTGGCTCGGGCAGAGGGCGGCGCCCTTTAATACAACAGCGAAAAAAAGTCCAATTCGATTATTTTCTTTCAGGTGACAAATTGAGGAAAGTAATATAGTAAAAATATACTTAGTAACAACGTAAGAAATAAACATTGCACACCTACTGGCGCCCTTTAAGCCCAGCGCCCCAGGCGGCCGCCAGTAAAGCCCACTCCGGCACTGCATGTATTTTCAGAACGTTTAGTATCGTATCTAAATACATTTTGTTCTTCCAGGCCTATTTCCAATTCTTCTACTTCATAATCATTTATTGTTCCTTCGTTTCAATTCTTGTTTGTTCAGAGAATTCTAGTGATTATCCAAATCTATTTTATTACAAAGAATTAACAAAGAAGAAATTCACATTTATTAAAAAACATTTGCCTAAAACGCTTATCTTGAAAATACTTCCTGTAATTCCAAAAATGAATTGAAAAGATTCAAAATTGTTGAATTTCTTTGATTTTATCTTTATTTCATTAGGTCAATTTTCTCTTCCTAAACCAAAAATAATTAACTTTCTTCTCGAATTTTCTCTGCTTCTAAGTAAAGTTTTGAATATTATCACTAAATCCATCATAACCTTTTCTTTTGCCAGATAGACAAAGATTTTGTTTCGCAGATTTATTTTTTAATCTAATAAACATGAGAAACTGGATTTTGGTGTTAAATGTTTAGAATTTTAAAAAAATTTTTAAGAGATATAATCAATGATTTCTAATAATAGATAAATACAATTATCTCTATTTCACCCTATTTTTATCTTATCTTTGAAATTAGTGTAGATTTAATCATTTAACACTTTTTGAAAGCAGTCAAATAGAATTTATGTGAAACTGAACAGATGTAATTCTTAAAATACGCCCCCACAAAACAAGAGTAATTAATAAAATGAATTGAAAAGTAAATCCACGATGACATTACTAACTCCCTTCTATAAAATTATCATTTTCTAAAAAACAAATAAAAATGTATTGAAAAATATAAGTTAACACATTAAATAAAGGTTGAGAATACTTTTTGCGAAATGCCTGGGACCCGGAAGTGTTTCAAATTTTGGAATATCTATTTGCATCTATAAAATGGGACAGTTTTGGGATGGGACCTAAGCGTAAACACTATATCCACTTACATTTGTAATAGAGTTTACACATAAATCCTGAAGGTAGTTTTATACAATTTTTTAATAATTTTATATAAGTACATTCACAGGTTTTTAAAGTCTAACGTGCAGATTTAAATGCAGCCACTTTAATACATTAACAGGTATTGACGCTAATTCACTTTTTCTCATAACGTTGACTGCAGGCCTTTTTGATCATTTCCAACTGTATCTTCACATAGCACAAAATACTTGGTAAGTAATGTACGTACGACGATGCTGCTATGACGGTTGCTGTCAACAAAATGGCGCCAAATTGTGGTGCGTCATTTCAGCACTCAAAAAACTTTCGGATTTGGGAGGTTTTCGGTTTTTGGAATTTCGGATAAAGGATTGTCAACTTGTAACAGTTATTTTCATTTTTTAAATTACCCAACATTTGGTCTCATTAGTCCAATTTGGTTTATTTCAAAAATAAATTATAGCTTCAAAGTAAAAAAAAAAACTAATACATTTAACTACAATGACTCGGGAATCTGAGAGTTGTTATTCAGTTATATTTATGACTTACGATGTCGAAGCAGAGGAGAAAGAAAGAGATGAAATTTCGAAATCGCTCTAACTTTGATCGAATTAAAATGAAAACATCACTACCTCAAATGAATGATTGTAATTCAAACGTTAGCTTATGTAACGCATGCAGACTATTTTTCGAATTGTTCATCTATTTCTTCACTTCACTTTTGCGACCAAAAGGAGCGGAGACGGAAGTCGTATCTACTTATCAGTTTAGAGAGGATCTTATAACGGTTTCTATCACTTACCGTTTCGAAGATGTTTCAGAACAAGTGAACATCTTTCATTTTTTATGGCAAGTGAAAAGGAAAAGCATTAAATTAAGAAGAAAAATGATGTAAAAGATACTAAATCTTTATGTTTTTATTCCTAAACTTCAGAAAAATATATCACCGTAATACATTGATTTTAAAAAAGCTTCGCCCGAATTAATATTAAAAGATTTTTCTCTTTAGGCTTCTGAAAAAATCCTTATATCCCCGATTTGTCTATCTATGGACACATATCCCACAATGCTTCGCAACGGCTTCTGTTAGCTCAGTTGGTTAGAGTGTCGTGCTAATAACGCGAAGGTCGTGGGTTCGATACCCTCATGGGCAATACTTATTATTCTTTTTTTTCTCACCATTTTGAAACTTTTCACAGTTTCTCAACTTAAGTTTTTTTTTTTTTTTTTTTTTTTAAATCATTATTAGGAATTTAGTGTATTAACAAGGTCTGAGTTAAGAATGACGATTATTCCATATAAATAGGTGTGGGTAAGATAGCATAGGGTCGCAAACAGACTCGTGCGAGCATTTTCTAGACCACCCCGGCGCAGTCTATTCTAAAGTAAAGGTGACTCAGAAGCCGTTGCGAAGCACTGTGATTGGTTTACTAATCCCTATTTCTACCTCGTTTTTTAATAAATTCAAAACTTGGTTTCAATAATTAATTGTTCACTAAAGTACGTAGACTACCCTTTAATATACACTAAGTCAAGAGTATAACTTTACATTATAATCACTAAATACATATAATAATAATAATAATAATAATAACAATAATGAACCAATCTTAACATAAAATCAATATTATATGTAATGATTTTTTTAAATTTAAAATTGTCTTGAAAACAGGAATCACTGAGATAAAGTCAGATTCAACTCAATTATCAAGGATTTCTTCTTTCTAATGGAAAAAACTCTTTCAGGCGTCATAAGACGAATAAAAAAAGTCTCCTTTTAAATATTCCTTCATTTCAAATTTAGCTTTTTTTTTTTTTTTAATGGATTCACTTATTTTATTGTCTGTAGTTTTTCTTTTTGATTTTTTAAATTTAAATCTACTTATTGTGTTTCTTCTTCATTTTCGTAAGCCTTTTAATTGGTGCTGAGAATCCTTACCGTCTCTTTGCCAATAATAATCTGCTGTGGCGATCCTTTTGTCTTTGTTGTGATACCTGGGGGGCAATCGATGCCTGGGGGGGAGGCAGCCACCAAAGGAGTTCCTCTCCTAATTCAAAGGCGAGTCGATGAACCACCATCTGGTGGTGATGGCCTCAGGGCAGAAGCCAATCCAACATCAGCCTTTGCACCATTTGATCCCGATTAGCTGTGAAACACAAGATCCTGTCCTTCCTTCATTGCTTCCATTAACTTCCCTCTGGGATCAAAGAAAGAAAGAAAGACGAGCCAAAACACCAGAAAAAAAATCCACACACGCCTTCTCAGTTCTTGTCTGGAGAACAGGGGAATCCCTTTTCTGATTTGCACTCTGGGATTTGGGCGGTGGACGCACGGCACGGCCTCTTCAACGATGACAACTGACTGTTCTTATTCCAGTAGCAAAAAAAGGACGTCATGGTCCAGTAGCAGAAGAATTATCAGATTAAGAGATAAACGAAGAGCGCTAAAAAACACAGTTCCCTTCTAAACAAGTACCATAAATTCATATTTAATCAATCCTTATTATAATTTTACATATTTATGTATATTTATGCAAAATTAGAATAAAAAAATGAAGAAGAAAAACACTCTTTAAACCACTATATTATTAATAGACTACAAATGTAGGCTAATATAAAGTTAAAGGCAAAATTTAATTATGTTGGCGTAAATATTGATTCCGTTTAATTCTGACACACATTAAATATTTATTTTCCTTTCAGTTTGGGGCTGATGTCTTTTTTTTTTATTATTATTGCATAACTCAAAATATACATTTATATTCAAGAAACTGAATTTTTTTATGTTAGAATTTGACTCTGATTATAATTTATATCCAATTTAATAAAGAGATTTTAAACCTGAGTTCAACCAATATCTTTACTTTTGAAAATTATTGCTTGAACCGAATTTTATAAAAAGTCTAGATAATTTACAGGTATGTTAATGTTTGATCTTTGTACATAAACAAACATTTGATTCAAGGAACCTATTTAATTCGTATTTAACTGCGCTTAAAACTAACTAATAACCTTATTCACACATCACTTTGTTTAATTGAATTTATTTTACTTTTCATTTAATGCGATATTCTACAATCATTGACCTCCGTATAGGATTTTTAATCTAAAATCTCCATTGTAAAAAATCGACTGTTGAAATAATATAATTCTTCGTAAGTTTTGGCTGAAACACAATCCAATTCTTGTTTTCTACCACAATTTTAGATTGTCTCACTAAGTTAAAACAAGTAGCAGCTATTTGTTAGAAATTATTATCCACTTTATTAAACTATTATTAACTAATAATTACTTAACTAATAGATCTTTAGATTTTTGAGAATCATATAATGTGATTTAATCATATAATGCGATTTTGAGAAAATCTGCAAAATAATTTAATCACTAAATATTAAATGGAGATTTCCACTCTAAAGCCAATGGATTAAAAAAGAAAATCTAAAAAACCAATTGTTTGCTTTTCTTACAAACAAATAAATACCACTGTATAAAATGTAACTGAACGTAAAAATGCTTTCTTGTAAATTATTCACTTCATAACATGGACATCATTTCTTCGGAACTGACAGTCTATGTTTTAAATACAGGGTGAGCCAAAAGTTTCCATACGTAGAAGCAAATAAAAAATTGTCTGACAAAATGATTTTATTCATAACATATGCTCTATATGATTGCCATTACCTTGAAAACAGAAGTCCGCCTCTGCCACTCATGTTGACATCTGGTGTTATGCGTCAAATAGCATGTTGAATCAAAAATAAACTATCAATTTCTTTTGTGTAGAAACTGTGTAATATTCTGCAGAGCAATGAAGTTATTAGATGAATTTCGATTCATGATCTTTTAATCCTTAATTAATTACACCAGTTAACAAGAATTACGTGTCATTAGCCTAACGAATCCGTTTCGTATTTCTCTAGGCTGGAACCATTTCAACTGTTCCTTGACATCAGTAAGCGTTCAATTATTGTTATAATTATCATTTGTTTAAATTTTAATTGATTAAATCAAGATTAAGAGATAAAGACAATAAATTCTTCCAAATTATAATATTTATTAATATTTCTTATATTAAATTATGATATTTCAATTTTAAGAGATGAATCCCTGCAAATACTTTTATATTTTATTTTTCTTTTAATTAGCATATATTTCTATAATTGTCTTAATATTTCATGTTACAATATTAACCAGTTTTTGTAAACTTAAATTATCCACATCATCATCCTTTTCTTTCTCTTCCTCCATTTCTTTCATCTGTATTTCTTCTTCTTCTTCAATTCCAATGGAATCTCCCCAAAAATCGTTAGCATCCACGAACGAACGAAAGCGAGCCCATCCCTAGATGTTGGCTTCTCCCTCAACACAGCCAGTGGGACTGACCCAGTCAGCCTTTTTAAACAGTCCCGTTCCATGGCTTCTTAGCTCAAGTATTCAATTTCAATGAAGTCAGAGGTTTTACCTCTTTAAGTACAAACTCTGTAATTTTAATGAAACATTCATTACTAAGAAATACGGTAACAATTTCTCATTACCAGTAAGCATTGAGTTGTAAGTTAAACTTCAAGTAGAATTCGAGCAAAAAAACGAAAAAAAAAACAAAAACATTGATGTTATTCTATTTTAAGAATTTTTCAAAACATGCCCTTTACAAACTGAATATATAGTCGCAATCTATAAATCTCGGATAATGTTCGTAACAAAAGGGTTTGTATCCTGCCACAATCCACAGATACACAGTCCACAACTTCGTGGATAAGACTTCGTGCCATTCTACATACCTAATCTCAAGTAGATATCGCTGTAAAAGCGAATGAAGTGCGCATGCGCTATTGCACTGTTATCATAATATAATTTGTATTGATTAAATTTTTTCTTTCAGTTGCTCGCGTTGGGTTTATTTGTTTACTTCCCTCAGAAAAGCAGATCCTGAACATTTGTAAAGATAATTATGCAAATTGTAATTGCCATCAAAAACTTATTAAATAAATACGTATTTAAATTAATAATTTTATTTTGTCCCTTTACTAAATACATCTGTCTTTTGAGAAGTGGGGATGATGTAAGTTCAAAATAAAAAATACCTTATCCCCTCACTACTATTAATAAAAGCAGTAATAATTACTTAACTTTAAATGGATTAGGAAGTTTAGATATTTGGATTACCAAAGCTACAAAACATTAAGTTTAGTTATCGAGTCTTACGTTGTCAAGAGAGCAAAGGATTCAGAATGCAGAGTCTGTCTTTATTTATGAGAAACTAGCTAGCCGGCATGCGTTGCCACTCAAAGAAAGAAAGTGTTTGTGTTTTCATTCTGTTTATTGAGGTTCTTTTGGATACATAATATTTTTTGTTTTTCCGTCTGGATACACGAATAAATCAGAAGGTTTTCCGGCGCGTGAGCAGGCCACCTACAGCTGTCCATGTTCTACTAATTCAGAAAACTTTGCGGGGGTGCGCAAAACATCTCACCAAAGTTTCATCGCAATCTGATGAATGGTATAGGAACGCAAACGGGACAAACAAACGTTCATTTTTATATATTAAGATGACAACTATTTATTCTAGGAAACTGAAACTTTAATGGTTAAGAATACCCAATTGTTATTTTTTCAATGATTACTGAAGTATATAATAAAACGTTTCAAGAATACCCATTTCTGGTCAATATTCAACTGTCAACTGTCCTTTGCTTATCAAAAGATAGCAATGAGTAATTATTGACAAGCGTTTTCCTTGTGTTCCCAACATCTTTTCAAAACAGATCTTTCCACCCAAAATCATTGTCGACCTTGATTATGTTAAAAGCTTTTCTCCTGCCACCTCCCACTCCATCCCAAAACAAATACTCATTATTAATTGGTTATTTGTTGATAATTAGCCTAAAACCCACCCAAAGGCGACGGAATTTGCGATTGAATACCAAACCAAAGCTATTGACTGACAACGAGAAGTCGCCGGATCGATGTTGAGGAATTAAACAGAAATGATTTCTTGTAATTCTGTAGGAAACAACAAAAGGACCTGAATCCTCTGGCTCTGTTTGTCATTTAAAATAACCCCGAAAAATAAAAGAATGTTAACTTTAAAAGAGAATTGAAGCTACGCCAGAGCTCTTTACCGTATTGGAACAAGGTAATGTTTATAGCGCATTTATTGGAGTACAGTTTTTTTAATTATAGCAAATCAATTGATACCAATTTTAAAGAAATAGTTCTGATCAAATATAAAATTAACGTATCCCACCTACGTAAATATATAAATATATTGTATATAAACAGATATTCATTATAAACAAACAGCAACTATTCGTCACTGTCAGTTTTATCAATGTACTTGTATCTTTTCTTAAGTTTCTTAGTACTTTTCTTAGTTACTACTTTGTAAGCGAGAGATGAAACTTCTAAAACTCTAAAGACTTGAATGAAAACTAGATAATCTCCCTACTGAATTAAATACAACAAAAGCAGGAAAAGTCCGAAAAGTAAGCGTAAATATATAGAGATATATCTCGTAGCGCAAAACTTAAATACTACGTTAGTATCGTAGAATGATTAACTAATCAAAACTCATTAATAGGAACGATAAGATTCAATGAGCTAAATACGTAAGTTTTATTTCATAAATATTTGTATGTTATTTTACTTGTTTATGAATATATTTAAGATTGTCTATAACTATATTAAGAAACCAGGTCGAGCTGTTGTTATGTGATACGTCAAACAGAAAAATCCTCTAAATAGAAAATCTATAAATGATATACGTTTTACTTTTAATAATGGCACAGTGGTATTTGGATTTTTTATTCAAATTGGATGGTGTTAGGCATCATTTGACCAAGCGCTAAAATAGATTTTTTTTTTAGATTATTGCTCCATCTATTAATGTAAAGGTAATTATGTAATGTAATTTTGACTAAACGCCAATCGACTAATCGTAACGAATAAGATTTGCATCATGTGACTAACGATCTTTGATGGATATTATTAATTTTGATATGATCATAATTGTCCTGTGAAAGTATCTTCATTTTGATATATAACACTCTTCAATCCACAAAAAATGTGAAGTAATACATAATCTTTTGCGTTTATGTGAATATCTCAAAATCGAATTTTGGCGCTTGGCCAAATGATGCATAACACAATCCAATTCTACTTTACTATTAAAGGTAAGTAAATTTAAAGAATGTAAATAAACACACAAATTCTACTGGAGAATATTACATTGTTTTACAAATAAGATATAATTATTTATCAATAAAGCCAATTTATCAACAAAACGAACGCAGCCATTCTAATGTTTGCATCTTGGGCGTATATGGGGGGATGACCGAGGGGGCATTGGCAACCCCCCCCCCCCCCCATCAAAATGTATAGATCAGCCCTATTTTCTTTATCTCTTTATTTACCACCTGGTTTTAAGATATTTGAAATGGAATTAGTCTAGAATTTAATTCGTAACCCTTGTTAGGGTAATTCCACTAGAATATTGCATTAGACCATCAGAGAGACCTCTGCCGACACTGGTTCTGTAGACGATAGATGTTTTACGTTGGATGGTTGAGTTCATTCTGTCAGTGGGGACAGAGAACAGGATTGCAGCTGTTACAACAATTAAATAATAGGTTTTCATAGCAGTTGCAGTAAGTGTTGGGGCACCTGTCGCCTACATCAATAACATAAAACACAAAAATAAAAAAAAAAATACTTTGAGAAGTGTTTAAATTAATATTTAAATAATTTAAGGGAAATACAGTTCAAGAAGCATGACTATATGGACAAAGGAAACAAAAATGTCCATTTTTCAAATACCTCAAAATAAAATGATATTTTAATTTTTTTCCTTTCTTTCTTGTTTTCCCTTTTTATTTATTTATTTATTTATTTATTTATTTATTTATTTATTTATTTATTTATTTATTTAAAAACAAACAACAAGCGAAAACACATTTCTATTTGTTCAAAGAATTTAATCTAAACAACGAATTTTGTTAAAGTTAATTATTATTTAAATCAAGATTATCCAAGTTGTATTTTTTATTTTGTTGATTAATATCTCGATAACTGTTAGTTAATAATTTTGTTTTAATAATTTCTTTCGTTAATTTTTTCTTTTAATTAAAAATAAAAAGTTTCTAAAATAAACAAAAAAGTCAATTTTCCTTAAAAATATTACTTTTTTTTTTTTTTTTAATGTTTCCAAATTTTTAATTATATAACTCAAAACATTTGGCTTCAAATTTTCTGAAAATGTGATTAAATTCCACGAGTTCTTAAGTTAATTTAACAAAATCCAATTTCTTTTAATCAATTCCAAGAACGAGGAAACAAAAGTGGTTTGGTAGTGGCTCTAATCTTAGTTGCCAACTTTTATAAATTATTGGAAGATAAGGATTACGGTGGGGGTAGGGAAGGTAGACGTCTATTGATTTAAATTATGTCCTTTCGTATGAAGTCAAGGAAGAATAAATTTTAAGAAATACTAGCCGGCTAACCGTCTCTTTGCTCCGGCAGCCTCGCATATATAACGGAAACAAACATTGTATTTATTTAAGAAAAAAACAAAACAAAACACAAATTTCATCGAGTAAAACAAAAAATCAATTTAGTTTGGAAGTTTAAATTCTAAAAATATACATGTAATACAATATTCAAATCCATCTGTAACTGTCGGAAATTTGCAAGGTGAGGTGATCAGGCCACAATACTCCTGCTGCCAGGCAACATACGTCCGAAATTACAATGTTACGGACAGCGTCAACCCTGCAACAATACTCCCGTTGCCCAGCAACGCGCGTTGCAAATTGGTGCGGAATTCCATTGTTGGGAGGATATATGCATGCGCACAAATAGTTTTGTTAAAAATACAGATAAAAAAAAAATATAACTAATCACTTTGTTATAATTCTTATTATGGGGACTCCTACAGTAATTGCTTCTACCATCAGTAGTAGAACCCACTGTGGACATTAGCTGTAATTTCACTCTTTGCTATCAGTAAGAGTTTATTTGTTTCATGTCTTAATATTCTTTTCATTAGGATTCTTGTCATATTAATGCAAAAAATTTATGAATCTTCTTATGGAGAAATTATCAAATACAAATTTTAGATCTTCTCATGTTTACAAAGATTTCTACCAACTGACAAATTGTACTATTTAAGTTTGAAAAGTTATTAAACATACAGACATGGTGATTTTCTAAGCCTTTTCGTTATGGGAAATCTTTTGAGATATGTTGATAAGATTCTGAAAACCTGTTTCTTCAATATTTTAATTGATGCCAAATATTAGAAGTTTCTAGAGAGGCCTTGTAGAGGATTTCTTGTCTTTCTTATTTTTATTTTCATTGTTATCCAAAATTTCATCAAACAACAAGAAATGTCTTTTGATGATGTAGTTGTGAAATTGTTGTTTTTAAATTAAAGTTCGCTGTTGTTAGAAGTTTTGCTTTGGAGGTCTGATTTTCTTGGGAATGGTCTCATGAAGGAATGTGACATTGGAACCTGTCAAAAGGAAGGAGAGTTCCTTATTTACCACTCTCCCCTCCCTATTCTTCGACAAATGGACTGAACCTCTGTTTTCAAAGACTGACCTACATACTTGTGATTTAATGTCAGGTTGTGTTCAATGCTACCTTAATAAATCCACCACTGACAAAACAAACAACAAGTAACCCATTGCCAGGTAGAGCACGAAAGAAAAACCGGTCCCTGTTCACAATTCCCGCGCTAAAACAAAATCTCAACAATTAAACTATAGAGGATTCAACTGAAGGGAAAAAATGGATGAAAGAAGGAAGGAAAAATAAAAACTTTTTTATTACTTTGCAACGGAATGTAACTAATTTATAACTACTCAATACTAATAGAAATTCTTTGAGTTTGGCCTAAACAATCTACAATCATTGCGGTTTTAAGAGCAAACTGTGAGACAAGAAGCTAAAAAGTTGACTCTTTAGTGACACTATTCCTGTAGATTCAAATAACGTAGGATCTCCATAAACTAGATTTTCCTTACAATAGATTCACCAGACGTCCCATATTTTCGTGGGATTGTCCCGTTGTCCCGATAAATTTAATACTGGAAACTTCACTGTCCCGCACTTTCATGTACTTTCAAAATAACAATTTACCCGCACTTCTTCGTTTTATTTTCAGCCATTGAGAACGTGAGAAACAAGAGATGAAGGATTTGTCACTTGAACCATCTGCATTGAGTGATTCTCCGCTATGAAGTTAACAACACGTTTCCAACAATGGATAAGATTGGTTAGTTGCTACGAACAAGAACGTCTTATTCAAGTATCTGCTACAAGGTTCAATTAACGCTTGAGTGTCCATTACAATTCAACCTAAAGAAACACTTTCTTTCTGCCATTATATAATTACAAAGAATCATATTTATAAACAAATATATGAAATTACAAGAGTAAAAGACTGATTTGTCCGCTGTATTAGTGTCCCTTTTTTTTTATTTTCAAAATCTGGTTACCCTATGTTATACAGAAAACGTTAAACATCAATGGGCGAAACATAAATGTTTGAATTTATTCACCTATATTTTTTGGAGGAACTTATTTAGCTTCGGAGAATTCACATTGATTCCCAACAGAAAACTTTAAAACTGTAGCATTAGAAAATAGGATTCTGTTGATAATGAACTTTCGAATAATTGCATAGAAAGATCCAAAAACCGGTCTTTTAAAAAGCAAAACTTTCTGTGTACATTTATTATAAAACTGTAACAGTCCGGAAAAATTGATCCTCGATGTCATTTTGATTTGGACACATTATTTTAATATTCTAACTTTTTATTTATTTTTTTAACAAAATTAACCTATTACAAACGCTATTAACCCTTTGTAATGTGTGCATTATTAAATAACAAACATAAGGAGAGCACACAAATTTAAATGACTAAAACAATACGTAATTAAAAAAGACTGTTTCGAGATTGTTCCGATCCCTTCGTCAAGCCACAGACGAAGCCACAGAAGGAACTTGACGTAGGCAGTAGTTGTTTAATTATGTATAATTTTAGTCATTTAAATTTGTGTACTTCTCCTTATGTTTATGAAAATTAAACTATAAAATAAATAAATAAGTTAAGCGCATTATCTGGTACTGTTCGTTTTCGAAAGCGAGAACCACACTCGCGGACGATTCTACTCCGCAAAGGGGTGATACGCTGAGATGGGCACTTTCCTAAGACCTGTTTTTCTTTTAGTACCTGTTATTTTTTGCAATAGTATTTATTCTTTCCATAATTCTTTCCCGAAAAGTGCAAGTAGAACGCAGCTACTAGTAAACTAACACTATAAACTCTGTTTCTCCTCACACCTATTTTGATGAAATCGAAAGAGACCTGACGCATGCGCAAAAGCGTTGAAGGCTCTCGTAAACAAAAACGAACAGTTTAAGCTGGGATATGAGACTCAAAGTTGTTGACTCTGGTCCATCTAATTATTTAATTTGGATAACTTTGATGAAGGTTCATATGACAAGACAGCATCAAAGTAAAAACCATTTTAAGTTATTATTGGTGTTTCCCCATCTCCAAGAAATACCTTTTTATTACCGCGAAAACATTTGGCAGGTTTAATTTATATCTGATTTAACTGAAAACAACAATTTTTATTGCGAATTCATTTCAGCTGTTCTTATATTTCTTATTTTCACTTTTTCCATTCGGTAAACATGCATTTGATTATTATTTATAATTTTAATATAAAATTACAAATCATATAAAAAAAAACCAATGCCTTAATTTCAAAAGAAATTTACATATTTCAGATCCTTAGAGAGCATTTTTTCAATTGATGTTTGTGGGTGGGAGAGTCTATTAGTTAAAATCTTTGGGCACGATAACTCAAAAAATAATGAATCTATGTACATCAAATCATATTTACGACTTGACTCTACATCTCATTACATTATGATATTTGCATTTGCTTTCTTATTTCTTCGACATTCTTATAACTAGAAAAGCTTCAATTGAGGGTTGAGAGGGCTTTGATCTACCCCTACCCCCTCGATTTGCAGATTTTTAAAGAAGATATAAAAGAAGAATTAATTATAAAGTTTACTATTTTAAAAAAGTAATTTTGTAAGCACTGATTTTAATTTTTGAAATAGGTCCCTCTTCCCTCTGTGGAAGCGTTTGGACGAGGCCTATCTCTTCCCCCACCCCCTTTCCTATTTCAGTAAGTTCGTCCATATTTAATTTGTAGTTTATGTAATAGGTAGCCCCTCCCCTTACATAACAATGCAGGACATCGCGACCTAATGATTGAGAACACCCTTTCAACTTAAGGAAACTTTATTCTTTTTTAATTTTTATAATGAAACAATATTCCAACTTTAATTTTCTAAAAGCAGAATTGAATAAAATAAAGTAATTAAACTGGTTTTACATAAAGCGGGGATTGAAACAAATTATGCGGATAAAAAGTTTGTTTTTGGGAAGCGGAAAACTTAAAAGCATTTCCTGTTATTGTTAATTGACGCATGACTTCAATTGAAATTACCTTTCATTTAATAACATCCTCAATCATTCATCTGTTATTTATAATAAAAGACCTTGAGGTTTGAATACGACCGATTGTTTACAAACATCAAATACAATAAATATTTATTCATTGCAGCTTTTTATTACATCACATACGACTGAGATTAAAAGAAAAAAAAAAACACGCTAAGAAAATATTCCTAAAAAAATGTATTTATAGAATGATTCAACTGATATCAGTTAAGAAAGAAAAAGATATGACTTTTAAATTAAAAGAAAAAAATGTAATTAAAAAACTTTTAACGTTTGCCACTAACAGTACTAAAATAAATTGGAGCTAACACACAAGACTCAAGTAATAAATAGCATATATTAATTTAAAAATAAATAGATAAAGACTGAAAACGGTTACATTTATTTATGTTTTAAATATATTAATTTATATTAATTTTATTAATTCAGTCTTGTGTGTTGGCTCCAATTTATTTTAGGAAAAATATAACATGAAAATTTTTTTATTAATTTATGCTTTAAATTAATTTCATCTTTTAGTGGAACAAGAATTTTTTGTAAAAATTTGTTTGCGTTTTGTGAAAACTAGAACAAATCAACTAGGAAAGAAAACAAATAATAATAATTGATGGGTTAAAGTATAAAAACCGTCACAGAAAACATTTTAATATTAGCTTTATTGGATCAAACAGAAACCCAGTTTTTTTTTTCTTTTTTTGAGAGCCTAATATTGGACTGCCAATGTAAATAAAAAATAAAAAAGCATTATATCTGGGCTTTCAGGAAAGTAAATAAATAAATAAATAAATAAATAAATAAAAATTATCAATCACAAGGAAGACAAGATCGTCCAATCGTTGATGCGATTTTGGTTGTTTTAAACATGGCTGCTATTTTCATCTCCGTTGCATAGATTATTTGACGGGATATTTGACATGATTTGATTCTAAATTTCATTATAAATTTGCTGTAAAAGTACTGAGTTAATGAGATTGGAAAGTGAGATGATTAAGAGAAATTTTAATTTTTGTGATTATTATTTCATAATTTCACTGTAATACTGTGCTTCTCAAACATTGAGTATCAGCTTCTTCCCCTTCACTGGTCAAAACAGTGAAATCTCCTAAAACTAGACTAAAAGGGAAAAAAAATATGCAAGACTTGCAAGAAGTTATGCAAATGGCAAGAAAATAACGAAGCGGTAGTAGAAATAAGGAAAACTCTTCCATTAAGTTTGGAATGGAAGAGTTTGGACAGGCACGAGTTGAGGTCACACGTTCAGAGCAGTGGATAAAGATTATAAAAGCTCCTGATTGACCAAAACACCGTGGACATTGTTCTAAACAGCTGAAGATATCTCTACGCAGATGTCGATTACAGTTGCAACAGTTAACAGACTTTGAGCTCGGTCTTAGAGAAGCTGGTTTGTCCTTTAGTAGAGATTCAGCCACAATTCCAGCATACGATGAGTTCCAGCACACGCCCACAAGGACCACGTAAGACCATCGACAGCTATTCGCGACCCACGGCATTCTTTGACAGGTTCGCGACTATAGGTAACACTAGGAATACCTAACACACATACGGTAAACAACAATCATAGCGAGTTTATCGTCCCTAGCATCTGCCCATTTGCAAGCCGTCTTCAGTCTTAGACAGAACTGAAATGAACAGGAGTAGTGTATCGTTCTGTTTAGTGATGAATCTCGGTTTGGTCTTGGTCAATGCGACGGCAGACAACGTGTTTACCAAGGGAAAGGAACGCCACCAGCGCGTGCGGCAAACAGCACCTGATGTGATGATGTGAGGTGCCGTTAGTAGGTTAGATCTGGTCATCAAAAGGGGATCTTCGTTACCAGCAGGGAACCTTTTATCAGCAAGATAATGCACGCCCTCACACAGCCCGCATTAGTCATGGCCGGCATACTCGCCCCACCTTACACCTTTTGGATATGTCTGGGAGATGACGGGTCAACAGCTCCAACAACACACAGGAGATGCGCCAAATAT
>JAFIDM010000007.1:26404257-26429210 GCA_023159025.1 Thereuonema tuberculata | reverse complement strand
TGTATATGCGATTTTATTTCGGGAACGGCTCACTTCGAACAACCAAATTAAAAAAAAGTCGTCTTCATAATTTTGGGAAGGACCAAAGTACTTTTAGCCAGTCATCCAACCAAAAAAAAAAAAAAAAAAAAGAAATAAGACCTAACCCAATTTTGGGGGGGGGGGGGAAACACAGGCCCCCCTCCCCCTTGACTCTCCTCCTGTATACGCCTGTTTCTTTTAGTGCTAACAACTGCTTAAACGATTCTCATGTTGGTGGTTTTAGAGTGTCCTATCAATCTAAATTCTAATCGAAATTTAAGCCTTTTATTTTGGATAGATCAATGTGGAAATCTCTTTCATTATGTCTATTTAAAAAAGTGCAGCCTTATCCATTAACTAAATATTCTTTAGAATCATTGCAATTCTTGTGTTTTTTATGACAGCATTTCCTGGTGATTTGCGTTTTAATCCTTAGTTCGTTAGTTACGGGTCCGACATGTACTAAAATCAATTGGATCTTCGTTTTCGTTTTGTAAACTTATTTGTAAAACTTCGCATCATAGCTGACGAACGGAATAAAAAGGATTCGTTACGTTTATCATTTCAGGTATAAAAAAAAACAAAAAAACTTTAGCATTACTGCTCTGGTTTGTATTGCATCTAGTTTTTAATTTATCTTGAGTGCAGCTGTACAAACAGACTTCCGTATCTCTTGCATTGCAAAACTTTTTCTTTTAATCCGTTTGTTCTGCCTGATGTATATTGCGAGAGGGCACAATTATATCATCCGTTAGTACAAAATATCATCCGTTAGCTCATCATACGGGTGTTATTAAATAATAAAAATAACAATAATAAATAAATAAATAAATAAAAATCCGATTTTAACGGGATACAGTCGATTTTTTTTTAAATCCCGGAACATATTTTTATTATTTTCTGAGTGATGTCAATGTTGGGGATAGAATCTTAAGGACACGATAACTCAATCAATAACCCATGACCGTTTTTTTATTTCTAAATAAATTGTAATCTAATGCTCCTAATTACATCAAAACATAAGATCTAAACTAACGGAGACAAATTAACCAAACTTTTCGAATTCTATTCTGGTTTTCATAATCTGAGTTTTAAAGGCACTTATCCTTTACAACAACTTAATTTTTAAATGGGGAGGACATTGGAATAGCGGTAAATCTCAATATCTCAACCTCTTTATGACAAAGACCTCCGGGTCTAATGTTAGAATTCGCTCAACAAATACTTGAATTTTAGTAAATATTAATTTTGATGTTATTTCCTGTTTGTAAGCGTCATTCAACATTAATAATAAAAATATAAACATAATTTAATGCAGTGTTTATATCTGTTTACTTACATTTATCTGTTTAACCACTTAATTAATAATCTAATTAAAAATGTAAATAGCACTTTTAAAATAGGCATACTAAAGCATTGGATCGTATTATTTCATCCGGTTTTTAGACAGTTCCGGGTATGGCTTTCCGGATTTGGGACTTGAATGCTGTACTTAATCTTGCGATTATCTTCTGAAACCAGAAATAGCTAAAAAATATGTTGAATTTATTTTGAAAACTTAAATATCCTTAATAAAAAAAATAAAGAAAAAAAAAAGCCCTTTTCCTTTCACTAATAAATTTTAAAATTAAAAAGAACCCTTTACAATGTTTCTAATTCAACTTGGGTTTTTTTTTAATTGCTTGTATTAAAGATCAAATTCCAAATTGACAGCGAAAATTTATCGATAACAAAACCCAGATAGCGATCAAACCTTCCAGGTGTGCAACGTTAAGTGGTATTTATCTGACAAAATCATTTATACGCTATCACTTACAAATATCTATTCAACAAACCTTTTTTATTTTTTTTTTTTTCTTCGATGTATTTTTAGTTGCACGAGGAGGTTTCTGACTTGATGTTCTTTTGTTTTAGGACTTCCTAAGTACAGTAAACGCCCAATTATCCGCGGACCTCTCCTGTTTCCATTTTTTTTTTTTACTGTACAATAAATTACGGAATTAAAAAAAAAAATTAAATCTAGAATAAGGTAAACAATAAAAGAGGCTAACAAAGTAAGTGAAGACAATTTTAGACAATAATTTTTACAGGTTATATTAAATTACGGGAAAGCCTTCCCTTAATAATAAAATTTAAAAATAAATAAATAATTTAAAATAAAATAATCGTTTATAATGTATGTACTGTAACTGTATGTATTGCCATTTTAATGTAAATAAAACATGTTAAAAGCATTTTTGTATTGATTTTCGTACTTTTTCGTCCTATTTCGGATTATCCGCAGAATTCGCTTATCCGTGGTTGCCGCGCCACCGAATTCCGCGGATAATCGGGAGTTTACAATAGATGATTTTATGTCAAACTAAGATAAACGTATCTAAAGAAAAAAACAAGATAACAGATTTACCTTTCTGAAAGTCATCTACTCATAAATTGTGAGGGTACGTTTTTAAGTAATGTACTTGACACATTATTTCTTGTTTGTGGTTTCTTGTACTGACGTTACTGAATGTTGGTAAGGGAACAAGAAAATTATAGCAAGTATTTTAGAAAACAATTTTCTGATCATTAACTGTTTTTTTTCTAAATCTGCATCTTTTAAGGATATTTGATTATTCTAAATTTTGACGTAACAGCAAAAATACATTGAGAAACATAAATTTAGAGAATTCCAGATATTAGTAAATAATAAAAATAATAAAAAAAATGGATCAGAGTTTTGCAGTCGCAATTAGCTGATCTAAAAAGATAAAACACAGATTTACTCCCTGAAATCAGTTTATAAAGAACTACCAAATACGATCTTTTGTGAAATGGAAAAAAAAAAAAAATAAAGGTTGTTATAACTGACAATAACACAACAACCAGGAAATTGATTATTAAATTGTCCCTTCAAGTAAATAAAATAGATACGAGACAAGGAAACAACTCATTAGGAAATTTTTTACGTGTACTGATATCGCTTAGTGACATATGTGGAGCCGTACACCTGTATAAAATAAACAAGATTTTAATTACAAAAATAGATACAACTAGTTTCGCCAAACGAGAGCTGGCTTTCTCAAGTAACAGTTACAGCATGAAACAGTCAATTTAAAGATACTGAAAAGGAAGTAGTGCCTTCTGGGAAATTTCATAAGATGCATGTTGGGTAGGCCGTGGTCGTCCACAGCGCAGCGAGGTCGTCTCCACATGTCACTAAGGAAACAACTCAATTCTTTATTTAAGACTTTGATTAAATAAAGACTAATACAAAAATAAGCATCAATACGTAAATTTTTTAATGCCTACATGTTTAGTTATAAACGAATTTATTTTTTTTTATCTTAAGAAATTAATAAAGTAATTATTACATAACATTTTAAAATAATAATAATTGGTTTTACAAAAACCAATAAATAAATAAATAAATAAATAAATAAATAAATAAATAAATAAAGTTGAATTTTTGTTATATACTTTTATGAGAAACTTCATTGTCTTTTCAATTGGTAACATTTTCTAGAATTGGATATAACTGGAAACATGTTAAAATGGGTAACATACGGAGAATATTATGTGAATGATGAAGATTCGTAGCTCTCTCTTTAAGCAGTTTTTTTTTTTTATTATTTTCTTTTTCTGTCAACTGCTCTGATAAACTGTTTGCGTCAGTCTATTAAGAACACAAAAGAGACGGACAGTTCCTCATCTTGTTTCAAATGACGAATGGCATCAAGGTAGCCCAGTGCTTGCTTTACGACTCCCTCCCTCCCCCACAGAGAATACAATCGATTACATGTCTTTCACTATGAGTTATGACTTAACCAAAAAAAAAAAAAAATCGATATTGTAAATCTAGAATGAACCCATTTTTAATAAATCGAATTTTTCTGCAACAGAGGTTTTTTTGCATTTAAAATAAGCCTAACTCTGTTAAACACAGTAAGAAAATATTTAAAAAAAATACACACAAACACACATAAAACCAAAACAATTCTTGGACGTCACTGTGATAAAAATACAAACATTTACACAGGTATATCCGGTATCTGTTAGGCTCCAGACCGTTAGGAAGCAGAATCGTCGGATTGATAAGAAATGCCTTATTTTTGTATTTACTTATCGATGTACATAAATCGTCGTGTAAACTGTTTGAAAATTTTAATCACAAAAAAAAATTACCAAAATGAAACCTATTAGCAGTTCCATAATATTAGTTGATTCCCGGGAGCATCATAAAGAGATGGATCGTGCATTTATAAATAAACTAACGTCCTCTGTACGTTGAAGTGATAGTGTTGTGTCGCAAAAATGTCGTATCAGCGAAACAGCTGTCACAAAAATCAGGCAATGGTAGCAAATGAAGACTGTCGTTTGAGCGAAAGTCGAAAAAGCGAATTTTGTGATTTGTAAATTCAACAGCTTGTAAGTTTTAGACCTAGGCTAGTACACACAGGAATACATTGTTCGTATTCATTGTCACGGGAGCTGCGTCGGAATGTTGCCGTGACAATGATATGCAGCTCAGACACATGTTTCTTGAATCCCGCCCGGATTGAAAACACACTCAACGTTGCGCAACATTGTGTCTGGCTGCAAGTGTGGACATGTTTCAACTTGTCTAGACTCAGGCCCGACTTCCTTCCAATAGTTCACTCGTGCCTCTCCATTTGGAAGGGACTTTTTATTTGTTTTGCTAGTGTACAATTCATTATATATTGTTTTTAAATAGGTGGACAACCGAAAGAACCCTTCAATTATTTGAAGGGAGGTCATGCCTTTGGGACGTCACAAGCGAGGATTATAAGAACAGTAATAAGAAATGCGACGCGATTGCCGAATGCGTCAATTAATTCAATGTAACCCCTGTTGATATGGAGAAAAAAAATCCCCACATTGAAGGGCCAATTTAGGACATTTTGGTTGGAACCGAGTCTCGATTGGGGAAATAGATGTGGACATGATTCTTTGCATCCGGACAGATCTCGAACCAGATTCATTAACTGGGCAGCCCGGATTCACTGTCGCGCGGCTCCGAACAATGTATCCCAGTGCATACTAGGCCTTAGGACCTTCTGAAAAAATAACAGTGACCTTCCATAGTATCATTGGTGTATTGTCTACATTAATTATCATGATATAGGAGAAAACAGGAAATCTATTCAATAACAAATTGGAGTGAATCGAAACAACAAAACGATTTCTTTTTAAAATTAATATTCATTGAAACATTCATTTTTCACAATGTTTTGGTTTTAGAATAGGAATTGCTACTAACAATCCTAGAAACAAAGATTTTCAGGATTGTACAGATTTTTTCAGATTGCGCGAAAAGCCCGTTTACCCCTGTAAATAAACTGGACTTGAATTGAACTGATGTTATTGATTCAAAACATCTGATTGCACTCCTCCATGGTCTCTGCACAGACGGATGTGTCTCCATAGTCCGTATGCTCATTTTCAGTAGCATTTGTGAAGGCTCTGCTCATAGCAATCTGCAACTCAGTGTTGGAAACGTATTGCTGTTTGAGGACTTCCTGTTTAATGATTCCGCACAGAGAATTGTCTGGCGTTGTGAGATCTGGGGTGCGTGGAGGCCACGGCAAAGGAAACTTCTGCGATCCCCGGCTAATCCACCTGTTTGGGAAAAGCTCTTCAAGGCGCACTCGCACTCGCATGGAACTTTGATTATTGCCATTA
This sequence comes from Thereuonema tuberculata, assembly GCA_023159025.1. Taxonomy (NCBI): domain Eukaryota; kingdom Metazoa; phylum Arthropoda; class Chilopoda; order Scutigeromorpha; family Scutigeridae; genus Thereuonema; species Thereuonema tuberculata. Next base: position 26,423,507 of record JAFIDM010000007.1, on the reverse strand, counting down.
TTCGATTGCTCGTGTGTTGTCAATGTGCGATTGTTTCGTTGTTGCTTCCATTGTTCGCTGATTGACTTATTTCCAGAAACGTAATATATATACGATCGTCTCCATAGCCTAGATTCTATCCAGAGGTATACGGACTTTTCACCCACTCTGTACATATCAAGAACAGAGACTTCAATTCACTGTCTTCTAACATCTATGCAATGATTGTTCATCTTAAATCAGTGCAGATAAAGAAGCGGTATTCTATGAGATATGAACAGTCGTAAGGAACAATACAAGGAAAAGGAGCATTATTGGAAACCTCATTTCTATTTAACATCGCAATATTTTTGCCAGACAATAATTTGTAAATACAATAAAGCCAAAAATTTAAGTCTATTTTTATTATCTTCAACGGTCGAGTTTTTTCTAATTCAGTGTCTTCAATGAAAAAATTGGTGATCTCTGTGGAAAATGTTAAGGAAACTGTTAATGAGAGTGGAAAATATTTAATAGACTAGTTTTTAAAAACCATCGCAGTTGTGTGTGTGTATTCTTATACCAGTTTAAGGATCTACCCTTAAATGGTTTTCAATTCTTTAGGAAAGAAAAGTTTTCCAATTTTGCGAATCACGCAATGCTTTACAACTGCCAAAAATGTTTACAAAGATTAAACAAAGAAAATTTTCCAACTTATTTACTGATACTGCCTTCATAAAACTGAAAAAAAGTGAGTTTAATAATAACAATAATAAAAGTAACTGTTACAGATCGTGAAGCAGAGTTAAATATTATTAAAATGAAAATATTAATCATTAAAAGTAATGAGTCTATAATGATTTCTTTTATTTGTATTTCAAACCTAAATTACCCATCATTTTTTTACCCCACTGCGAATCAATTTCTATTTCATTCCTATTTAAGGTCATATAGGCCGCGCGGTTGGCGATGTCGCTAAGACACTGGCCTCTCACCTCTGAGTCCCGGGTTCGGTTCTCATGTGGGTTTCGTTGATGGTGGCGATCCGCGCTGGGCAGGTTTTCCCGGGGTTCTCCCGTTTCCCCTGCATTTCTCACACCATCCTTTCTCAGTCTTTCTGTCCTTCTTTCCGTGGGATAGTACAAAAGATCTTTCAGGTCTACGTGCTCAGCAGTCATGTCACCCACTTTCAATTAATCTAATCTAATCTAAGGTCATATTCTAACTTCGTGCTAAATCAACCAATAGGACAACCGATATTCTAATTAACCCGTATCATTTCAACTTCCTAAGATATTTAGGTGTTATTTATTTAGTAAACAAACTATTAGAGTCAGAAGAACAACAATAATAAATTAAGAAGATTATATATATTGAGAGAATTCAGTACATTTTTTTTTACACAATAAACGTTCCAAACATTCTTATATGTATTAATTTATCTTCTAACAATTATCGACGTCATAATGTCCTTTATCTTCTGACTATGATTCCATTTGAAGTCAATATTTGATCTTCAATTTCAAAGATTTCTGGTAATTTCTTTTTCTTTTAAAATCAAGTGTCCACTTATTTCAGTTCAGTTTATCAATGAATCATTAACATCGAATTTATTAAGACTAGATTGAAGACAATCTAACTATTTCCTGAATTGTTAAATGACTGTTGGGTTCCTTTCATTTAATAGCATCCCTTAGAAGAAGCGTTACACGAGTCTCGTTCCGCTACAGCGTAATCCTGAATGACATTTGGAAATCCTGTTTGTGGTTCAAGTGATCATTTCAAAGGATTCTTTTTGTCACAGACATTGAACCGTTGCTTCTTACACCAGAGATGAATGTTTGGCAGATATTTGATAAAGAATCAATATTTTAGAAACTCAAAAGAATCAGAGCAAAATGTTTACCATAAAAAAGAATCACCCATCACCTTAACACGTGATTCAACAGAATCGAAATACGTTCCAGAAATTTACAAGAGCTTTTGATTGATCGAATACTACGACATATATTCCCATAACTTTTTTTTCTGATGTCTTACATATGTTTTGCATTCTTTTAAAAATAATAAAAATACTAAATATATCTGTTGAATATTTTTATCAGGATTAGATTTTAAAGGAGATACACATTCTTACTTACAACAAACTTGTTATGAAATGAGTAGATTCTGGCCACCATACACATTTCTAATTTAAATGCATAAATATAAATACAATAAAATACGAGTACTTTCAAGATGGTCTACATCTCGTTATCAAGCGGAGAAATGAATAACATATTTCAAAAATATGTCCAACGGACATGAGCCCTCATTTCTTATAGTTAAAGGGTTTTACGTGTGTGAAATCAACAATTGATATATAAACCTACAACACACTTAAAATAATTATAAAAACTTAAAAAAACTTTAAAAAAACCGTGACATGTTTCAATTAGCTTCCGCTAATCATCCTCAGACGGAATGAAGGAGAAGGATTTATTCAAAAAACCCCAAAAACGAAAACCAACTTTTGATTGGCTCCGCTCGTTTGAGGCGAACCAATAATCGTGAAGCGCATAAGTCCGATGCCATTTTACCGACGGAGGGGGGAAGAAGATCAAAGAATATTTAAAACCTACAGCCATAATGAAGAATGTTATCCACAGATACCTTGGCATTATACGAATTGTATTTCAAAATAAAAAATGATTCAATAAATTTTCTAAGATAGCTATCTTTCTGTTTGGCAACAATTCTAACCTTATCCCTATCGATTTCATGATGAAATCTATGCACATGATCGGCAGTATTATACTTAAAATTACGTTTCTCAATTGCCTTTTCGTGTTCCTCCAGTCGTTTACGTAAAGGCCTATATGTTTCCCCAAAATAAACACAAGAATGTTTCCTCATTTCTTATTTTTGAAATATGTTATTCTTTACTCCCGCTTGATAATGAGATGTAGACCATCTTGAAATTACTCGCATTTTATTGAATTTATGTTTATATATTTAAATTAGAACTGTGTACGGTGGCCAGAATCTACTAATTTCATATTAAGAAACACATGTAAAATTTTTTTAACAAACTTATTAGTTTTATTTTATTCTTTTACATTTCATTTCTTTTTAACCTTTGTTCGTTGAAATAGTAACTTGGATATTCTAATCCATTTTGCAAAAATTAGAAACTGAGATTAAAAATTGGATAAATACGATTATTTTCCTTTCTTTTTTTGTGAGATTTAATTTTATGTACCTTTAATATTTATTATCGTAACACTTACCTAACTATAGAAATGATTTTTTTCTTTACCCAAAAGATATTTCAAGAAAACCAAAAGGAATAAAGTTCCTTTAACTATCCAATTGAGATCATTTGCCAATGGCAACAATTCAACACTGTTGTTATTATTAGTCTATACAATATTATGTAGAGAAGGGGGAATCTCCACACCCCCAACCAACACATGCTAAGTATCACAATATCACAATTGTATTTCCCCCACCCCTAACCCCCCCCAAAAAAAGCAAATAAACAAACAAAGTATAGTTGTTTTTACCCTGGAAAGCACAAATAAACACTTAACGTCATACGTTTAATTTCACTAATATCATCTAACACATTAATAGTAAATCTGGAATTTTTTTTTTCAATTAAATTAGGAAAAAAAGAAAGAAAATTTGAATAATCTGTTATAATTACATCGCTTATCAAATTCTGAGAAAAACAAAACAAAAACCAATATTTGTAAATGCATTCGATGCACTCTGCTTATCTGTTGGTACGAAAACTTTATATAAATATTTGACAAAATAAAATTTTGCCAATAAATTCTTTTCTTTTAGTAAAATAAAGCCTTAATTTCTGAACTTATCAGTATTCTCAAATTTTAACGTTCTCAAATGAGAATTTTAAAATTTTGTGTGAATGCTGCGTCTTAGTCAGATTGAGAAAAGTAACTTACAATATACTCTCGATAATGTTAATTTTAATTCTTACGTCGAAGAGTTTTCACTCAAACCTTGTTATGTCGAATATTTTTCCAAGTAAAAAATGAATTTTTCCGGAAAAATCGCCGTTCAGTTGTGTCGAAGCAAATAGAGGTATTTTTTTTCGAAGAATCTCTCACTTTTTTATGAAATTCTAGCAATGTAAGTTCAATGTATTTTACTAATTCTTTTCAATTTAATGTAATTATTTTCGACTACTTTTAAAAATTAAAATTTTTTAATTTTAATTTTTAAAAGTATTTAGACTTATTGCTAACTATCATTACATATTTATACTTATTCTCATCTATCAAGACTCTAATTTTTAGAATATTATTCCGTATCTTGTGTTTTTACGTGAATTTTTATGTTCTGGTTTTGACCTTGTTATCTCGAAAACTCGCTATCTCGAATTTTTTTTTAGCGTCCCTTCGACTTCGAGATATCGAGAGTGTACTGTATTTCTTTCTTTTTTTTCTATGTTTATTTTATTTATTTATTTATTTATTTCAATCGCAGAACTTTTTAAACCTTTATTCTGCAATGAGGATGATAAAATATCGTTTACATCTGCTGATATAAGGTCATTAGAAGTTTCTTGTACATTTCTGTTTCTCTCGAAGTAGAATCGAACTAATGGAGATGAAAACGTCCTTCACATTAGGAATAAATCAAATCTCCTTCAACAATAGACACAAGTGGAAAAGCTTCTGTTGTCTGTTAAATATTAAAACAAATGAATATCATTTTAAAGTATAAATTTAAGGGTGACCCACAATAATAAAAAAAAAATTAAAAATCATAATAAAAAAAAAGGAAGTACAATAACGAAAGGAAAAATAATAAAAAACAAACAAAAAATATAGGAAAAAAATAAAAAATAAGATTAGGAAAATAAGAAAAAAAAAAAAAAAAACCAGTCAAGATACACGGATTGGAATCGACAACCTTCAGGATTACCAATATCTCAGAATTTACCAATCAAGATATTCCTGACAACTGAAATGAAATGGTTGCATTTCTGACATTTAAGCTAATAGTGGAAATCCAATGTTAAGAATGCAGATATCTCGAACATGGGGGTGGGGTCTGAAATACCCTATTCATACAGTGTTTGAGCCTCTGAACACGATGGTGAAGTCCGTTTGTCTGACCTTCCGTTCAAATAAAACAATAAATAAATAAACAGGCAAACACTTTTTGATCTTTGTTAAAAGGCATCTAAAAACTTTAGTGTACGATTTGTAATAGGTTGTAGGAAGATAAGATTAATAATATTTCGACTGTTCACTTATATTCGTACATCTCATGCTCTTGATTAATCTGGATAAATCAAGGGGTTCCTGTAGTCTTTAATGTTTCAAATTGTTGGAATCTAAAAAAATTATTGATAATTCTTTTTATAATCGCTTGATAAAAATCTACGGACACTAAGTTATCCCGGATTATCTTTGTCTTTCCAAGACAGAAATCCCGGATGGCCAGAGGAAGATTAAGGAATTTGGAAGAAGGAAGACGATGGCTTTGTTCAATAAATTGGCTTTTGTGATTAGAGAGAGAGAAGCCGTTGATTAATGGTAATTACGTGAGGAAGGTCTGTTATTTATTTGTCTCACTTAAACAACAGCTGTCGACTTCACAAAACAAAAACACACAAAGCAATTATTCACATGAAGAAGTCATTTATCTACGACAACAAAGAAAAACCCTTCTTATTAAATATCTTCTCAGCAAATTAACCATTGGGGGTTTATTTATGATTTAGGCTGTTTTAATAAAGGCAGGAATTGTTTTCGGAAAAGTTAAATTATGGGCAGGTTGAAGATATTAACAATGGAGCGGCATTTACAAAAGAGATGTTCTGTAACCGATTTGATATTAACCAAAAACTTTTATGTATTTTTAAGATGAATATAAATATTTCCGAAAAAAAAATATAAAGGATACGGAACTTATCGCAAATCTGTTTTATTTTGTCGTGACTGTTTTTGAAGTTTGAACTTAGTTTTTACTTAATGTTCATCATCACTTTACAATATTTGACTGCTTCTACTCGGATGATGTTAACTGATATGGATAGAACTCAGCCAAATGATTGGATTAATGATTTGACCAATAACATCTCTCCAAATAATATATTCTGATATTCATAGGAAGAACAAGTGCGACTGTGACGTTCTAGACAAAGCAGGAAGCTAAGGTCTATTCTAGAAGACAAGATCTGAATTAAGAAACGGGAAGATGATTCACGTAAAAATTTGATGTAATTTATGTAGTTATTAATTAAAGGATATGTTATGATGCGCAAAACGAATATAGATATTATTGTACAGACCCAACTTTACAAACAGAAGATACATCACGGCGTTATTGTTAGAAAATGTGTATGCGAACTAGAATCTGATAATAGGAATAGTTTCCCGTATCAATTCTTTCCACAATAAACTGACTGTTCTGAGAAAAATTGATGTGGCAAAGGAAGGAATTCAATCAAATTTGTAAGCTGTATCGAAATTTTCCCGCTCTTGAATGGTGATGCGGTAAAGGCGATGTCCTCCACAGAAGCAAGGAACGGAGAATACTACAGAATAAGCAGAATAACATGAAGTTTGAACCTAGGAGGTAATAATACAGCAAGATTTCTCTCAAGAATGCTCGTGCATTTTCAGGAAATTGGGAGTTTGTAGCTAGAGTGAGATTATTAATAAACTACAATGAGAGCCGCAACTTTCTAGTTCCACTTGCTGAATAACTTCCTTTTGTTGTCCCATTGCAACAATTGTAATACAGTTATTGGAATAATCAAAACTTGTCACTTTTAAAATCAAGAGAAGGACTTGTCTAGTTTTGACATTAGATGTCTCAAAATGCTACATTTACTCTTATACTCTTATGAATAATAGACTGAATGGCTACACGAAGAGAAGGATATTACTGCTGCTGTTGGTTGATTGCCACTTGGCTGATGAAAATTCAACATCTCCATTAGTAATGAACAGAGTTGGATCATGTCTTAATCCACGAATGGAATGAAGAGTGAAAGGGTGATGACCCCCATCTCCCTACTAAGTGGCACAGAGAGAGATGCACACACGAGAAGGGGATCAAATACCTCTAATTACTCTCAAAATGATTCAGCTGTCAACAGTTCAATCAAAACAAGCCTGATATAGTCATGACGATTCTTTTAGTAGGATTGGACTCTTGTAATTACGGATAAGGGTTTAAATCAAAGCGCCGTTGTGTTTTCAGTTGAACAGGATGTTAAGAATTATCTTGTGTTTGAAACTGTTTGAAATAACAATTCTGATTCATATTTACGAAACAAGTGATAAAAAAACAGTGTAATTCTCATGAAAACGTATCTACTTCATGCAGTTTCATGAGGATAGTCTTGAGATAAGTTCTGTTTAAAGATATTTGGAATGTTATTCCTCTGAATTCGATATGCATTCTTTGTTGCTTCATTAAATTTACAAAAGTTTGAGAAACTATAAGCTTATAGCAATTACCTTATACCAGCGTTACCCGGAAAAAAAAAAATCAATGTTTTCGAGACTAATTATGTCTTGCAAGGTTTTAGTAAGATATTAATGTAGGTTTAAAAAGTGCCTATGTAGGGACATACATACTCTCTCGATACCAACCTTCTGGATCCAATACTGTTCCAAGAACAATTGAAAGCACAATAGACAAAAATACAACAAACAAACAAACGGACATTCTTATTTATTAGATTTCGATAAAAGACGCTTAAACATAATAGGATATGGACACACGGAAGGCCAATAATGAATATCGAATTGGAGTTGATGTTTATTAGACAATTCAAGTAAATGGATTCAAATAAAGAATTTGTTTATACTACTTGTATTCAGGAACCCAATAAAAATCTGGGTATTCTTGCGTTCTTTGTCCTCGATGTTGATTTTAGCTAGTTAATATTTAAATGATCACTGTAAAGCTATTCGAAAAGTAGTGATTTTTCTTTGCGATTCCTTTGTAAAAAAACAGAATATAAATATCATCTGATAAATGTCATCATAGGCTTCTATGAGGAGTCTGTTAATATTGGAATTGTTTTAAACTATTATTATTATTATTATTATTATGAAAGAACAAATAGAACTGATTATTTTATAATAAAAGAGATTTTCTACAGAAAAATAAAACTTCAGGGAAAAGTTGCAGGGATTTGAAATCTTGTTACTTCAGAGATGGAATTTTTATCAGGAAAAAAAGTTTTATATAAATCAGAGAATAGATAGCAGTTAAAGTATAAGGGCAATAAAGTACGGATCATTTTTCATTGGCAAATAGAAATAGTACGTACAGTATTAAAGAATCCAATTTCAAGATATTTCTAATGAACTATTTCAGCTATACAACGTATTTATAAACTATTTACAATTATACATTTCAATTATATAACTATAAGCTTCATTTGTATTCAAATACGAAAAACTGAAGCTGAAAATGAAAACCAAATTTCATGAAATTTTTTTGCAATATTTCGAAGTCATATCTTTCAGTTACAGATTTCCCACTTTTAGTAAATTTTGTAAGATTGACTGTAAGGCTGCCATAATTTTATATTTTTTTACAAATGCTCGCTCAATTGAAAACAGTGACGGGATAACGGAATAACCGACAAAAGGCTGGAGCAGAGGACTGAATCGTTCTTTGAAAGAAAGAAAGAAAAAAGAACCCATCCATTGCTTACACTTCCTGTAGATAATGTTGGCGAAATAAATAAAACCTAATAATAGGGAATCAAGGGAGGCGTGAAGCCTTTCCACCCACTTCCCCTATGACACACAAATGACATAACCATTTATTCAAGAGCTAATCGCCGTTTTTTTCTTTCCTTCTCATTCGATGAAAACAAAAAGAAAAAAAAGAGGTAGAACCTAATTCAAATTTAATTGCGTTCTAAGAACCCGTTCCATCCAAACTGAATTTTAAATTAAAAACAACACTCAAAGGAAATTAAGATTACTCTGCGTAGGAATTAAATTAACCAAATGAAGCGTCGAAATATTCGGTGGATTGAGTTTTTAAATCTAAGAAAGGTGAGAAAAAAGGTAGCAATTAAAGCAGTAGGCATTTCATAAGGAATAGAAAAATATTTGGATTTGTTAACATGGCTTGGATGATTCTCATCTTAATATCGAGGAATCACACTCTTACAATTACATTCTTACCCGAATTTGTACCTATTTATTTCCTATATAAAGACTAAAGACAAAGACTTTTTCTAGACCTATTCTCTGTTCCATTTACACCTTGTAAGAAAGTACAACTACATCCAATTTAATGATACAAGGGAATTGATAAATTGACGATGTGAAAACTATTTTTTGATTTTTATAAAGAATATTAAGAACGATTTTGTTCTTCACCAATCTTATTCTTCAGAGTTAAAGCAAAGAAAAACTACAACTTCAGGGCAAAGGAAATATCCTATTTGCCTTATTTTAATTATACTTATTATATAATATAATCCAATATGACGGTGAATGCCGTGGAGGGAGGAAGGACATAAGATCTAACATTTCTTAAAGATTTGCAGAAAATTGGTGGAATCGTCAATCTATTACAAGTCACACGATACATTTTGTTCGTTTTTTTGCTCATAGCTTTAACAAATAAAGAAAAAAACAAAACAAAACTGTAATTTGTACAAAAACTAATGTTCAAGAAAGTTTCTTTTGAATTAATTCTTTACGCAATGTTTAGAAGAATCATTCTTGACGTTGGTTGAAGAGGGGTCTCAGCAAAGGAATTTTTATATAAAATTATTTAAATTATTCTTGTGTGATGCTTATTTTAATTTACGATATTACTCTTTTATTATAGGTCTAATATTAAATAAGCTTCATAGAACAGAACTATTTAACTATAAATTATAAAAAAGTTCCTCTTGCTTAACTAATTAACATAACGGAATGGTCCCTTTGCAACATAAGCTTTTCATTAGATAGTTAACCGGGCATATGCTACCGGTTATTGATAAACTTTCCTAACAAGATAGTTAGGTCTCAAACTATCTAATAATGTTCCATTGTGACAACTAGCAGCACAATAATGTGAAAGAGGCTGCACTCGTGGCAAAGATTACTACTTCTACATTTCATTGCGGTGCAAATATTACTATGGTAAGTTCGAGATCTTTCATGATTTGACATTAAAAAAAAAAAGGGGTCTTAAAACACAAAATAGCCTTTTTTTTTATTTAACTGAAACTATTACTTGATAAATTAAGAAATCTTACTTAAACTCTTTTTCTTTTTTCTTTTTAAAAATACATAAATATTAGTTAAATATTTATGTATTTTAAAAAGAGGTTTCACCTGTTTGTTTGTTTTTTTGTAAAAGAAAAGTTTCTAATTTTTCTTTCATGTTTTTCTTTATTGATTAAAACCGATTTTCAAATTCATTAAACAATGTCCTGATAATGAAATATTTATGAACACTTAGTTATATAAAACAGATACAGTAAAACCTCGTTAAGTCGTCACTCAAGGGACCAAACATTTTTGACGACTTAAGCGGAGTAGGAATTTTTGAAAAAAAAACAACTGAAATACAGTATTTTCATGAATTGCTGTAGCATTCGGTGAGAAAAACAAGATTTTCAGAAATCAATTCATGCAAATGAATGAGTGGAATATAAAAAAAAAAAACCTCTTTTTATAGTTACCATATTTTAATCGTTTTAAAAGAAAGGCAATGTCTGTCTTTGAAACGTCAGCCATTGCTGACGCCGAAATCTTCAATGTTCAACTCCTTAGCAATTTCCATGGCTTCCTCTTAGGAAAGGAATGAAGTGACAGGCGTGGTCGAAAATTCCCCGTAAAGGCTTAGCTTTCTTAAAGTGAAGGGGCGGGGTTGAAAAGACAACACGATGGCATGCAAAATGGAGAAGAAAGATGCTTTTAGCCATTTTTGAGGGTGATGAGTTATCCGGAGTAGAATTAAATTTGGTGACGGGTAAAGGAGGGTTATTTTACATTGTTGTGTATGAGACTTTATCGGGACCAAAGACAACGACGACTTAAACGGAGTGACGACTTAACGAGGTTTTACTGTAAATGTTAGTTTTGTTATAGTTGTCATTAGTGTAATACAATATATTTTATATTAATAAAATTAATAATTTTTAATATTTAAACAATGCTCAGATGAAACAAAAATCAGATTAGAACAATAAGCTAATGTAGAACATTTCTTCTTAACCTACTTTCGGATGGAAAGCAAGAGCTTCATTATGATATGAGTATATGTGTGTATATGTTCTTCCATAACTTTGCAAGAAGTTCAGATTCATCTTGAAACGTAGCGTACATTATGGAGATGAAATGTTATAAATTTTATCCTATTTTGTTTTTTCCATTTTGAGTCCCTGATGAGAAATTTGCACGTGAAAGGATGACTCCAATTAAAATAGATAGACAGAAACAGTGAGTTTCTTCTGATATCTAACAATGCCTATTAATCACCTGCACGTGCTTTGATTAAAACAATAATCAAGTGAAGATTTCATCATTTTTCAGTAAGTGGAAAAACTTAAGACATTATTTGTATTCCCCAATGATTCTAATTCATAGGTTTTGATTAAGTTCACAAAGAGAAAGGGAAGAAAACTGTAACATAGTAAAGAAAGCAGGTCTCACACTCTTGCAAGAACTTGTTTTCTTTGTTATAAACGAAGAATAACATCATTGTTAATAACTTAACTGTAACCCCTAAATTAATTCATTTGATTCATCCAAAACTAAACCACTAACTACTTCAGCCATTCCACAGGTCTTTCTATTATTTTCGTTTCTTTTTTAAACGTATTATATCTTAGTAGTATGAAAAAACAATCGTTTCAGAAAACAAATGAATGAGTGAAATATAAAAAAAAAACCCACTTTTTATAGTTACCACATTTTAATCGTTTTAAAAGAAAGGCAATGTCTGTCTTTGAAACGTTCCAGCCAACCATTGCTGTCGCCGAAATCTTCAATGTTCAACTCCTTAGCAATTTCCAAAAAAAAAAAAAATAAATTGGATTCCAGATTTTGTTTTCAATCCATTCCTCTGTAGCCTCTTAATCTCAGCCTTAGAATCCCGTAGACTATTCATTTCTATCCAAAGCTAAATTCTAAACGATATGAGAAGTTGTTCAAATTCTGTCTGTTCGTCCGTTTAACTTAACAATCCTCAGAAGCGAAACTAAATAATTAATAGATTTTTAAACAGAGTTACTGGGAGGTGGTTTTTTTTTATATAAACAGACCCTTAAGTGCTCGCCTTGGGCTACAGGTGCGATCCCTAATGGAGATCACAAATTGCCTCCAGTTTTTTTTCTAATAGTTTTTATCATTTTTATCCAAAGTTCATCCACTCCTCTAACATGTTGACATCGGATTGACCAATGATCACAGAATCCCATGCTTTCCATTTATTAAAAAAACTAGTGCTTTAATTGTATTAATATCAATATTTCCCTAAGGTTATTTGGAAAATTCCTTTGCCAAATACAGTTTTCCTTTGCTTCTTATTTTTTGGTAACATCCACTGACAACAACTCATTAACGCAAAAAATTTGATTTCAGATCCTTTGATCTGAATTTGATTTCAATTCAGACGAAATTGGAAAGAAAGTGAACCGAACAGATTCTACGCAAAATTAAATACGATAAGAAACCTTTTCCTATTTTCATTAGAGAGATTTATTAAAGACAAAAAACCGACAGTTTCTATTTTAGATTCTATTTTAGACAGTTTCTATTTAGGTGGATTCAATGACACTATACGCACACGAAGTTGATTTTTTTTATATAATTCCGTTACAATCGTAGTAAAACAAAAACTGTTAAGAGGAAATCCGATCCTCCCACATCAAATTCAGAGCCCAGGTACCCAATGCAGTAATGGGTTCACTTCCCACGTTCTGGTCTAAGTAAGTATTTCGGAATCACTTCATCCAAAAATCACCAAAATTCGTCTTAATTTCACTGGCTCAGTGTTTTGCCTTTCCAGAACACTTACTAAAAATGTAAAAAATGCAATCTAAATTGATTCTGGGACTTCAGAAGCTGATCACAAGTGTCTTGTGATTCAAGTCGTGAATATGACGTAATAACGTCTTAATATAACAGTGAACATGAGATCCATTTTGTTGTTTGGTAGAACGTCTCGATTGATGATTAAATAGCGTAAAACAAAACCACTGTATACAAACATTGTAATGCAGATGGTTAGAGCAAAAACATAGTTTATATAAAATGTAGACTTAATTATAAAAAACAAACTAGAAGGGTTAGGCTAATTCATGTAATTTTTGTTTTCCGGTTAATAACCTCAGCCCGTGCTGAGGAGCCAACTGACGCCCCCCACCTCCATTGTGGGGACCCTGGAAGAAATGTGAAATATTATTGTTCTTTTGTATTACAGCCGTCAATCAACATTTCAGTGCATTTGGAAGACAATTGTTGTATCTGTCTCGTTGCTGATGTTGTTGCCTCAATAATCTTTGCACGAACTACTGCGTCCTTTCAGGTCCTTCTTCAGTTTGGGAAACAGATGATAGTCACAAATCTGGAGAGTAAGTAGGGTGGGGGTAAAAGAATGATTCCCATTTGGGTAAAATAGATGCAAATGATCCTAAGTATGCATGCTTATATGTTGTCGGAATCCAAAACTTGTTTTTGTAAGAGATGGGGTCTACACAGATATCTCAGAAAAAAGATATCTAGTGCCCTATTTAGTGCCGTTGACAGATGTCCCTCTGGTATAAAGGCTACTGGCCCCCCCACATCAAATTCCGGGCCCAGGTACCAAATGCAATACCGGGCCTTGCCCACCCTCCCCCCATGTTATGAACAAAATCATAAATTCTTAGCCAAAAATATCGCGAAAATACCACACGATTTAATACTTCTACAGCAGGGGTGGGCAGACTTTTGTAAGGTACGGGCTACCTCAAGTATACTCCAAGTGGCGCGGTCACCTTAAGACTAAAATAAAACGGAATCTCCAAATCGACAACCAAAAAAAAAAGACATCTTCAGAAATCTTACAGGCGATCACCCCAAAATGCGCGATTGACATCTTGCCCACCCCTGTTCTACACTATAAACATACTATAGATCTCTGAGGGACTACTGCTGAGGGACCAACTGAATCCCCCTCCCCATTGTGGGGGTCCTGGGGGTCACGATGGATCACATCACAACAGTCGAAAAAAACAGACAACACCACCTCGCCTTTGCTTCGATCACGGCGCACTTTGGTTGGTCGGAAACAGTCATACCTTGGATTATCGTTCCGTCTGAGGATCTTATAGGAAACAATTTTATCCCCCGCAACAATTTGGTTCAGTCGGATCTGTCTAGTGTATGTATGGGTAATCAGATCTCTACAAATCTATACGTCTTCTAATCATTCGCATTGCAGAACTTGCTTGATGATTGTCAAGGACGCTGCACAAGAGATTTTATGTCCTTCTGTCAGTTGAGGACAGTTCTTGTGTGTGTGTGTTTTTTTGATTGATGCTCTTAAGGACTCCAGTTTAGCTGAAATTTTGACAGTAGGGGCCTACCTGGTCTCAAACCATCCTGCAGTGATTGTCTTCCATCCGAAAACTGCTTATGTCATTCAAATAACCTACTTCTGCTCAAAACACCCACTCCATAGTCCCTTAGAATCTTCTTAAAGATTCCGTTGGTGAGATACCAAGGGTTTAGAAAATTTGAGTGAAAATCGAACCTCAGATACTGACATGGTTATTAACCATGAAAACATGAAAACAATCAGAACAATGCATCCAATCATTTAATAAATATGAGAAAAATACTCTTACTTAAATCCACGTGTCGAACAAGCTTGCACACAGCTCATACGAATGGTACTCTATTACTATCTAAGATGGATAATAAGCATCAGGACAGACTAAGGGTTGTTCCGGAATTAAAAAAAAAACCTCCTATTATTGTAAAGGTTAGGCTTTTTTTTTTCTTTGCTAGTTGAGTTCGCAATAAAAATATAATGTCGAATGAATAGGTTACTTTCTAGTTGATTGTAATTCAGACGGGTTCTCATCAGTCAGAGCTACCTAGGGTATCTTTTGTTGTGGGCGATTGTTTTGTATTTTTTTATGTAGGTAATTACACTGAATTCAGTTCAAAATTTGTTGCTAAGATTGTGAACAATTATTAAAAATATTATTAGGATATTTGGAAATCACTTATTTAAAAAATTGCGTTGAAATAGCTTAAGTGTTTTTCGCTTAATACATTTTTATAGTTAGACCAGGATAAGTTTCAAATGCTTTATTTTAATAAAAGATTTTATTTGTTTATTTATTAGAAAATTATATTTAGAATATGTTGTTAAATCTATCCTATTTAATATTTTTAATGAGAAAGAGTTTCTAAGTTTAGAAATGATGGCGTGGGTGGAAGGTGGAGACTTGTAATCTAGTTATCTTCTTCATTTGAGAAGTTTTCATTTATTCAAATGGATATTTGTAGATATTCGAAAGGAATTGCTTCATCCATATTTAGAATGTCATTTTGGTTGGAAAACCACTAAGTACAACTTGAAAGCGGCGAATGGTAATTTCGTCAATCATGCGAATTACATTTCCACATCTCCAGCTAATTATGAAGGTGCCCTGTTTGACCCCGCTAATTGATATTGAACACAGCGTCCTTAAAGCAGCTAATCCTATTGCCAATGCAGGCTTCAGTCCGCCATCTTGGAATTTCTTTTCATAATGGCGTTCCTTGGATGATTATTGAGACAAAGGCTTTACTGAAATCATTGAAACAATGAAAACCAAGTGAAATTTTTCATTAACAATTGTTCGTGAATTTGTTTCGGATGATCTAGCAGCGTAAATACCACAAAGGCATCTCGTTTAACTGGCAGGACTTCGCTACCTTATGTGATGCAAAGAAAATAGTCCAAACTTAAAAGCTGCTATCGCGGATTTAACTTATCCAAGGGATTAGTTTTTATCAATTAATAAATACTAATAAAGTATCTTGTCTGCATAAAGCGAAACAATACAATGCAACTGCCACTAAATTCTAAATACTAATATGAGAGATGAGGAGATCCCATGCGGGATAGAAAGATCATAATCTGTTGTTGTATTTATATAATTTGTAATTTCTTTTATATCAATAAATATTTTATTTTTCTTTGGATTTTGAATTTTTTGAGATACGTAATTAGTTTTGATTGTAATGGAAATTATTAAAAATAAATTTATGATGAAATATTTTTAGTCATTTAAATGTATTTAATAGAAATTTTCAATGTATTATCATTTATACTTATTAAGAATAATAAAATATATTCAAAACTCCAAACTATTGTAAACAATATGATTAAATCAATTCTAAAGTCGATTTATTGAATTTATATTGCGTATTGTTATTTGTCTATTTGATATTTCACTATTTGATAATATTTGATAATAGCAAATTTATTTAAAGCTTTGGTTTATGAGATATTCATGTAAAGCAAACTTAGCTACTGGGGTCAGTTCTATCTTAGCTTCTCCGTGATGCATCTGCAAAATTAGCCCAATATTTGGAAAACTTGAGTGAAATTTCTTCGAAATCAATGGTTCTTATTTAGGCTTTTCAAGAATTCTTGACAGAGAGATTCAAATATTTCAAACCAATAAGAAACTTGTCTGTTTACAATATCAATAAGGATTTGACAAAAACCTTCAACAAAAAAAGTGAATCCTGCTTTTATATAAGTATAAAGCATAAAATTTGAAATTTCAGTCGAGCGGTTAATGATTTCAAAATTCTTATAAAAATTTGTATCAGACTGTGAAGAGGTCTTGTGTGAACACGAAGGAACCACACGTGGGTCATAAAAATGATAAGGAAAGAAGTTTTGAATTCCATAGGAAATAAAAAAAATACTTTTGAAGAAACGTATTTAAATATGTGTTTATATGTAACAAATTTTTTTAATATACTTTTATGACGATCATCTAAAAGATCATCAGAGTGCGTAAGAAGAGAGCAGGGTTAGAAAAATTATATGTGTATTATTAAACAAAAAGAAATTGGAGGAAGAGAAACTAAAAGGAAAAATGTAGGAGAAACAAAAACGTAACAGAGCTTCCTAATTTTAATCATGTCCTCTAAGGAGCTGAAGTTTTCATTCTATTACAAAATCTACACTAGAGATGTGAACTGGTAAACATTAAGGTGTACTTCCAGTGATTGAGGATTAGCTCGTTTTTTGTGTTTGTTTTGTTTTTGAAGTATGAGTGGGGGTGGACGACGAATCAAGATCACAATAATCGTAATCACGTTTTTAGTTCGTACAAAGACTAACAGTGATTCTGAAACTTTTAATTAACATGTTCACTTGGTTAAAATGTAAACACGGTTTTGATTAAAATTAACTGAAAGATATTAATTTATTATTAATTAATTTTTACTTCCTTGATGAATTTTCTTGAGTAATGTCTCTTTTGAAAGATACTTAATTTAACATTTTGCCAATCACAAGGCATTGGAGTTATTCGGACAGACAGACAGACATGATGAAAATAACAATAACAAAGTGAATGCAACTAAAACAAAAATGCATGTCTTACAAACATGTCTTCATACAATTACTAAAAACAAAAGAAAATTACAAGGCCTTTCCAAATAATCTTTCGGGTGCAATTTTGAAACTTTCCCCAATTAGCTCCTTGTTTTCTTGTCTTTCTCTCTCTTTCCGATCTTTTTTGCAGATCAACTTTAAACAAAAATAACTAAATAATTTACAGATCTCTCGTCTGCAGAGATGTACATTCATTTTCCAAGGGCTGCTTTGTTTCTCCGATGCTTTTGTTTTCGCTGACATAATTTTATTAAGTTAGATTTATTTTTTTGGGACAACGACATATTGTCCATTACGAACAGGAACAGAACTTTCCCATTTCTAACCCAATCATATCGACGAAGAAAGAAACCTCTTCGTCGGCAGCCATTTTGGTAAACAAACACACGCACACACATATACCTATTATTCTGGATGAATATTCTTCTGTTATTCCTTTTTTTTTTTTTCTCATCCCGGCGGAATCGAAATGCAAAACAGGCTGTGCAGAGCAACTCCCTTCCTCCCATCCGGGCAATGGAAGGTTCCGCCGTCACATTCATTCTCGCGGGAAGGGGTGAAAGGCAGAAAACTACGGCGGTTCCTTCCACCCTCTCACCCCTCTCTCTCTGCGCAAAAGAATTCTCGTTTCCGTTTCGAGAAAAGGGAGATGCTTCATTTGCAATGGAATCGTCCGGTGCATCGATCTAACGAGAGAGAAGTACATCTCCGTATGCCAATCACGTCGTCATGGAGACCACAGATGAAGAGTGGGCTGACAACTGACAAATCACACCTGTCATCCCAACCCACTTGACGGTGCTCGCGTTCATTTACTCTTTTTTTCTCATCACCCCCGCTTTCAGAGGGTGAAGATGGATACGAATTTGTCATCCCCTAGTAAAAAGAAAAAAAATGAGAATTTCTTAAGTGTTTGTGAGATCTCTATGAGGAACCAAAACCAATTACAGCAATTGGACAGAGAGTCTCAAAATGGCTCAATTGGATTTGTTTTTAACATATAAGAGCACAAAGGTTTCGCTTAATTACTACTTTGTTTTGCTGCAACAATATAATACCTAAACTTTTAATATCAGATTAAAAGA
The DNA here is from genome assembly GCA_023159025.1 of Thereuonema tuberculata. Taxonomy (NCBI): domain Eukaryota; kingdom Metazoa; phylum Arthropoda; class Chilopoda; order Scutigeromorpha; family Scutigeridae; genus Thereuonema; species Thereuonema tuberculata. The sequence continues at coordinate 26,404,851 of JAFIDM010000007.1, read as the reverse complement.
AGAAGAAAAAAATAGATAGGGTGGACGGGAATGACATTGATTATTGTGTTTAAATGACTTTGAAAGATAAATTAGGAACAAAAAAACCCCACAGAAACAGTTTTACAGAATTACAATTACGACGCTGATGGAGATGAAACCACCTCGAATTTCCCGATTGTTCACGTCCGTCCCCCGCTTAACATTTGAACAGATTAGGAGTTAGAGTTAGGGAAATACGGAACCAAAGTCTTTTTTTGGCTAGTAAATTCATTTTGGCCACCAGAAAACCCTTGATAACGCAGTATACAGCATTTGCGAATGTGTGCGAAGCTACTGTATGTATATTGAAAAGTACAAAATTGAACAAAAGCTGAGCAGTACACCTTTAAATATTTTGATTCTTGCTTATATACAAGACGATGAATATACGGTATATTGAATGATGTGGTCACAGAAACGCGTGAAAGATCGTGGAAATACGACGAAAGAGAGTGAATCATGCGTCAAATGTAGGGGTTCTGGTCATGATTGAAAAGGGTTGAAACAGCGGATGGACGCCTGCAACTGAGCCCAGGAATGATCACTTTGACTCTGTTTGAGCCCAGGAATGAT
>JAFIDM010000007.1:26388194-26404247 GCA_023159025.1 Thereuonema tuberculata | reverse complement strand
TCACTTTGACTCTGTTTGAGCCCAGGAATGATCACTTTGACTCTGTTCAATTTTTATTTTCTTACAATCAGATGTACTCCCCTGTTTTGCGTAAACTGTTTAAATGTTTTAATTGCAAGATCTCACAATAAATATATATATATAATAAATAAAGAAATAAAAAGGATAAGAATGAAAGAAATCAAGAGATATCGATCAATAACAAAATTATACATACAAATATATTTTTTTCTGTGATTTCTAAACAATAAAAACATGTTGATTCGGTTCTGGACTAAATTTAGATATCTTCTATTTGTTCTTCAAACAAGTCTTTATAATTTTTGTAAATTTCTCTACTTCTACAAAGAGAATTATAAAATTTTGATTTTATTTTTTATAATTAACAAACAGTAATTAAAGAACGTAAAAGAATGAAAAAAAGTAATAAAATAACTTTATTTAAATACTTCTGCTTTTTTATGAGTTAAAAAAGTTTTTAGATTGTTCTCTACAAGGAGTAGCATTGTAATATATGTTCTTTTTTGTAATTATGCAAGATTTTATTGATATTTTGAGAAACAACGTTCAATTTTTTTTTGTGAGAAATTCTAAATAGTAAAATATAGCAGTAGTAGATGCAAGGTTTTTAAAAAGGAATTTAACTTTGCAAGGATTTTTCATTTCAGTTATAGATTGTTACGTTTTCTTTTTTGCAGAGGAGTTAAGTTAAATGATATCCTCCCACATCTTTCTGCTCCAAACTCCTCCTGGTAATGGAAGGAGATATCTTCGTTGATTGGTAAAAAATGCCAGCGTTTTACAGCGAATGCCACAAATCCATGGATAACAGATCTGCTGTAAGGGTTAACTTAAAAAAAATCAAATGTTAAACACTTGGAAGAAATTAAACAAGAAACATGAGATTAAAACAGAAATTGGATTGAGAAAACGAAATCGAGAAAACCAAAGTTTTCAGTTTACATTAGATAACAAAGAAGAAGATATTAATAATAATAACCATGCAAAAATAATGAAAAGTTGTTATGAAATACTTGGTTTTTCGTTGCTTTCAGGAACTTCTTAATGAATTATTAGTTGTAAATTGAACGTCTTTCGCTAACTAACTGCACCTTCATGTTTAAGGAGAAAGTAATTCAATGAATGACACAAATGTTGAAATGTTGCCAAAAAAATCAAAGAGAAAATACATTTCCATCGCAGTAAGATAAATCCCGGAATGTATTTCACCAAAAGATCTATTTTGACAAGAAGATTTTTAGACGTAATTGTAAAGGATTGCATTACATTGTATAATTTACCACTTCTATAAAGTTTTAGAGTAGAATGTAAAACTTTACAAAAGAACTATTTAATCAAGTTCTTTTATATTACTGTTATGGAACTGTTTATGTTACAGGATAATAACAGCGACATGTAGTTTGATGTTTTACTTAAGATATGTAAGAACTTTAACGTGCTTAATTATAAATAATAAAAATTAATTATTACGACTTTTAAAAGCACAAAGGTTTATATATAAAGTTAAGAGATTACAAAAAATATATTTGTGCTTTTAAAAGTTGTACTACTTAATTTTTATTTTATTTTATTTATACTTAGAAGTAATATTTTGCTTAGCAGTGAAAAGGGAAACGTTTTTTTTTTGTGTTGTTCCAGCTCATACTTATTTTATTAATATTTATTTCATTGATGTATCTTTCAAGATATCTACATTTAAATTTCAAGAGATCTACTATGTCCTTTACGGAGACACTGAATCAGTTTCATTGTTATTAATATATGTATCTATTACTTCTGTGGAAGTAAAATATCAGGGTTAATATTAGTAAAAAAATACCTTCATCTTTGTTACACATCACAATCTTAGAATAAACATTCATATTCAAACAACAAATTCTAAGATCAACTTACGGGTTTTGCGATTTAGCGACTGTTACAATAACGCGAATTTGATATTAATATTAAAGACACTATTTAACTTTACTGTTTGGGTTATTTATTGACCAATTCTAATCAATATGATTATAGAGATATGTTTATTCTGTTGCATCCTTCTCCGGGTTTCTAGTTCCGCATGCATTTCTAATACACACGAAATGAAATATATTCAACGGATGAACATCAGTATTACAGTATTTAATATAGAAAATTTATCTGCTAATGTATTGTTTTTATTTCTTTATATGGGGTTTGTTTTAACCATCAAAGTTCAAGGTTTGTAAAAGCCTCAGTTTACGAACCAATGGATTATCCGTTATGCTGAATAAAGCCTAATAAATTCAGTGATCTCATCGCTTGCAGATAAAATTCGCTTTTTCATCCAAGCCTGAGTTTTATGGCGATCGTTAGAGTTCTAACATAGAGTCATCAACAGCCGTTGTTTACCACAAAAGATGATTTTTGCATCGAAATTGTGGCGCAATTGGAAAGAGTCGGTTCTACGAATGTTATCACCTTGGAAACGGGTGCAGGTATTCTTGTCGAGAGGAGGAGCAGGGTAGAAAAGAGAAGGGAGGGGAAATGAGGAGGAGAGTTGAGAAATATGGAAATCCATATCTAAAATAGTAAACAAGACAAGCAACCCCACGAGCCATTTCTGTATCTCCGAAAATTAACACCCGCTCCTGCCAATCGATAAAATACGAAAGAGAACTACAAACCACCCCCTTCAAATAACATGTATTAGTCTAATGGCAAAATTAAATAGTTGTAAAGAAGTGAAAGAGAGCGAGTTTAGCTGTTTATAGAGAGCAGCCGAAATACACTGGGAAATAATTTAAGTTGTTAAAATAAATAATTTTGAGAAGTAAATAAGTAAAATTGAAGCAATAGAAGTAATTGAAACAGAATTCATTTTTAAAGTTGAAACGACCAGAACTATATTGAACATTGGAACAATTGATTCCTAGGAAGACGTCACATCCTTTGCAGAAAAAGAAATGGATAATGAAAATGAAGATGTAATGAGATGTATCTAAAGAAATCACTTTATCAATGATCAAATGGATCAAAGATAAATAAGAATAGAAAATGAACTCAACAGGCCTTGACTTTCAAAATTAAAAAGTCAATACAATGAATACGACGTTGTTTAATGGCATGTTTGATAACTACGTTAACAATGTTATTAATCAATCATTTTAAATTAAGTGTCGGAACCAAACATTCTACTCAATGTAGGCCTTGGGAACGTCTACTTTCCGTCCAACTATTCCAAATTGAAAACAAGTCCATTGGCATTTGCAAAGTGAAGGACAAATAGTCAAGTAACAAACTTTGGAATAGATTTGGAAGAATAAAATCTTAACAATTTAAACTTAATATCGAAGAAAAAGTTATCACCGAATTTCAACAAAGGACTTAGAACTACTTTAATAAAAGATTAACAGAAATGAATAGGTGAACATTGCATAAATATACAAAAAATTGTATAAATTGGATAGAAGTTGTTTTAGAAGTTTTAAGGTTAGTTATGAAATTCTGTAAATCAAAAAGATAAAAGTTTAAAAAAAATGTTCTGTTTAACAAAATTTAATAGAGATATTTTTGGAAATCTAAAATATTTAAGAAACAGAATAATATTAACCATTTTCTAATGATGTTAACAGTTCAGGTCCATGACGCAAATATTAAATGTATATAAAGAAGCTGTAAACAGATTTGTCTTCTCTCCCTAACTTTAGTTTCATTCTGTTGACCCTGTGGGCGACGGGAGCCTACATCTCCATCTTCATAATAGATTTGAATGGCTTTCAAAAGGAAACCAACAAGTAATTCGAATTTTAATGGGTTGTTAAATGCTAATGAGGGTTCTGTCGTTGATTTGCATTCATTCCTTCTTCTGGGACAACGTGATGTCATCGTATAATTTGTCTTTATGAACAAGAAGAATTTGTTCTTGAGAAATAACAACAATTTACATGTTTATCATTCCTATTTCTTAATAAATAAACTTATTTAATAGAGACCCAATAACCGTAACTCATTAATCACCAAAGTACGTTCTCTATTGATTTAAAAAGATAACAAAAATCTTGGACTAAATAAAAATATCTAATATTTGTTAGAGTTCAAACCCTCAAGACTGAAGGCGGATCTTTAGAATGGACCGTATGTTTTTCCTAAAGTGCTTTCATCTGCCTGTATTACAAGTGGAATTATGCTTTGTACATCTCTTAACTGTCAATTGTCCTGAATGAACGTCTTCCTTTCTTTCAACCTGTCGTCTTGTGATCTCACTTCGGTTAAAGCTGAAGGGATTCCAAAGCCATGATGTTTCTATCTATCATTTCATTATCTATCATCCTCCCTCCCATTTCGATTATCAATCATATTTGGATTATCAATTCCACTATAAAGGAATTTCCCAAATGGATGACACCTCTTCTAAATGAAATATGATTTTCAATTTATATAATAATAATAGAATGTTTCTATATTACAAGTTTTAAAATCCACAATAGGCAAAGTTTTTATGTGACGCAGAAATTTATCTTCATTATGTTTTAACTCATAAACAATTACATTATTTTCAATAATCAAAAGTCCATAAACAAACAAAAAAAAAAATCAAGAATTTCTTTATGAAAGGTTTGAAACAATCAATTGCTTAGAATACCTTTTTTAAAAATATATAGATAGTATATGGAGCATTATATATACTCTGAAAATAACTTTTCAGAATATAAAAAAATGATTATAAAAATTAATAAAAGTGTAATAAAATGCATAGTTCCATTCATCTGTGGATTTCCTTTGTGTCCCCTAAGGCTCTATCCTTGGACCGCTAATAATAAGTACAGGGAACATAGAACATGTTGTAAAAAAATCCCTGTTATTACATGCACATTGGTAACCATTTCATATTTTTGTTAATCGTTTCTCAGCAATAAAATTATTATTATTTACAAATATAATAATACAAAACACAAATTAAACTGAATAATCAAATCACAAGATATCACCGTTAGCAAGCAATGGAGCAAAATTGAAAAAATAAGTTTTGTTTTATCAGAATATTTAAGAGTGTTAATTATTTAAGAAATCATTAAAAATTGGTTCCGATTAGAAATCTAAAAAAAAAAAAATGAGAACTTTATCAGTAATTATCTTCCTAATTTCCTTAGTTATCTTTTCCTGACTGATTATTTTTATACTTTTTTTTGTATTACGTCACAAGTGATTTAAGCCCTTTACAAATATTAAAAACATATAACAAAAGTATAGCATATTTGCGGACAAGATGCCATACCACGAATTTTGATTTCAACGATTTGAAAATCAGAATCGTTTAGACAATATCCTATAAAAGCCTGATGACATAAGTAGATCCGTACACCTGTTTAATACTAAGAAATTTAATCAAAAATCTATTAGCAAATACACAACGGTTTCGCTAGCAAGAGCTGGCTTTTTCAAGCTCTCGCTAGCGAAACCGTTGTGTATTTGTTAATAGATTTTTGATTAAATTTCTTAGTATTAAACAGGTGTACGGCTGTACTTATGTCATCAAGATTCTACAGTGCACGTAAAACTTATCCAATGATACCTATAGAAGCCTTTCTAGATTACAATGAAAACTAAGAATTATTAATTACGCTACAGTGACATAAAACATAATTATTTTAAATCAAGTGCTTATGTTGTATTATGTCGGTATGATAATCCTTCTGATTGAAGGGATAAATAAATATATTTTAAAATCTACTATATCTAAATTATCCAAAATACTTTTACAAAGGAAGTACAGGCATACTCTGCCCTTGTTAGGTTCCACATCACTGTCTAAATAGTATTTAGATTTGTCATTTCTTTTCCTTTAGACTTAATGTAATCCAGTACAAGGTTAACTTTGAAAACTGATAACGCCGGATAGAAGGCCTATGCAAGCGGAAGTGTCATGTCGCTAAGATATCGGAAATGCGAAAAAGTGTCAAGTTAGGGTGCGGTGGCAATTGAAAAGGGCCGTAATGCGAATCATCGAAATACAACTAGATATACAGGTTAGATAGACTAGATAGAGCTATATGTAGCAGTCCAAATGCAACGAAATTTGGTGTGGTAACATTTCAAGATTTGCGGAAACATTTCCGGAAAAAAAATTATGCCAAAAGGCACCACTATGGCGCTGTAAGCAAAGAAAATGCAGTTTCATTTGAATAAGCTTACGTATTGCAGCCAAATTCAGGTGTTGGTAAAAACAATGTCATTCTTATTAGCTTTGAAGCCCGTCACCTTACCGCAACGTATATTGCTTGTAAAGCTGTTTTATGAAAACAACGGCAATTACGCGGCTTTACTTCGGCAATTACGCCATCGTACGCAGTTACGTCGAGGACCATTGACTCCACAATAATCCTCAGGAGAATGATCACCCGAGTCGAAGAAACTGGATGTCTAGAAGTTCAAACAGGTCGAGAGCACAAACCTATCACAAGTATTGTTGAACAGTCATTGAATAATGTTGCAGGCTCCATGTATCCTATAGCACAGTGTAGAAGGTACTGAGAAAGCTGATACATCATTGTCAGTATAAGTCACAACCAGCAGTTGCTTGCCGCCCACAGGAAAATCCGACTGATGTTTGCATTAACCTTCCTTGCCAGAGGTCGTGTCCAAGGCAGATCTTGTGGAGCGACGAGGCACATTTTCACTTCAGTGCAGCACTGAACATCCGTAACTGTCGCATTTGGGACATGGACAAATGTCATGTTTTCAAGAGATTCCAGAACACTCCCTAAAGTTAGAGTCTGGTGTGGATTCACAGTCACATTTGTCCTTGGACCATTCTTCTTCAAAGAAGCTACTCGTAATGATCCAGTCATAATCTGTGATTGCCCAGAGATGCTCAACACCTTTGTCATAACTCAACTACTTTCATGCAAAATGAAGCACCTCCACTTATTAGACGCTGTGTACAGTAGTTTGTACAACAACTTTTCAGCGAGAACAGAGTCCTGCGTTTCCTATCACCTGAACATCTCGTTTTACGGATCTTAATCCTTGCGATTTCTCGTTGTGGGGACACCTACAAAGTATAGTTCATCGAGGGCATATCTGGCAGTCTTAAAGAGGTATCACACTGCATGTGAGAAGTATCACAGCGGATCAGTGGCCGTTGAGTAGTGTTCATCACCTTCAGAATGGAATCACATTGAGCAGTTTCTCTCCCATCTCTGTATTTTACGAGCCTCTTTTACAAATAAAATATGTGTTGCTTGCAGCGCCACAGGTGTCTTAGTGGTGACTTTTGGTACTATTTTTTTTTTTTTTTCGGGAAAGTCGGCAGCATGTCCTGAAATATCAAATTTCGTTGCATTTTGACTGCTACACATCGCTCTAGACACTGTTGAATAGTGGTACTTTAATTATCCGGTATCATCCGATATATTCAGCTATCCTCTGTGTAGCGGAAATTGGCCGCGAAGCGATGGGGGCCAATTTTGAAGATTTAAGGAGAAATGGAAATCAAAATGCCATATTTTAAATTAGACCATAAATAAAAACATATAGGTTACTAAATTGTAAAGAAATCAAGACAGCCGTTTTAAGGTGATACGCTTATAAATAAACAGATAAAAGGGATTATTCGAAGAGGAGTTATGATCTGTCCTTCCACGTCACTGCCCCCTATGATTAATATAACAAACCATCATTTCCTAGTGGATAAATTTCAAAATTTTCCAAATTTCACAAATACTGGAGCATTTATTGAAATTCCACAAATAGTATAGAAAACTTCAGGTTTTAAAAGCAACAGTTGATCTGGAGGATTACATTTCTTTTAAATAATAATTATTATTATATTAATATAATTCTTTTCGAAAAAGTATTGTTAACACTTTTTGATAATTACAAACACTACAAAACACTTAGAAAGCTTCAAAAAAAATTAACAAATAAAAAACAAAAATAAAAACTAGAATATATACTTTAACACTGACTTATCTTTCAGTTGCTGTTTTTAAAATGTTCGTTTTTTTATTCCAGATAAAGTTGATTTGGATGTGGATTAAATTAGACACTGAAGTGTTTCTGAGGCTTTGGACAAAGGAAACAGCTCAAATTTTTCAAAACGAAATTTTAATATCTGAACGCAGTTGGGTTTTTTTTTTGTATGTGTTTGCCTGAAATCTTAAATCTTTTAGATTTTTCCTGATTTTTCTCTTTATATTTTTATTGCTTTTATATTAAAACGTCATTTTATCAGAAAACGAAGAAATGAACTTGATTTTCCAAGATATTAAGTCAAACTTTCTCTTTACTTAACTTTAAATGTATTACGAAAGTAACATAAACTAATATATATGTAGTTGTTTCCAAAATAATTGTCCACTTTCGAAATAGGATTGAACGTCATTTGAAATGTAGAAAGTATTACGTTTTTTATTCAACCAATAATTCTTGTCAAGGTAACTTGAGTAATTCCTGAAAAGTGTCTTAATCATCGATGGAAGGTTTATTATTGATGGACAATTCTAGAAGGAAGGTCTGCATTAACCAGATGTTTCATTTATTTACTTTATCTGAATGTATGGTGTATCAGGGTCATGCACTTGTATAAATAAATGCCAGCCTTAGGCAATCCTAATAAAGAAAGAAAAAAAGCCCGTTCATTTTACGATGGAAATAACTCATGTGCTTACAACAGCGATTTACATTAGGATATTGTAAAGTTATTACAGTAATTTTTTTTATTAATTATATCAATGAAGATGAATCAATTTATAAATTTAAGATTTTTATGTATTACTAATTAAATTTTATTATTATTTTTTATTTTTTTTGCGGGGAGATTAATTTTTTACCAAATTATTTTTTTCTTTTTTTTCTTTCTTAATTTATTCTTAATTTAGTTTTGAGTTCAAAATTATTCCCATGCAATTAAATTATCTCAATATAATTATTCTCAATGAAAAAGTCCCATGGCACGGGATGAAACGTCCGGAGTTTTTAATATTTATTGTTTTTTAAACTATTATTATGTGCTGGCCTTTTTATTGATTTTACGAAAAAAAATTTCAAAACTAAACATAAACTAAATATTTTACGTCTTTATCTAAATAGCGAAGCATTTTTTTTAATGAAGAAAGAGCATTTTCTTTTAGTATTTAGTATGTGTTGGCATTTTGATATTTTATATATAAACAAAAATATTGAAAATTACAAAACTTATTAGCTCTTCAATATATGTTTGAAACACAAAAGTTGTAAAATGTCATTTTCTATTTTATTACCTGTTCCCTTTTAATAAGTAAATTATGACAAACATTTTATTAATAATGACACTACTAACAACTAGAATTTTTGTCTCAATAATGAATAATAATGGAATATCTCCGGGCTTGTATTTTAATTAAACAAAAACATGAGAAAAGTTGTAAATAATAATAATGATAATAATAAGAAAATGAAATTTATGTGCACTATTTTTAGCGGTCTAATGTTACAGTTAACATGGGGAACCGCTGTTGCTTTTGTGTTGTCTGTCTGTCACACTGTACGTCACACTCTGTAGCGGCCAAACAGTAAGAGATATTAGAATGAAACCTTCACCATTGTGTTCAGCATCAAAAAGTAGGTGACCACGTCCAAAAAAAATCAGACCTGTACGACCACTCCCTGACTCCCCAATTTAACGTTTTCCACAGCAGTGTTACTAATAATGATAACAATTAACACAATAATAATACTGTTGCTTCTTATATAACAATACTAACAATTGCCAACAGGACGTCATTATTAATATTTACAAACGTATTGTTTCATAAATTCTTTAACATATCCAAATGATGCAATAAGCTGTGTATTAGCAGCCCCTAGATTACAGCTTGCCTATAAAACATAAAGGAAGGGTCTTGCATTTATATGCTCTTGCCTTTTAATTATTTTGTTTATACAATTGTGCATATTATGGCACTGCTTTGCTTTTGACACTGTCTAAAAGCATTAATTACATTGTTTCTTCTTTACAAACTTAAAGAAAAAACATTTTCATTTGTTTCTATTCAAATATAGGTATTGTAACTATCTATTTTTTTTCTTTTAATCACTTTTGTGAAATTTATTTCAGAGATTTACTGATATAAAACTCAAATAATATATCTACGTGAAAATTCTTATATTTACCTGAATTAAAATTGTGATTCCTTCGTGAAATTAAAAATTCCCAAACCAGTTTTCATCAGAATCCGTTTTTATGAATGAGATGCTAAAGATTCCGATTTATTATCGAATGTACAGAGTCATTAAACTATTGAATACAAAACCGTTGGCCCTCTGTGAGCAATAATCCGAATTAAAAAAAAAAACAAAAAAAAACTTAAAACAAATGAACAACGCAGTTCCAGTGCCAATAAAACAAAAGGCTGGAGACTCAAGTTATTATTTTTTTTTTTTATGACTCCATAAAATAGTGGACTTGAAAATGGAATCCGAAAGGGTTAATGTACCCATCTCACCCTCTCTCTTTCGACCCACTTTTAGGGAAACATAAAAATATAAAACTAATGCTTCTGTCCGATCGATGAGAAAAAGATACCATCAATAAGAAAAAAAATAGATGTTCATTGGAATTATTCATAAATATTATTTATTAAGAAACTTACAAAGGAAGTAGATCTACCTGCATTTAGAGCTCGAAAACTGTTTTACGTTTTTAATTAGTAAGAAAAATATTTTTATTCTAGAACATGCTTTATTATGATTAACTAAGAATTATTATATTCCAATGTTTAGTTGAAACATCTCAGATAACAATGAATGTGTTTGTGTTTATTCCTCTCTGTCAAACCTTCAATATTATTTTCTAAAAATATTGCTTATTCATTTGTTTTTGTTTTTTCTCAATATCTCCGGATCTGTAACAGCTAGAAACATGTAATTTTGTACGAACTTTTCCTCCATTCAAGGGATGATTTCCAATCTGTTGGGAATGGGACATCGCTGTCCCGTTTATCCCTGTGTCGGCTTCACTGAGGGACACAGAATTTAAATATGAACTTGATATCATCATTAAAGAAGAATGACTTAATAACTTCGCTAATGAAACAAAATCCTTCACATCTTCCTCATTACTTCCTCTAAACCAGTGCTTCTCAACTTTTTCGCTTCACTACGCAATTTCAACATCTGCTAAAATCCTGAGAGACACCAAATATTATTTCTGAAATACTCCAGCACAGTCAACTTCTTCATTGTTTTCACTGCATGTAGTAAAACAGTTTCAAATAAATCTCAGCACGATTTACAGAGAAACAAACATCTCCAAGTATTTTCAAGATGATTCGCAAGTGAATTAATAACGGTCATTGTTAGAATGAAACAGAAATTCTGTTTGCACAAATTATTTCTTCTTTTGAATTTAGTCTACGTCAGGGCATTTGGCTGTGTATGAAGCTATTAGTAAATATATTTAATATAGATGAATTTTTTACGAAACTTCAAGAACATTCTCACGTACACCATTGTGCAGCGGATTGAGAAACTCTGCTTTTTAATTATTTTTTATCATTTACTGCTAAACAGTAATTTTCAACCAGTTTTCCATAAGTACTTCTACGGAATACATACTTTGTTAACTTCCATTACTTTTATTTACTTATAATATTAAAATAACTTATAAGTATTATTAATGTTCACAAAATAAATTTTATCAGAAAAATTTAATTGCTTACATGACACTTATATCCAATCATTCCGTACAATGTGCAATAGAAATTTGCTGTTATATTTATATATTTAATTAAATTACATACTTATATATTGAGTTTTATAAAAGCATATGAATTGTATTTACTCAATCTGCATCTATTATATCTTATTGTATTTTTTGGTATAGAATAACTTTAAAAAAAAATATGAAATAAAATGCAAATCTAATATCAATGTTCTGGAATGTTCAGTGTCTGAAATTGTTCTAGCAGTTTGAAAAATTATAAAAAAAAATTTACTTTTAGATTATAATTTTAACTTATCAATTAGCATAGTCTTTAAAGGATAAATAATATTTTACTGTTAATAAAATTAATAATAATAAACTCCACTTAGCCATTGTCAAAGCTAAACTCACCCCCTGTACCTCGAAAACCCTTGCCCAACACTCAACACCCCCGATACCCACAGTCAGTAGTTGAATGAATCATGCGCTCGTAAGGAGCTCCACGACAAACATCGCCACGAACTCAGCTAGCCTCATGTCGACATGCAAGCGTCGAACAGATGGCTGACGAGTGGTGAACACAGTCGTTTCGAAAACACGGTCCCGTACTACATATACATACCACAAAGCGTATTAGAGTCATCCTCATATAAATTGTATTGGGACCGTCCCATTCACACAGACAAAACCATAATCACAACAGACCTGACATCATACTTGTTGATAAGGTCAACAAACAGACCTACCTCATTGATATTGCAGTGCCTATCAGCAAGAACATGCATAAAACTCACACAGACAAGATCAGTAAATACACCGATCTAGCACACGAGCTCCAGAAGCAGTGGAGACAGGACCGAGTACGTGTTGTACCCATCGTCCTGTCCGCCACTAGTCTGGTGCCTCACACATTGCACCCCACAAAAACATATTAACACATAAAAACACTTATGCATAACTCCAGAATGTGTGATACTCAACACAACACGCACAGTTAGGGAATTTATAGACACAATAACACATCTCTGATATTCCTAGTCCGCCTTGCACACTTTTTTACACTTGGCAGCATGTGGTTTGGTCCTTGACCCGCCATGTTGTCGTTGCTGGGGAAACCCAAGAATTGAAGCTTTTATATAATTTTCAATACAGCAAATACAAGTTTTTATTTTCATGCTCTACGATTTTTATTATCATAATTATCTTAATATTACAGTTATTACTACATATCAAGTAATATGACAAGTAATAATATACGTATTATTACTAACTACTATATGATTATGGTACAAATATATACTATATGATTACAGTTCATATATTTAAGACTGATATGAAAGGACAAGGAGACCAGTATCTACAAAGCAGATGTTTGGTCTCCAAGACAAACAACAAACCACAAACAAAGAAAAAAGAAAAGAAAAGAAAAAAAAAACAGACAAGAAGGAAAATTTTAAAAAAGGATATCACACTCCGCACAACTCACAAGGAGGAGTATGAAACGGTCGGCAGGGACCCACCCCGAACAGCTCCAAGGACCGCCAAATACAGTTCACTTACTATCTGACGGTTCACATTGTTATTATCATAATATTATGAGCGTCGCTCATAGCAGGATAAGCCTTATATCCCCGCTCTGTCTGTCCGTCCATCGTGAGAAATTCATATCTCAGGAACGACATATGCTAGAGACATGATCTATATCTCTTTCAAAAGGTCTTGCCAAGACTAGCTGATAGCCGTTGAGAATTCGTTTCTACGTTGTGTGATTCTCAAGATAAAGGTCTCCTCTATAATTTGATCTTAATTTATGATTTAATAAAAATGTGCTACATTAAAAAAAAAAAATTATTTGTTTATTTTTTATATTGATTTCAACTAAAATCTTTAAAGGAATTAACTAGGCCTACATGAAGCCAATTTTCCTATTCTCTTCTTGAAGTAAATCTAACAATGATTGATCTATTTTAATTATAATTCCCAAATCTATGGAGAGCTGTTATTTTTTCTGTGGGGTTTTGAAGTCCTAAGTTTCCAAGATTTTAACATTGAAGTCATGTGTAGAAGCCTTGGGGCATTATGTGATTGCTACTGGGATTGCTGCTCTTCCCTTGTTTTAATTCTCTTGACGAAATTGGAAAACAACAATAAAGGTGTTACTTTTTTTGGGGAAAAACTTTCACCAATTTGAGTGAAGTTGTTTTAAAAACTCAGTAGCTGTGCAAGGATATGTTAGAATGACTCTAAACCTTAGAAAGCTTCATGAGTAAAAATCAATCTGAAATCAAATTCTTTGATATATTTTTCTTATTAACAATCTATTCAATGTTATTGAGTCGCAATTTATTAAGCAAAAAATAATAGGAGGTTCCTGATAAGATTTACAAGTAATTTCTCGGATTGACTAATTTAGCATCTTTTTAAGAGAAAATATTTAATGTCGTGATATTTTATCCCCTCTTTACTCTTGTGGAAAGAACTACAAGAGTAAATAAGAACTAACCAAATCATTTGGTCCACCCACGCGACTTAATGAGTGGAATAACTAAGACATCATCCAATGTCATCCCATAGGTTTTTATTTCTTCTTCTTCTTTTTTCTGTTTTTCAGTTCATGTTATGGAAAACAGTTTGAAGATTAAGAATCTATTCGAAAGAAATACTGCGAATATTTTTCCATTAATTATCGTTCGTTTATAAATGAACCCTTTTTAAATTTTATAAAGATTTATAATAATGTTAAAATGTTTCCTTCAACTCTGATGGTGAAAATAAAGCAGCCCAGAGGGGAAAAAAAATGATGAAAAAAATGCCTGGAAATGTTGAAAAGATCAATTTTGAAAGGAATGGTAATATTGTAATACAGAAAAAAAAAACATTATTAATTTGAATCTATTTAATGCAATTTTATATATTAGCATTTAACCAAAATTTGAAGAAACTTCAAAAAAATCATTATGTAACTTAGTATTTTTCTGAAAATTCAGTAACAAATCATCAGGAAAATATATAAGAAAAAATTATTAAATAGAAACAAAAAAACCATCCCTAGGCTAAATGCTGTATTTCATTTTAGATTGTTATCTCTAAATATTTGGACTGAGAATCTTATCTTGTAGACATAAATTCAATTCAGAGAAAAACTATTTCCACGAAATGAAAGAACTCCAGTACGTAGTTACTCTGCAATAAAAACACTTTTAGAATGATAATCCAACATCTTGAAGAAGGAAACAAAGAACCCCTGGTCCTTGACTCCTTGACTGAAGAAAAGGATGAAGAAATAGGAAATTTATTCCAACCCTTTATTAACTAATACTTTAAATTTACTGTGACTATTACTGATAAAATGTTGTAACATATTTCATTTACTGATTTAGGAGATCCTGGGGATATTTTCTTGTCAAATACGAATCAGACTCTCTCAAATCACGTGACAACGAAGATACAAAAGATAGAAGCAATCAAATAGAGAAAAGAAATTGAAAAGGACTGAGAACAGAAACAGAAAATGATTTTGATAAAGATTACATTAATTCCAATTTATTAAAGCCAAAGCAAAAAGAAAAAAACAAAAAAGTACTTACTCCTCCAATCACAAGAGATTATTGTGTTGTAGAAATGAATTATATTTATTTCTCCGTTGAATGTCTTTCTAATATAATATCTTATATGTGAAGCAGGTTTTTTATCTGAACTCCGTAAATAGACCTGGAGCTCTGCCAAAAACACCCTCACATCCTTGGAGCTTTTCATTTCTCTACAATTTCAAGGTTGCCCAAATTAACAGTGACCAATTTAATGGCTAAGAACGAAGAAAGAGATTTACGTTTTCTTTTGTGCTATTCATTTCCAATAGCATTCCTTTACGAAAAATTGTTATTTATTTTCTTTTACTTTTTCCAGTTTTAGACATGTTTTAACTTGTCGAGACATTAATTACAAAGTTTGGTCTTTGTTAATTCGACAACAAAAACTAGAATTTTCTGAGTGAGTTTCTAAACCCTGAATATAAAAATAACAAATAAAAGGCTATTTTAATGAAACTAAAGGATTTGTGCGGAAATATTTAGTGAAAGATAACTTAACCCAAATAGTGAATTATTCCTCTTCAAAGAATTATTAGAAAGAAAGTGATTACGATTCGACAAGTTATGTGTTAAAGCGTTGTAATAACAAACAAGGTAGGAATAGCGATTAATAAACCAATCACAATGCTTCGCAACGGCTTTTGATTAATTTATGTTGGATTATTGCTTTAATTTCCTTATTATTATAAGTGTGATTGCCGAGAATGCAAAAGGCGCAATTGTTGCGATTATTATGATTGTTGTGATTGTTGCTGAGCTGTATTATACATGTGATTGTAGCGAATGCAAAAGGCGCAATTG
>JAFIDM010000007.1:26364303-26388184 GCA_023159025.1 Thereuonema tuberculata | reverse complement strand
TTGACGATCCCGTATTTTCGTGATTTCACGTAATTTACGCGAGAATAGTCTCTATCCATGTCTTCTCATAAAATATTGAAATATTTAAATGAATTATAATACGGGGAAATGCATGAGACTTTTACTACATTTTAATATAGTTTTAATAAATTGAAAACAGTCAATAAACAAACAATAAATTCATTATGTAGCATTTTCCTAGTGACAGACATTAAAAAAACTAAATGCCGAAGAGGCTAATGGCGAGATCTCGTGTTTGTCGTAATTCTCGCGCAAACGTGATCGTCAACATCCATCTGTTATACATTAAAACTGAGTTTTCTCTTGTGTAATACCATGTATTTTTGATTGAATAATTTCTGTTTTTCTACAAAAAATTCCTTTTATTATCCTATGGCTATGTTTATAAATATACATACAATTACCATTTTTTAAACTCCTAAGTCGTGGCGCCAATTTCCAATTTACCTCAACCAACTTTGCCAAAGCATAAATAAAAATGAAAATAGAAGTTATTCTTGCTCCTTCTTCTAGATCTTCTGTCCCGATTTAATTCCGAGTTCTTCTTCTTTCCATACGGATCCGTTCAATCGATAGCTTTCTAAACCTGTTTACATTTCTCGAACGTTCTTTTCCATCGATCAGAATTTAAAATTGGAAACGAAAAAAAAAAGAAGAAAAAAACAAACAAAGATCTATTCAATTATCCGAAGAAAAGAGACGGAGAAAAAAGGAATAGAAAAGATTTTTTTTATCTTCTCTGTAAATAAAAGGACATATATTTCAATTTAGATATAAAAATATCATTTCGAAATTAATATTTTTCTTCCATTTATGATTAATATTTTTAGTTCTAGCAATGATGGAGAATTTGAAAAACTAAAAATGAAGATATTTATTTTATGTTGTTTTGTTTCGATTTTCTTCTACGTCAAAGATTTCTAAAGGACGGGATATTCTATCTTTTTATGATCAAAGACTATTAGGAAATTTCATCTACAGAAGATGTCTTATAGAAGTATAATTCAACTGAACGCTAGTCAAGGACTTTGGCTGAAAACAATTATATAAAACTAGCAAAACGTGTTTTTTGTTGTTGTTGTTTGTTTGTTTGTTTAATACAGTGTTTGTAGCAACCCGCACAATTTTTAACGGCTTCCCTGCCACCTACTCGGCTTCCCTGCTGACTGAGAAAATATCTCGGAATCCAAGGTAACGTGCCTGTCTGTGTTGGGCCGGGAAGCCAACCAGAAATGAACTGTTTATCCTTTGACCTTATCTCAACGTGACTTACGGTTGACTCACATCGATGAAGAATGAAAATGTAGGCATCCTCAATAGTATACCTAACATTTGACATCTTATTTGTATTTCTGCGTCTTATGTTTGAGAGGATTAGCGGGAAGAAAAAACAAACAAACCAATGTTTTCTTTTATAAATATGGATACAAAACTTCAAGATTTCCTGCTACTTCAGATATTACAAGAGATTTAAATATAAAGATATAAAGTAACATTGATTAAAGTGAATAATTTAGGATGTAAATATTTCGGAACCGTCAAAAGTTTCATCATTAAGAAAATGTTTTACAATTGATTTATCTCATTAGCAATGTATTAATCTTCGTAAGAATAATTTAAATCCTTAAAATATTTAATTTCAAAATTTATTTGGATCACTATTGACCAAACAATGGTGGGTCCTTAAAATAGCCTCTAAAATACATCTACAGAGATCAAAGCAGGATTTTACCCAGAAGTCAGTTTTGGATTAATAATATAAACATCGGAACATTTTAAAAAAATAAACAAAATGGCAAATATACTGTTCGGTTTTGTTTACTAGAACCTTCAACTCTTTTGCGCATGCGTCAGGTCTCCTTCGATTTCTTCAAAATAGGGGCGAGGAGAAACAAAGATGGGATGTTTACTTTTTACAGTGTTAGTTTACTAGTAGCTGCGTTCTATTTGCGCTTTTCTGGAAAGAATTATGGAAAGAATAAATACTATTGCAAAACTGCTCCTCGTTATTTTTTTCTTAAAAGCGAAAATGTCCAACAGATTTCTTAGGAAAGTGCCCATCTCAGCGTATCACCCCTCTGCGGAGTAAAATCGTCCGGCAGTGGTAACTCTGCCTTTCATAAACGCACAGTACGTAATTCGTGTAAAACATTTGCCTTTCATAGGACAATTGGCAATATAATAAGAGATTATTCTCTTATTTATGAGATTTTCTATGTACAGGATTTAAAAAAAAAATTAATTTATACTTTTATTTGATTTACGATAACAGTGTATCAGGTACGGAACACTTCGCTTTTTACAGAAATTTCACTATTTCTTAATTATATCCATATTTAAGATATATCGGTAAATACTCTAATTATAAAACGTTGTCTTCAACTTTTTAAGTCGATGTTTTATAAATTTAAGATTTCTTGTAGAGATCTTTCTTTTAATAGAATAATTACTGAAATTCAAGAGATAATAATCATGAAATATCATTGTTTTGGAGTTAATCAGTAAAAATACAGATTCAGAATTATCAAAAATGTACTTTGCAAACACTTTGACAATGATCCACAATCGCTTTATACAATGTCCTTTTGCGTAATAACCGTTATATCTTTTTAATTAATTATTATTCTTGTAAATTCCGTCTTGCTAACATAAACTGTTAGCATAATTTAAATTTATTAGTTAAAATCTTTCTTTCTTTTTTTTAAGTTTCCTGTTAAAAAAACATCCTTTGTTTTCTTAAATGGCTGAATTTTCTTCTTTTTCTTTTGCGGAGAAAAGTTTCTTACAAACTGAAAATGGTCCCGTACATATATTGAGTGTCTAAAACTGTCAATCTGCAGATTCTCACCAAACAGGACAAAAAAAATCTTATTTCTCTCTCCATTAAATCTATACGAAGAGATACTGTTTGAAACTTTCTATCCTTCGTAATTGAAAGCAAAATCTTTGTATTTCTTTCGTGTCTTCACCTCAGGTCGATAAATAACTTAAAGAAAGAATGAAAACGTAATACACCTCCAATGTTGGTCGACAAACGGGTTGTGTTACGGCGTTGATGTCGTCGGCCACCTGTGAATGAGTCGCCGTGAAGTTCTCCCGCTGGGGCTGACCACACGACTGCGGTTTGCCAACCATGCTTCAATGCACTGATGCCCACAACAACGGAACGAGCAAACCACACACAGAGAAAAGAAAAACGCACCAACAATGATTCGGACACGACATTCTAAACAAAATCTCCAATTTTACACCAAATATCGCGATCTTTTCTTCAAATAATAAGATTCAAAGAATTGACTTAAATACATACAATCGTTATTGGAAGGAGATGATTGTGATTATC
The DNA here is from genome assembly GCA_023159025.1 of Thereuonema tuberculata. Lineage (NCBI taxonomy): Eukaryota > Metazoa > Arthropoda > Chilopoda > Scutigeromorpha > Scutigeridae > Thereuonema > Thereuonema tuberculata. Next base: position 26,384,820 of record JAFIDM010000007.1, on the reverse strand, counting down.
TGTTCGTGTGTGTATTTGTAATGGCTCTACGTTGGTCAATCAACAATCGAATTGAAAGAACGGATTAAGACATAATTTCATTAAATACAAATAATAAAATTTAACAAATACTAAAAAATTCTTACAATTTCGATTTGTTTTATAAATGATTTTTTATTATAATCCATCCGCTGGTCCAAACTGTTTCGTGATAATATGTTTTTTTGTTATTTTTTTTTAAATGTGTGCAATATTTTTATTTGTTAATATATCTGAAGAATATATTTCTCTTTCTCTCGTGCACCTTTTGGGTCTCGCACTGGCTGAGTAGTTTTGGCTGATGAGAGCATAATAAGCTCGAAACAGCTGTCCTAAGGTCTCAGCTTGGCTCAAAAGGCATTGTATTATCATAAATATTTATTCCAACGTTAAAGCTGAGTTTACCTTATTAAATTGTATAGCATTTGAAGAAACAGAAACAATATTTTAATAATATTAATTATTATAAGAGAAAGGAAAGTTAAATGAAAAATAACTTTGATTTAAGTTGCAATTATTAATCTTTAAATCAATGAAAAAAAAAATGCTTTTTTACTTATGTATTATTTGTAAATAAAGAACAAAGACTTTAAATGAAATCCACAAACCTTTAGAAACATATTTATAACAAAATTCTAAATTCCTATAAATTAGATATTGACCAAACAGAATTATGAACGTAAAACTATTGATTTAAATGATTTTTGGCAAATCACAGTCATATACAAACAAGAAATATCGTTATAAATAAATTAATATGCAACTTAGAAAAGATCCTTATTTTAAAAAGTCTCATCAGATGTTATTTTTTATATAATAATATCTATTAACCCCCCCCCCCAAAAAAAAATACTAAACTTGACATATTTAAGTTAACATATTATGATTATTCAAGTCTGCAATTCAGTTTTGCATATTACAGATCTGAAGCTTGCAATAAACTGAACGGGTTAAATCCCGAAGGTACGAGATGTTCTCATTTCTCGTGGCTACCTAAGAAAAAAACAATGTGCAAGTTAGCTTCCTTCAATATGTCCAGAGCCAAAGGAGTAATGAACGCACAACCTTAAGGCAAAGGTTGTATGTAAACAATATTTAAAGAAGGAATTAAGAAAAACACTACTTCAGAATAGTATTATACATATTTGGGTTCTTCAATTGGTAAACTTTTTTTTTTTTTTTTCCAGAAGTAATAAGACTATAAGAGCGCTGTTGTCTCCACAGTTTGAAAAATAAGGAAAGTTAATCTATTTTCCCTATATTCTGTTTCTTGATGTTTCACGTACTTCTATATCAGTTCTGGTATTATACGATGTGAAATTTAATAAAAAATTCTAATTTCTTACTTACTCCCGAGGGGAAATAAAGTCATGTGACTGTTTTCTTAACTTCGTCGAAGAAGAAACAATTAGGTCGTAAGAATGGAGTCTACAAATATAATTTCGGAGGGTCTTCAAAAAAAAAACCCAACATATTTAATAAAAATTCTACTTTTTTCCATTACTGCTCCCTACCAGACAGACGGCTGTCAATCATGTCACCTGATTCCATTCCAATGCTTATTTACAATTGGCAATGGAGAAATTCCAAGCAGTATTTTAATGAAACGAAAGGAATGCTAATATTCCTTTTTCCTGGGGGTATTTTTTTCTAATCGCATCATTTATATTCAACAATAAAACAATAAAAATCTTCCCTTCCAATTAGAATCCAATTGGAAATGGCTGTCACAACTACGAGGGCTGTTTCCAATGTGGGCGTTCTTATTCTGGGTTTAATAACTTCACTAATACAAAGTCCAATTGGTGGAGTCATTAATAATTCATGATAAAATTCGCTATTTTCAATTTAACGTCAAATGAAACGCTAGTGATTAAGGTCTTTCTCTTATTCTTTGCCGTTTGTTTTTTATTTCTTTACCAGAAACGATTTCTGCAAATGAAATAATAAATGACGTATATAATTTCATTGCGTTCAACGTAATTATGAAGTAATGAATCTGTTCGAATTTATTTCAGAACATAAAAATAATTTCGTTATTGAATTAACTGAATTGAAATGACGCCAAAGACAAACAAAAGTTCCAACCGAATAATATATTATATTTAAATAAATATGATATTCAAACATATTATAATTTAAAATATAATGTTTAAATAAAAAATAAAGAACTTTAAAAGCAATCCGTTTACAATTTCACTGCACGTAAAGTTACAACATTATTTTATATGAAATCAACAATAAAATATTCAAAAGTGTGATAAGATTCAACAGAGGATAATATACATAAATTTTATTAATCATCATCATCTTCACATATCACAAAATAAATGTAAAATTAAAAATAAATTTAAAATACATTTATTACAATGGAATTTTCGAAGAGACTATTTCCTTCTCTTCTTCTTCAGCTACAATAATTTATAACAAATATGGGAAGTGAACCTTGTAGTAACTATCATTTTAACAATTCATCTCATCTATTCTTATCTTATTATTACATCGAGATTGTCTAATTAAATCTCTAGCTAAGTTTTCAATAACATTATTAACTTCAACACCATTGTTTCTATTTATATTTCTATCTTTAGAATTTCGTATGTATAAACTTTCAATTGTTTTTCTCATTTTACAATCTTTCTCAATACATAAAATTTTAATTTCTTTATTAATGCAATGGGCTTTCCTGGAACAATGTTCTGCCATTTCTGATTTATCAAATAATTTGTTTCTAATGTAATATCCATGTTCCAGGGCCCTTTCTTTAATAGTTCTTTTGCTCTCCCCTAGATAAAACTTGTCACAATACAAACATTCTATTTTGTATACTGTCTCCATTTCTCCTTTTTTGTCACTTTCATTAAGTTTTTTACATAAAAAATTCTTTAATTTATTATTATAATTAAATCCAATATTAATATTAAAATCTCTGCAAATTTTTTTTTCAATATTAAACTATTTGATTAAGGTAAGGAATGAAAAACCTTTTCTTTTCTTAATCTTCATTTAATTCTTTAATTTTGAAAGTATTATATTTTTGGATATTGGAATTAATGAATTTTTCATTGTATCCATTTTTCTTTAGAATTATTTTCATGTTCTTGATTTCATTCTTATAATCTTCTTCTGTGCTAGATGATCTGTCAATCCTTCTTATATAATTATCAATTATGTTTCTTTTGATATTTATACCGTGACCTGATTCAAAGTTTAAAATATGATCACTTTTAAATTTTTTTCTATAATGTTTTAGAATTATTTTATTCTCCTTATTGATTAAATCTAGAAAATTTAATTCATTATCTATCTCTCTTTCCATTTTAAATTTGATTTCTTTAAATTCTAAGTCTATTTTTCTATTAATGTGATTGTTCAGAAGAGGCATTAATCAGCTCCACTGTTAAGGAAACATCAAAAAGAAATTAAATAAAATCTAAATGACTTCTCAGAAAGAACATGTATATTAAAAAGCGATTCCTACCGCGCAATCTCCAAAACCATCCCTTTTATGTTATGCAAGTTTTATCATGTCGTTTATATCAAAATACTTAACTTACTTTCAGCTATGTAAAATAAATATAATTATTTACAAATATAAAATAAATGTTAAATCCGTAATCATTAATACTACTAATTAATTAAATCGTTTTTACGAACAAAAATTTTAAACCACAAACAGAAAATTTTGCAAACGATAAGATTAATGATTTTATGGTTTAATGCGTATTTAATTAATGAATAAAACATTTATTATCTGTTGGCCTCGTCCTTAAACTGTCTTATAAATTTCTTTCACTTATGATAGCTATAATTTTTCTTTGGTAAATGGTTCAATATTTAAAAAAAAAACAGAAAGCCTTCATTTGGGAGCAGAAAAATATTGAAATAGTCACATTTTCACAGAAATTCACTGCTTTGTAATGGGAATTTAAATTTATAATTATAATGGAAAGCTGCTTCATTCTTTTCAATTCTTTGTAGAAATGCAGTTAATAAGTTAGACGCTAGATGTGTCTTCAGCTAAATTGCAAAATTGGATTCAGCTTTCCACAAAGAAAATAATTATTAATTAAATAATAATAACTATATTTTATTTTCTTCAGGGTGAAGCTTTGTTCAGTTTTGAAATTCGCCGATGGATAAGAATAACAGCCGTTCATTTTGTATAAAAAAGATGGATCATAACTTGAATCTGAAGCCATGAATTGAATATACAAATAATATAGCGTTTTATTTCAAGTGAAATCGATTCGATATTTCGGCTCTGCTCCTTAAGCCTTCGTCAGATGAATTACACGAACTTCTTCGCTGTTATTTTAACAATGTTTTGGAGCAGACGATTTCGTGGCTTTTTCTCGAGACAATGTTAATTTCATTAGAAATAGCAAAAATCTCAATAAGGATATATTATTTATATATTCAATCATAATTTTATGACCATATTAGAACATAATTTAATTGATTAATGATCATATTAGATCCTAAACTATTAAATCCTCTGGGGATTTCGTTTTCGTAGTTTTTAATCACAGCAGCCACAAAAAAAACCTTTTAACTTTGTAATATGAATTGGAAGACGTCATTCAACCCGTTTGCCGTAAACATAGTTACTTTGAAAAAAAAAAAAGTTTTAAGTATTTCTACAACAACTTAACACATCTGAACTCAGAAAAATCTACTGATAATTTTAACTAATTCATTGTAATCCCTGCTCTTAGATTAATGCAATCAATTTGTAGGTTCAATCAATAATTAAAAACAAATTAAAACAAGATTGCTAAGAGCAATTAAAAACAACAGCAAAATAATCTAAGTCGAGTCTTATTATATTTCATTTGTAAATTGTTTTAATGTATTATTATCATTAATATCGTTTTCCTCCTCTGAGCAGCAAATTGTGTGATGAATTTAGAAAGATTATTCTTATGTAATAATAAAGAAAAATAACTACATTATTTATGTATGAAAAAAATGTATTTTTATGTAAAATTTAGAAAACCTTTTCTTGTTTCTACTGACAGTCAATTACGATGTTACTAAAATTGTAAACCAAAAAAGCCACAAAATAGAATTAAAAAATAAAATTAAAGTAAAAAATAAAAGTTGTTTTTCTTTTTTAAAAAACAATTTCATATTAATATTACACAGACTTAAAAATTCAAAAAATATTTTTTGGGAAAATTTTCATGTACGAAAATAAACTTGCTCAAAGTACTAAGTATATTAGAATATTTAATATCTTATAGTTTATTATAAGTAATTTTAATGTTTGAGTTGATTTGCATTAGCATTAAATTCTCTCAAAAACTACTATTTATTTTTTCATGTCACCTATTTCCAAAAATAAACTTTTTTATTTGTAAAAAATTATGTATTATGAATTTTCTGAAATTAGATTATAGTCTAATTTTTTTTTAGAATACTGTTATTAAGTCGATTATAGAAATGACCTAAGACTCTTACAGAAGAAATAATAATAAATAAATGAGATGCAGGAAAGTAATTGTTTTGTTTTTTTTAGTTTCAAAAGCATTAGGAAAAGTTTCATTAAATAAAAGAAAATATGGGAAAGAACAAGATAATGAATAAAGATGATGAAAGGAAAAAATGAATACTGTTTGGAAATGTATTTTGAGTTAAATGATGAAAAAAAAATATCCAATTAATCTGAAAATAATTTATGACACATAATTGAAATTTTAAAGAAAATTAAACACTCAATGTTTTCAAAATAAATATGTACAGTGTACATATTGTATAGTATTTGACTATCACGCAATTCACAGTGTATAACTTCACTGACGAGAGTGAGAAAGATAAACATTTAGTAAAACGGTAAATGAAAACAGTAATTAAACCATGGATTATGTAATTCTATAACTTAACTGAAAAAAATTGCAAATTTATCTTATTAACATTGTAAAGGTATTAATTGTAAAGACTAATTAAAAATTAACTGAATAAGATCTATCGAATTTTATTTCGTTAATTTTTGATAACCTTCATGATAATAAGAATGAGATATAGGTTGTTGTGTAAGTTTTCAATGCCAGCAAAAATATAAAATCCAGATAAAAAATTTACTTCGATTGAAAAATAAACGTGTTGAGATTTTATTCAGTCATCAAAAATAAATTGAAAGTTTTGTAGAATCATTGCTTGTTGATGCATAGGAAAATTAACTAAGTTTTAACAGAATAATTAAATTAAAAATAATATTTTAAATGATAAGTATATAGTTTTAAGTTTAAGTATATAGTTTCCGTTAAAAAAATTTGTAATTTTAATAAGTATTTTTTAACCTAACCATTGTCTCGTATCAGTTTTATTCAAAAGAAAAAACAAACAATGAAAATATCTCCAGTTCTAATTGAAATTAATAAATTAAATCTTGATAAAGGTCTTTATTAATTTCATGATTCGTTAAGATCGCTTAACTAAAAGTGAATGATATACTAACTAATACTGATTAATACACCAGTCCTTGTTTATATCTTTCTGTTATCAGATGGAAGTTATCTCATGCGTGAATTTCCTTCCAGATCATTCTTTTGTTTCATAGAAATTCAACCATTTGTTTTCTTCTACAGGTTCAACCACCCACATGTTTCCAAAAACCAATTCAATCAGATAAATAAAAAAGAAACGTAATTTCACACGAAACCAACTTTCATCCAATATTCCCAGCACAAGAATTATTGTAAGTTTTTAGTAAATTAATAATGAATTAATAATACTTGTATTCTAAATTAGATCGATAACAAATGTATAATAAAATAATTATTTTTCGTAGAACTGATTAAGAAACAAAGAAAAAGAACTTCGAGTTGGTTCATCACCCTTTCTCTGGTTTCCATTTCAGTTAGCTTTGATTATTTATAAAATTAATAATAAGTTTTGGACTTTTTTTAATATTAAAAAGTCATTACACATTTTCCCAGTGTATGAGATCTAACTTGTTTCAAAGCAAGTGAAAATGAAATAAAAACATAACGGGTTCAAAACAAACTTTGATGACCTTTAGCGGAATTAACAAAACTAATTTCTTAGAATTTTCAATTTTTTTTAAGTCAAGTGAACAAAAAAAAAAAAAGAAACTAACTAACAGAACTTCTTAATGTGATTCTTTGCAACAACTCAAACATTAGTTGAGATCTCTCATTAGTTTTGAATCAAATTTTTGATAACTTAAAATAAAGTTTTCATTCAGGGCAGTGAAAACGAATAAGGTCTCAATTTTAAGGTCCTGACTCAAGCAACTGCAGGCAATTGCAAACCTTTTATTTCTTTTATACATTTCTTTTTCCAATGCACCTAAACTTCTGATTTAAAAATAATATTCTAATTTAAAAATGAACTTGTCAAAGTATGTGGGATTTATATTTTCTTGTTTTTAATTTTCAAAATATTCGACAATTAATTGAATTAAATTTCAAAAACAGTCAATTTTTTGGGTATTGACGAGATAGTACTCGGTATTTTCATCTCAAAAAATCTTGACAAAAACCTGAAATGATAAAAAATATGTAAAAATAATGTTTTGTATTTAAAATATTTATTATTCTATTAGTGCAACAGTTAATTTAAAAAAAAAATTAAATGTCTGAGATTAACTTATTTTCTTAAAAAATTAACTATTGCACTGATAATAAATATTTTAAATACAAACCATTATTTTACATATTTTTTTATCATTTCAGGTTTGTGTCAAGTTTTTTGGAGTTGAAAATACAGAGTAATACCTCGAAAACACCTAAAAGATTGACTGTTATTGAATTTTAATTTAATTAATTGTAGAATATTTTGAAAATTAAAAACAAGATAATAGAAATCCCAGATGCTTCACAAGTTCATATTTAAATTTTCAGAATTTTAGGTGCACTGGAAAAAGTAATATATAAAAGAAATAAAAGGTTTGCGGTCTCCTGAGGTTGCTTGAGTCAGGACCTTAACAATCTTCTTAATATGTTGTGATTTTTTCTCTCTACTTATATATTATTACGGTTAACTTTGCTTTTATAAAAATGAATGTTTCTATGTTTGTTTGTCCCGTATGCGTTCCTATACCATTCATCAGATTACGATGAAACTTTGGTGAGTTGTTGTGCGCACGCCCACGAAGGTTTCTGAATTATTGAACCATTTTATATCTTGTGCGCGAGTTGTTTCAACAAATGAGTGTATTTCCGGTTTCAAAGTTTGCAGTTTCCGGTGCGGCTCGCATTTGCAATGACCATCAACAAAGCACAGGGACAATCACTACAAGTGTGTCGACTAAATTTGGAAAATGGTTCTCACGCATTGGAAAACCTGATTTATGCACCAGATGGAAAAACAAAAACTATTGTGTATCCAAAAGCACTTCAATAAACAGAAATAAAACACAAACACTTTCTTTCTTTGAGTGGCATTGCAACGCATGCCGGGTACAGCTAGTGATTTATAATGATTCATTTGAAAAACGTGTTTATTCAAAACCAAATTTCATTTATTTACATCTATTCATAAACAGAAACTATTTAAATAATAACTTCAAGCTTTCTTCTTCTACCGTCTTTAGCTCCAACATCAAATAACTATTGAAATAATTCTTTGAAATTGTTCAAGATATGTTCAAGATCTTGAAAACAAAGATTTACAAGGCTTGGATTAAAAAAAAAAAAATCCACATTAAAATTGGATTTTCGTATTAACATCCATTAACCTCTGGTCGCAGTGCTTGGCTTCTGCCACCCACCTTCACTACATACATACATACAACATCCATTAAATTATATTAACTTCATTTTGTTTGCGAAAGTCAAACTTCATACTGATATATATATTTACATAAATACATGTGGTGAGTGTGGGTGGCAGGAAAGCGACCGTTCATCAATTGTGCTATTTCCTTAGATAGAACGACAGACAGAGAGAAAAAGACTGAAAAACAATGGTCCAAATAGTGCAGGAGAAACGGGAGAACCCTTAGAAAACCTGTCCAACGCAGATCATTCACTATCACGAAACTCACATGAGAAACGAACCCCCAGAGATACATAAAATATAAATACAGTTAACAATTTCGATAGAACACGGAATGACAAAAAAGAAAGCAAAGAAAAAGAAAACAATTTTAGTAAATACTAAAAAGGAAAACTAAATAATACTGTCAAAGCAGGAATTGAATCTTTATCCCTCTGCAAACGATTTTTAAAGCTTGGGTTTCCAATCAAATGTAAATTAACCACACAAATATATGTTTAGTGGTTAGGATAACTATCAAATACAATTAATTGAAGGTAACTGGATTTTGGACATTAGTTAATCGTTCATTAGCTGTAATTGCTTAACCCAATAGTTAAAGCCGAAATATCAGGATTAGGGATTTCAACTGTTAATTGCATTTTATAGAAGCCGTAGAATCTCAAGCCTACCCCCCAACAATGCCTCAATGAGAATTTCCATTTAGATAAAACACCTTAGTTTTCTTAATTCAGTTGCAGAAGCCTGAAACACCTACTTATATTCTAAATATACATATATATATATATATATATTTTAATAAAGCCCAGATAACAATTAACAAGTATTTGCTTTAAATTCAATGAAACACTGCTCTCTTGTCACCCATTTTCCTGATCTATGTTAGCATCTAAGGAAGTATGTTTTAAGTAATATACGAAACACTTAATGAGCCAATTTCCAACAATGAATCATTAAACACAGCATTTTTGACTACAATTGCTGGATAAGCCAGAAAAGGCGAACTAAAAGACTTTTAGACCAAAAAAAAAAAATTGAAATGGGAACCAACGTAAAATTGAAAGTTAAAGATTTCACAATTGCCAAAGAAAAGAAACAAGCAACCAAAAATACCAGAAAGACTAAAAAACAAAATACATAGTTTAAAGTCAAGCTAAAGACTTTTAAAAGTGATAGTAAGCGTAAGTCAAAAAAGGAATTATGAAAGTAAAGAAGAACCAGAACAACGGAGAGGACGAGGAAGAACTTGATACTGGTTTCAGGGATAAGTGAACCCTTAAACTGCGGTCTCATAGGCAAACAAAAGAATACAAATAGAAATACGAAATTAATATATAAAAAGACGATAGAGTTAAAAGATATAAACACATGGTCTCAGATTCTTAAGCAATTTGAAACAACTGAAATCTGGTCAGAATCCTTCATCTTCAAACATTATTATTATAACTATAAGTAAAAAACATTACCAACTCATTATTATTATGTAGTAATTTTTTTTCTCTATTTGTTCCAAAAAGAAACCTCCAGTCAGACAAAACAAAACTAAGTAAAGGTGAAAATGCGCTCTGGATATATGTTTTATTATCATCATATTGGCAGTTAAACTGGAGAGAACGTGCAAATTATGGTTTGGTAGAGTTTACGACAATTTCGATTTTATTATAACTAGATCTGTCGTTATCAGCACAGACCAAACTCTGCCCCGGAAATATGTATGGAATTAGAATAGTTAACATCAATTATTACAATAGTTATTGTAATGATTTTTCGTTCATAAATAGCTTAACTGTATCATTTGAATCAAAAATGATCACCAAAAGCTCCATTTAATCTACCAAACTACGCTGATAACAGTTCGCTTCCGAAGAATAATAGATACAACAATTTAAACTTTGTCGTGGGAGAAACAGTAACAATAACACTGACCCCACCCACTTCATTCATCTTCGGTTCAAGTCAATGACTCATAAACGTCTGCAATCGAAGAATCACTGCTTTCTCTGGTAAATCTTGGAAACTTTTTTTTTTCTGTTATCTGATCTGAAGTGAGGGCGGGGCCACAAATAAATCTCAACACTCTAATTTCCTCATTGAAACCACAGATGATATAATGCTTTTGGGAGATAAATAACATTTACAAGATAATCCAACCAAATCTCTGATCTAAATGTTACCCAACGAAATCCTCCTTCACTTATCAGTGGTTAGATTCAAACAACTTCCAATTGTTGTCATCAAGGATTTAGGAAAGTCGTTTGTATGTTTTTTATTGATAAAGCATTTATTAATACATCCTGTGTTTCCAGATTAAGCAGCAATGTATTTACTACGATTGGATTTTGATTTAATTTTCTATTTAATTTCGAGATCAACTCATTCTGAAACATTTAAGTTTTGTAACAGCTTCGTTAAAACGATGTTAATTTTTCAACTTTAGTTTAAGTGGTTTCCAGTTTTTAAACAACTGACTGAAACCACAGCCCTGTGCTTGCAGCTGATGTTATAATTCTAAACTTAGAATTCTAAACTTATTAAACGATGGAAAACTCAAAGTTAGATGTGGCTTAAATAATAAATAGTAGATGTTTCAGTAAAAGAATATGAGAGGATGGAATAAGAAAATTAAACTCAGATTTAGTCAACAACAAGACGTGTATTACAACTATTAATTGATCGTCAATAGATTTTTTTGTGAATATTTCTGTTTGGATATTTTGTTTGTAAAGGTTTGTAGCTGTTGTTTTCGGAGAGCCCCCCCCCCTTAAAATTAACCTGTTTTAAATCTTTTATAAAAACGATTAAATTCCATTTCTTTTTAAGGATTAAATGCATTTTATAAATTCCTTTCTTTGCAATGATTCGTCTTCCAACGGAGACGTTTTCATGTAACAGCGCTGCAACCATTGGGTCCGTTGCTTAATCGTTTGTGTAAAACACCTAGTTCCTCCCCGGGGAAGAGGAGGAGGTGTTCCCCTAACCCCTACAAGTGTTACAAATCGCGGGTTAAAGCCAAGACCGGTTGTAAGTGAGACTGACATTAAGACTGTGGCAAGAGATCGATGGTGGTTGCCATGGAAACCAGCACCAGGGCATCGACGATCTCACAAGGCAAAATGGTCTTCGTCATATCCTTCATTTTCCAACCTCCCACGTCAGACGAACGCAATCATTTATCTTGCTATTTCAAAAGATCCCTTTTCTAAATCAATCAAAATTAAATAAGACAACTAACGCCATTCAAAATAGGAAATTAGAAAAACAAGTTAGCGAACGATTTCAACGAATACATCTTCTTCAATCCTCAGTCCATTTTCTGTTTCTGTAATGTTTTTTCTTTTCCTTTTTCAGAAACATTTTAAAGTTAAACCATTCTTGTTCTTTTATTTGTTTGCAAACTAAATGGAATTAACTCGAGTGTTCTAATTTAAAGAAAGAAAGTAATTAATTTTAGAAAAAGTTTAGATAGCAATTTCTTAAATTCCTGAGATTCACTTAAAATTTTTATTTAAACAAGATAATTAATGCTTTTAGACAGTGTCAAAAGCAAAGCGGTCCCATAATATGCGCAATTTTATAAACAAACTTTTATAAACACAACTTTATCGGAAGCGACCACATTTGACCAACTTCCGGTCAGGGAGTGGTCCTAGAGGTCTGATTTTTAGGATGTGGTCACCTACTTTTTGATGCTGAACACAATGGTGAAGGTTTCGGTCCCCTATGTTTCACAGGCAAGCTGTAACCTAGGGTCCGCTAACATTGCTTTTATGCTGTCTGGATGGCACACACTGTAGCGGCCAAACGGTTAGAGATATTCGAATGAAACCTTTACCTTTGTGTTCATCAAAAAGTAGGTGACCAGGTGTAAAAAATCAGACGTCTACGACCACTCCCTGACCCCCCCCCCCCAAAGCGTTGTCTTTCTTTTAAAAACGCCTTGAGGGGTCAGGGAGTGGTCTTAAATGTCTGATTTTTTCTACCTGGTCACCTACTATTTGATGCTGAACACAATGGTGAAGGTTTCATTCTAATATCTCTAACCGTTTGGCCGCTGAAGAGTGTGACATCCAGACAGGATAAAAGCAAGAGTCGTCCCCTAGCGGTTTTATAGGCAAGCTAAAAACAAGATCACTTCTTGGACGATGGTTATACTTGTACTAACAATGATTCATTTTATAGAAAGAAATCTGTAGTAAAATCTTATTTCATTTATTAATCAAAATCAAAACAGAAAATAATCACTCAAATGTTTTCCGAAGTTCACCCCCCCCCAACTAAATTCTGAATTTTAAACAAATCCTCCCTTTATTTTGATTAGGGAGGTGGGAAATCTGAAATACTCTCCTAATTTTACAAAAAGTGATTCCTTTTTTTAACACCAGCCAGCAAACCCTTGATTCTTTTATTTCCTTATCTTCTAACTAGACTTCTTCTATACTTTTCGTTTAAATTGAGAAAAAGTCAAAATTTGATCCTTTAAAAGGCGCCATCTTGGAAACCAAAAACTTTTTTCGAAAGATTTTTGTAGCATTTTGTTTTTCTTAAACAGATCTACATTTTATCCATTTACATGACCAATCTATCTCTTATACAGTTGGACCTCTATTTAACGAAGTCGCTAAATCCCGAAAAAAAGTTCGTTAAATGGAAAATTCGTTAAATAGAGATTCACCTTTTATTATCCAATATTATTAAAAAAAGTAATAATTTTAATAACATAAAGCATACATTACCACATGTGTGCTTAAATTTTACTAATAAAACCTGTTAATTTTGTCTGAGTTCTTTTTTTTTTTTAAAAAAAGTGTTTTCGCTCATAGTACATCTCGCATCGTTGGAAAGCACCAAAAACCCCTTCAGTATTTTCTTCAAATTGTAACCCGCGTCAGATTGTTTCAAATGATTTCAGCATTTCATCATACGAAGGTTTTTTTGATTTCTGCATCATGATCATTTCCATTTTCATCATTTTCATCTTCATCGCAATTCATAGTTGTATTGTTTTTATTTTTCACACTGTCTAAAATATCCAATTCAGTTAGTGTTTCCGAGGTCTCAACTTCAAATTCAAGTGAAAGATAATCATCAATCAGCACATCATCATTAATTTCTTTTTTCCCTCAGCTGTATCCACATTTCTTTCATTTCGTCTAAGGGAATATTAATAATAAAAACATTTCAAGCAGAAACAAAAAAAAAATAAAAATAAGATGCCACGAAAAAGTTCGTTAAATAGAAAATGCACTTCGCTATTTGGAGGTTATTTTACGAAGAAATTAGCAAAATGTTATTGGTTCCAAAGAAAAGTTCGCAAAATAGAGGTTCGTTAAATAGAGGTCCGACTGTAGTTTGGTCACAAAATTGGAAAAATGTAAAGTCTTATGACAATGACAGACAAAATAACGCTTTTATATAATATAATTCTTGATCATAATAAAAATTTCTCCACCCTCAGTTTTAAAGAAATTCTTGAATTTCGAAAAGTTTCTACATTTATTTCTATTAACTATTTTCCTTGAAGGGAGCTCAAAGGTCGTCGCTAAAGCTAAGATTTTAATCTTAATACAAATTACAGCTGTACAGAGACATTTGGAAGTAAAAAAAATCAAATAAATAAATAAAAACAAACAGTTAACATAAGGGATACAAAATGGTTTGTCAACTTTGACTTTAGAATCATCCAGAACAACAACAAATTAGCTGTTCCCAATGGGTTGCATCCAACTTTGAGAATACTGACTTAAAATTGATTTAGTTGTGTGCATTTCAAAACAGTTCGGAAACAGTCTAAGTGGTTCACGGCACTCAACTAAAGTGCATTGGAGCCCATTCTGCAAATGCGAAATTCTCGAGGAAGGTTGTTGACTCATACGAAAGAAATTCTTGAGAATTTCGATATTAATGAAAGAGAAAGAAGCATTCCAATTAAATACATCACTTCAAATACTCCTCGAAATATTTAGTTCCAGCCATTCTCTTCCAGGCTTCGAAATTCTGTCTTCCGGTAGTTTCCTTAACTGATCATGAAGAATATTGAGACAATGAATTTGGAATTCCTCAATATTGATGCGTCTTTGAATGTCTTTTTTCTTAAAGTGTACAACATTTATAAAAAATTTCTGTTTTAAACAATAATTTGGTCTCACCCATTTTTGTTTATTAATAATTCAATGCGCAGTTTGAATTTTTTATCCTTTAAAAAAATTCATTGAGGCCGGCGCGCTACTGCCACATGATTTTTCTCACTAATATTTCATTAGTGAGTTTTTTATTGTTTATTTTAGCTTTGGAGGCACCACTGCGATTCCGACAAATTTC
Organism: Thereuonema tuberculata; assembly: GCA_023159025.1. Classification (NCBI taxonomy): domain Eukaryota; kingdom Metazoa; phylum Arthropoda; class Chilopoda; order Scutigeromorpha; family Scutigeridae; genus Thereuonema; species Thereuonema tuberculata. The sequence continues at coordinate 26,369,739 of JAFIDM010000007.1, read as the reverse complement.
CTGTTTTGTTCAAAAATACGCTGTACAACTTAAAAATTAAATCTTAGCTCTAAATTCTATTCAGTATCTAGAGATCTTAAGAAGTACTTTCTTGTAAAAGATAGGGAGTCTAAAAGGGGGCTCTACCAATTCCTCATTTGCCCCTGACGAACCTAAGGTTATTTGCATCTTTATTATTTTCATAAAATTTCTATTATTACCTTAATTTATTTTGAATGCTTTTTATTATTCTCGCTTTATTATCAATATAGTTATTATTGTAGTAATTTTTATTTTGCTCTTTAAAATGTCTTAACTCAGAGAATTTTGGACTCAGATTATTGGAATGGCTGTGAATTATTAATGTGAAATTGATACTTGTAAAGAATCACGGTTTACCCATTTAATTATTATTTTAAAACTTAATAACTCATAGAAGAAGATATTTTGATAAACACTGTTAAACCGAAAAACAGCTGGAATTGCGACTGGAGTAATTTCAAAGTTAAATCATTGGAAAATGATAACCAATAACTTCGTAACTTCACTTGAACGTTATGATTGGTGAATGTGGCAAACAGGAAGTGACGTCACGGGCCTCCTTCCAAAACGGGCGATAGGATCAGGATGCAGGAGGGAGTTGCAAGAACAGAGTAACACAGCAGCAAACTGAGCCCGAATTGAAATATCAGTGCTCGATATAAAAGGTCAAAAGCCGAGCTGCACCTCCTCGCCAAATACCCTTTAGAACAGATATCCAATGTAGAAGAAGAAATTAGGTTAAAAGGGGAAAAAAGCAACGAAAAACATTAACATGATATACATAACGATTAAAATGCTAATTTGAGATTCATGTGGATCCTATTTTAAATAAGAAACTTTTAAAATACTAAGGGCAAAGTTTTTAAAGGTAAGATTTCTTAAGTGGTTAAAGATTAAACAATCAGTACAGAAGAAATAAGCTTAAAAACAAAAATACTTCAATAGTTACAAAAAAAATTTCTTTTGGTTTGACTAATCGTTTTCTCAATATTGAAAATAGGAAATGGCTTTTCTAAAAAGATTTGGAAATAAAAGAAAAAAATCAAATCAATAAATGCGTGAAAGAAGTAGCTGCTTACGGACACAACAAATTATCTTAAATGGTCGCATTCAGTCAACAACAGCTCTGACCATTTATCGACGCTGTTAATAAATGAAAACTTTGTGTTTAAAAGCGATGATCCGAGATGGCCATTTCGCGCATTTTGGAGCTCATCAGCCAGGATTAATCACTTCTAAAGACATTGATTGTCATACGGACATATGTAGGAGACTTATCAAATTCAATATCTCCATTTATTAATAACATTGAGAGAATATTTTCTTTATTTTCTTTTAATTATTGCAAAATTGTAATTATGACTTTAAAATTGATACATATATGTAAAGCAGCGAAAATAAAAAAAAAAAAAACATTAGAAATATGAAGAGCAAGATTTGATCAGAGGCATGAAGTGATAAATTCATAACTTTCCAGAATGTCGCTCAAAAAAAAAAAAGAAATATTCGTAGACCAACATTTCCTATGCGTTCGAAACGATTTAAAACTCAGACAGAGAAGGTCTACAAAGGTTTATTAAGAAATTACGAGTTTCTATAACGTTAATAAAAAGCAGTTATACTGTATATAAACTTTAAATTTCAATAGCTTACACATTATCTTAACTAAAATTCACAAAACTCTAGTTGTTTGACGAATGAGAGAATTCTTTTTTTTTATATATTCTTTCCCAACCGAAGAGAGAATGGATTCTGCCGAACGCTTTCTTTTTCGTTTGAATGCAATTGGTTGAAGTCATTTTGCAAAAGAGAAACAGCCTCCTTATCTTTTGCCGGCATTATTAAAATTCCTATTGCCTCTTTGCACAAATGAAATTGTCGACGATCAAGTAAAGCAAATGTAGTCTTTTCAATGAATTCTCCGCCCACGCAAAGACTGCAATTGCAGTGGTAATAAAGCAACACAAATCATTTTCTTGCATCACTAGAATTTCTCATTTGAGATTCGTAATTTTATATATATATATATATTTTTTCCTTTTTAGTTTCAAAATAAAAGATCGAAATAAGACGGTTTCTTTCTTCGTATTAAAATCAGGAGGAAAATCAGAATCAGAAGTAAATTAGAACTGAAGGAACAAAGCTTTTGACCAAATTCATTCGCTCCGAAACATCGTTAAAAATCTCCTCAAGGAAAATTGCTTCATTTCAAATTACAGATTAAACCTAAAGATCTTTAGATCTTAAGGGAGAGAGAGAGAGAGACAAAACGAGTTTAGATCTCACTTAAAGAATGGGAATTAAAGAACATTCTAGATAATGATAAAGCAGATGGAAATAATTAATAAATGGAAGGAAAAGAATCTTGGTTAATTCTATATTCTTATCTCTTTTTTAATGTAATTCATTATTTGTTATTTAACATGAAATACATGATAATCTTTTATTAATACTTTCAGATAATATATATTCATATAATATTTATTTTCAGATAATATCCAATATAACGACTGGATATTTTTCTTACGTGAATATAATTTTTTAATCAAATGTCATTCTGTCACCAGAAAAAACCCTTGACGTTACTTTCCAGTAACTTCTGCAATTTGTTTTCATTTCACAGTTCTATTATCAGCTTTAAAATCATCAATGTGCTTCTAGTAAGTGTTTTAAGATTTCCATTGTTATCCTGTCATTGTGCAATTTATTTCTGGCTGTGCTCGTGCTGTGTTTATTGTAAAATCCGGAAATGTAGACGTATGGATACAAAACCGTCGTATTTATTACCCTATCAGTTTTGACGGGTTAAGGCTCGTAAAAGGTATATAGCAGTGGTAGTTAACTTTCTTTGTGTTAAGAAAATTATTATAGAGTTTATACTGATTTGTTTTTTTATTTTACTTCGTATTAACCTAAAACTCTCCTAGAAAACTTGAAAAAAACCATGGTCATTTGCTTGAGAATACCACCTCTCGGTGGAGAAACTAGTTGCGTTTGTATTGTAATTCAAATTGTATAAATGTTTTTTTGTTTAAACAGGTGTATGGCTATATTTTTGAAATTAAGATATTTCAGTGCACGTAAAATATTTACATTAACCATGGTCATTATTAACACCAAAATACATTTTCGTTTATTTTCTTTCAAGTATGAAATTATTTTTGTATGTTTTTGACTTCGATTAGAGTCAAATGTAGTTTCTTTAGTTTTTAAAAATTTTGATTTCACTGAATTTATTTCACTGTATGTACAAACATAAATTATTTAATTGCGTTAATCATAGAACATGCTTTTCATATTTAATATTTGTTTGATATTATAGCTCTCGGGATTCCGGTTCTTACTGTTCATTTGTTCAACTTTTCAGAGGTGCCATCTAAGAATCATCAAATCCATTGAAGAGTCCTCCATTGGAAAGGAAGGAACACGGATAGAATTCATTGTATTTTACTAATCCTTTTCAATTTAATGTAATTATTTTCGACTATTTTTAAAAATTAAAATTATCATTACATATTTATACTTATTCTCATCTATCAAGACCATCATTTTTTAGAATATTATTCCGTATCTTGTGTTTTTACGTGAATTTTTATGTTTTGATTATGACCTTGCTATCTCGAAAACTCGCTACCTCGAATTTTTTTTAGCGTCCCTTCGAATTCGAGATATCGAGAGTATACTGTATTTATATTCCTTGACTTATTGGTTTGTGATCTACGAATTTTATTTTGATCTGATAAAATGTATCATTAACCACATTCCGTTTTCAATCACACTATTTACCAAATACAGTGAAACCTCCACTAACGGACACTCCCGAAAAGCGGACACCCCTCAATAGCGGACAATTTTGCAATCCCCAGTCCCTTAATATAGACGTTTCCATATATTGATCTCTGATTAGCGGACACTCCCAATAACGGACAACATTCTACAGAAAATGAACGATCTTGTGTTGCTTTTCAAAAGCAATAGAATCAGGCTACAGTAATACGTAGCGTCCAGAGGAAATTTTGAAATTATGGATCACGAACTCCAACGAAAACTCCAAACACATCAAAGTTCGGAAACGGAGACAAGTGCGATCGACTCTGTTGTCTTCGATTGGTTTTGCGCTGCACGAGCAAAAAACATTCCCATTAGTGGGCCATTATTGCAAGAAAAGGCGTTGGAAGCAAAGGGGACTCTGAAGGCCTTGCAAAGTTAAACGATTTAAATATTCATATTGAGAAACATGTTTTCAATGAAAAAAAGAAATGTCAAACTCTGTTAACTGATAACTTTAGTTAATAAAATTAATTTTCTAATCCGTTGTCTTACTTAAAATAATGACAAAATTAATACTGTAATTAATTTTGTTATTATTTTAAGTAAGACTAATGGATTAGCATTCATTTAAAAAGGAAAATAGTAAACAATTTGCAATTGTTCATAATTTCTCATAGGGCAATGTTAATTGTAGAAATTTAAGATTGTACGTAATTTTTCATTAAATGACATGTTATAAGCTAAAAATTGAAAAAAAGATAGTCCTCCCCAATAGCGGACACCTCCCAATAACGGACGAAACTTCCGGTCCCGTAACTGTCCGCTATTCGGAGGTTTCACTGTACAACAATGCCAATAAAGAATCAATTAAAACTCTAAATCTGTCGTATAGTATATTCTATGTAGGAATGAGGCAATAACAGTTCTGGAGTTTTGGAGTTTTATGCTCAGTACTTAAATACTTAATATATATTAATATAGTAAATATATTAATATATATGTTAATAGTAAAATCGAAATTATTTACCTAGAACTTAATTATTCAATTAAAGATTATTTTGAAATTTGAAGTATTTGGTACGAATAATGTCAATAGTAAAGAGAACAGATTTAATTGGGAACTTGATTAACCAAAGACAACAAGAATTGCATTTAATTATTATTTCTTAATATAATTTCTGATTAAAGCTCTCCACTGCTTAATGATATTTACATTTCCACCGAAAGAATAAACAATTAATTTCTAATGAACTCTTCCGTTCCTATCTCTGTAATCAAATTGAAGAACTAGATCAGAAGTTTATTAACCAATATATAAACCAAAAGTAATTTTGTTAAGTCTGGATCATCCTACACTGAAGTCATACAGTGATGCAATACAATAACAACAACCAAACATAATAAATTAGAAATCATTCAATTCAAGCCATGTTGGAGCTACAACAAATCAATAAGTAGGAATTGGGTTTAATCATCTTCTGAAAGAAATGTAAGTAACAAATAAAAAAAAAAAATATATAAAAAATACAAAACTTTTCAAATTCTAAATATTAAGTAAGTGACACTTATCATTTCATCTTTGAAATTCATGAAACAATAGATTTTATGAATCCCAAAAGAAGACAATGATTTCCACAGTGAAGT
>JAFIDM010000007.1:26321085-26339251 GCA_023159025.1 Thereuonema tuberculata | reverse complement strand
TATTTTTCTTTATTAATAAGCGCTCTTTTGTTTCTCCATTCTTAGTAATCGTCTTCTGTAAATTCTCTTCTACATCTCGTGTCAACAATGGATACCACAAATGTCTTCTGAAAGACTGAACATTGTTAATCTGGAACTTTCTTAATGAGATTTCCATTTTTCCGTCTGCTAAGCATAAAATATCACCAAGTATTTATCTGGGTTATTATTCAACGAAGACATCAACCCCATTAAATCTATGAATTCAATAAGATTTATCATCGGAAAAAAAAAGCCCAACGCTGGCGTTTAGAGTAAATTATGAGCTTCGAAATGACCTTTAGTACAATCATGTTGTGACTTTCTATAGAATGCTTTCTTTTCTTTTTTTCCTTTCTTAATCGCTGGGAGGCAATTCTAGTTAAATGGACCTTGAGGGTTTTTTTTTCCTTCTCTGCATCGTGAGTGTAATTATTCGTAGGTTAAATGAAATCATTGGTTCATTTGCTTTACACGAAAAAATGATGATAAAGAAAATAAACAGATGGATTAGAAACCCCAGTTTCTTACATTAGTTTTTCTTAAGATCAGGGCTAGAAATGTTAAATATAAAACATCAAGTGGAAAATATAACTATAAATTCTTTATAGAAAGAGATGAACAGAGTTTTTATAGAATTACTTTTAAATTAAAAATTAATCCCATCCCAGTTTTAAATACAGTGCACTCCCGATTATCCGGGTTAATCACCGGGAGGGGTCGCACGGACATTAGAAAAACACGGATAATCCAAAAAACCCTTTTTATTAAAGAAAAAAATCAATATCAGTACAAAAATATAAAAATTACTTACATTTGCATGCTGTATAACATCAAACTAGGAATGTTCCTTTTAACAATTACTGCTTAAAAAAATCTGTAATGCATCTTTGCTTCTGCTATTTGTTCATCTCTTGTCGTATATCGACACATATTTTACGGTTTGACCTCTACGCACTTCACAATAATATCAGCTGAACCGGACAAGATTCACATCAACATCGATTTTACATGCATGATGAGCGTGAAAATGTTTCTCTTTAAATTTTTTTTGTGAGTCGGGAATGAGCACGGATAATCCGCAAACCGGATAATCCGCGCACGGATAATCGGGAGTGCACTGTAGTTCTTTTTCTCTTGATTTCCATTTTTATCTAATGTAAACTAAGGCTTCCATTGAAAAGTTACGTTGCTCCGGCTTTGCTACTAAATTAGTTAAATAACCTTAACTAAACGTTAACTTTAATTAACAAAAAATCTCATTATATTGTAAGTAAATAAGAAAGGTAATATTTAATCACCACATTTTACATTTTAATAAATAATAAAACATTTATTTGATATTTAAAATAAGTTTAAAAAAAATTGTACTAAAGCATAAAATTAAGCACGACCCATTAAAACCTAAACTTCAACTATTGGAGGATTATCCGCCGCGCAACAACAGCCGACTGTCCACTGGAAAAAGGTGAAAATTTGGGATTTTTTTTTCCTTGGAGAACTACCGACTTGATCGATTTGAAATTTGGATATGCTTTAGAGTGTCTACCATTCAATCTTAACACGATGATGAAGTCCGTTTGCCGATCAGACCTTCCGTTCGGGAGTTGTTAGGGCGGAACAGAGACGGACGGACGGATAGGACAAACGCAACAGCACCCGTCGCTAAAAATATCAAGATACTTAAATATGACTCGTTTCTTCAATATAATTGTAATATTAAAGTAGGAGTTAAGTATTTATTTAATCAAGGATATTTTCTAATGCACTAGCAAACCGAAATCTGCTTCCTTCAACTATCAATTCTACGATAAATAGACACTAATTTAGAATTAACTCATCCTCACTCTGATAACTTGAATTTCATTCAAGTATTCAGGTAACAATTGCTTCTAATTTTGCTTTTAAATCCTAATTTAACGATAAGAATGCAATCTTGGATTCAAATATACACAAATGAAACCTTACCGTTGTTTTCTTTATATTCTTCAAGTTTTACTTTAATTTTTAAGTTTTCATTTTCTTTTTCAACGAAAAAAAAAAAATAGAATTTACTACTTGAAGTTGGAATAATTACAATAATTTTTAGGAGTAAAATTATAACCATAAAGAAGAAAATAAGGAACGAATTCACTAAAATTTAACTTAAATCTATTTCAATAAACAAGCCTGATTATAATACATTCATTTCAATACAGGTAACCCCCGAACAACACGGTACTTGAAGAACACGAGTTTCGAAGAACACGGATACCTTCCCCCGAATTACACGGTTTCAAACTATACGATTTTCGAGTAATTCTTTTGAAAAAGAATAAAATACATACATTATTTGATAATTACAGTAGTTTAAAATTTAGAGTAATATTCTCATCAATTACGTCAGCAATTAATGAAGTCTTAACCTTTTTAATACTTTTAGCTTTTTAGAATTATATTTTTCCCAATTAATTTGACTGAATAATTTACATTTTATATAGTTTTCCAATCTTAAACCAAAATTATTCTTCAATTTATTGATTTGAAAGATTTTTAACCAATTGTATCGAGTTAGTTTTTCATAATTTTGATTATTTTTTATTTTCACACTTGAAACGGAATCCCGTTTTTTGTAGTCTCGAACAACACGGTTTCAAAGAACACGGAACCAATTAATCGTGTTCTTCGGGGTTTAGGTGTAATAAAAGTTTTTTGTATGAAGTCTTAGACGGAAGATTGGCTTAATTTTCCGAATAACTTTGAATTTTTATCATTGCCTATTAGTAAGTGCGCTTTCATTTGGTTGCGTAATCACGTGTTTCCTTTCATCCAGTATTTATTCAAGTGCATTTATCTGAACAAGGAAGTCGCAGAAGACAACCATTGTTCGTTTGAATCAATCCAGACTAAAAAAAAACCGCTTCCTCTTCATGACAATATGGAGGAAATTTTCATTTCATTAGAAATAACCATCTTAAAGTCATTTCAACAGGAAAACATCAACAGCTGTCGAAAAAGAATTTCCAGATCTACAAGAAATTTTAAAAAAATCGGTGAATGATGTGTAGCTGTATCATGTACTTCTAACTCCCATAAATATTTGGAACTCTTATTTTTCATAAAAGATTCAATTTCTTTCTTTCAACTACCTTGTTAGTTTAAGTAGTGAAAATATATCAGACTCTTGCTCTGATTCATGTTTTCTTTGTATCTATAATAAACTACATAACAAAATGGTGTCGATAGCCATCAATGATGTCTCACTTCGATATTAAAACTCTTTTCAGACGTTGAGCAAAAATATGAAAGGACAAAGAAAAATCTACTTACGAGTCAAGGCTTGGTCTACTTCAACATAGAGTACAGTCGGAATAACAAGAGAACTTCAGTCATATTCCTAATAAAAAAAAAAGAAGATAAAAAAGATTTTGAGAAAGGATTTTGGAAGTTTATGTCTTTATCTAACAACGTAATACTCTATGATTTTATGCGCAGTTAAAATAAAACAGAAAGAAACAGACAATAGACACAACTACAGTGAAATTATATATTATAAAAGCGTTATTTTGTCTGTCATAAGACTTTACGTTTTTCCAATTTTGTGACCAAACTATAAGAGATAGATTGGTCATGTAAATGGATAAAATGTAGATCTTTTTAAAACAAACAAAATGCTACAAAAATCTTTCGAAAAAAGTTTTTGGTTTCCAAGATGGCGCCTTTCAAAGGGTCCAATTTTGACTTTTTCTCAATTTAAACGAAAAGTATAAAAGATGGAAGAGAACATTATATTGAGAAAATGTTGGTATTTGAAAGTTCTATCGAACGATATATCACTTATTCACAAACGCTTCAAAAAGATACATGCAAAAATGTGAATTTTCGGTGTGTGACGCCGACTCGCAATACATCCGAGTTATTCGGAGAAGCCACAACGGGCTGGGAAGGTATATATTCTCCGACGATCGCAACATTAATTTGCTAAATAAATAAAGTTTTTTTTTTGAATGCTATATATGCAAGGGTTCCGGAGCGAAGCGACGGTACCCGGCTATTATTATTATATATTATAAAAACGTATATTATAAAACGTTATTCTGTCTGTCATTCTGTAAGCAAAATGCTAAATTACAAATTACTAAAATGTTACTGAAATAGAGAATCTATTCATAAAAAATGAAAATATATTAAACAACTGTCCAACTATACTGATTAGCTATATACTGAAATATAGATATATACGTAAATATAGATATCTTCAAAATGAATAAAAACAATGTAGTACAGAAATACGTAAAACTTATGTGAATAATGGTTTCAAAAATCGTCTTTACGGAACAACAAGAAACAGTACAATTCATGGAAATACGAAAACAAATGTAGATCATATTTTCATAAATAAACATGATATCAAAACACCAGGAACAATATGTAAAGAACGAATCGGATAACAGTTGAAAATGAGAAAATAACACATCCAAAATATAATCTATAAAGAACTAATGAATGATGTTAACAAAACAAAATTCATGAAAATCTACATATATAAAAAGAAAAGTCCTGACTCACTCACTGACTGACTGACTCATCAACGCCCACCCCAAACCCTTGGATCTAGAAAGCTGAAATTTTGCACAGAGGTTTCCTTTATGATGTAGACAAGGAATAAGGCCGGATTTTTCGAAATTCGGGATAGGGAATAATCTGGCAAACTGACGATGAAGTGTATGGCGGTAACCCCAGGTGTGTGGCGCCAACCCGCAATACACCTGAGTTAAGTGGAGAAGGGCACAATGGGCTGGAAAGTCGTATATTCTCCGATCTCAATATTAATTTGCTAATAATATATATATATTTATAAATAAATAAAGTTTTTTTTTTTTAATGCTATATACGCAAGGGTTCCGGAGCGAAGCGACGGTACCCGGCTAGTTTGGAAATATTATTCTAGATATCAATGTGTTTCTGAAAATTATTCCTGCTTATAGTATTTCAGCATTTACCATCATACAAAAGTTCACAAGATTTCTCCCAAATTCCTTCAATTTTTCTTTAATTGTAATTAACAATTGATAGGATTTTTTTATAAAAATAAACTAATGGAAAGAAAGCAGCAATTTCACTCAAATTTGAATTTTGTCAATCGAGTTTTGTAAAACAATTAATTATAAAATTCTATCGAAATCCAACCATTAGGAATCAATTCATTTCTAGGAACAAAGACAGAAGATTTCCAATGACATCTGCTGTAGTATTTCTACGAAGATGGTAACATTAGCTCCAAAGTTTTGATCTTATGTCAAATGTGTTCTTGCACGTCTGGTTTCCATGGCAACTGCAAACAAAATGAAACAAAGAACAATGAAGACAAACGCATGAAAGAAAACTGATCAAACGGAATTAAGAGGATAAAAGATGTAATACGAATAATAAGAATAGGAAAGAGAAGGAGTTTTGTTTTTGTTAATTCAAATTTGATTAGCTGAATTTTTTTATTTTTGTTTTTTAATGCGGGAGAAAAGTAAAAAAAAAAAAAAAGAAATCTAACAGGAAATACATAGTTGAAGCCTTCGTGTTATAACAGGATATTCTTAAAATCAACTTCACAAAACTAGTATTTGATCAGAAAAATTATGGAGAAAGGTAAAAAAAAAATGTTGACCTGCAGCACTTTATAAATCATTCAAAATCTGTTAAATGAAATAGAATAATTTAAATCTTTATTGTTTTTTTCGCGATTTACAGCAGTTTTATTTGGTGTTTACAGTTTATTATTATTATTATTACTTCCTTTCTTTTTCCCTCTCACATCTTGTCTTTTCTCTGGGATATAGTAATTAGAAATTACATAAGCATACGTATATATGTGAATATTTTTAAAGAAAAGAGCTATTTTTGAGTAAAAAAAAAAGTTATATTATCAAAATAAATTATTATTAAGTAGGCCTCAACTAAAAGTAGAATTGATAAAACATTGTAATGGAAATAGCACAAGCATATTAAAGATTATTTACATAGTTGTAGTGCAAGCTTGAACTAAGCTACATAAAAGCTTTGTAATGGCAACTACAAATAATAAATGGCAACTTTTATTAGTAATAAAAGTACTTTAAAACATGTGGTTTTTTATGAGTGTTAGGTCCTAATTGTAAATTGTAATTGACACACTAATACAATGGAACAAAAAGTACTTTAAGTTGGAAGAAAATCTAATTAACTGTTGAAAGAAAAGTTGTATTTACCAGTCCGATATTCTACATGTGCTTTTCTGAGCTTCCGAAAAACATCTGTAGAAAAGAGATTGATAAACACTGGTCTACACTGAAAACAGCCATTGCAGATTACACTGTACTTCAAACATGAGTAGCAGTTATAATAATAATAATGGTGGTGATGATTTTATATCACCAGTCTAATTCTTAATGAACAAAAAGATTTGTCCGTTTGCTTTAACCTATAATTTTCTAACTCCATCATTTCTGTATTCCTAGAAGACAGTTTTTGTGAAACTGTTTAATGACTTTTATATCTTAATAACTTTCCACTGTTCGTTTCTTAAATAACGGTTTAAATCTTTCTTTACGAAAATTTGCAACACATCAAATTAATTTTCCTGTGTTTTTGGTTTTTAGTGTTTTTGTTTTTTGAACCAGCTATAATAGCAAGTATTATTTGCTTGATTACAAAAGCATTTACATTACAACTGTGGATTGCCAAAAAAAGAAAGAAGAAATCCAGACACTTCGAGAACGAGAGAAGAAAAAAAGCAGGCAGCGTTCTTTAATAAGATGTTAAAAAGAAAACGAGGTGAATGGGGGAGGAGGGGGTTTAACCAGATGCTAGAGAAAGAGAAAAAAAAAGGGAGAACCAAGGATGGAGCAACCATTTAATGAAGTGAAACCCATTGTCTCACCATCTGGCTTTGGCCCCCAGGTGGTGCCATCAAGTAAATAACCCTACTCACACCTTCGATTAAGCGACACACGTGGCAAATTAAAAATATGTCCAAGGAGGGGAAGAAGAAGTGGCCAAAATCACACAGCAACTAACTCAGAAAGAAATCAGAGAGAGTTCGTTATATTATAAGTGATTAGTAATAAATTAATAGAAGAAAAAAATAGAAGTAGGTATAACAGAATATAATGTATTTCTACCCCTGAGAAAATTACTCAAGAAAATTGAACTTTATAATTGGAATTTCTTAAGTGGAGTTGGAATTCTTTTTTACGTAGAAATCTTCTTGAATAATAATGATCTCTTTTATAAATAATATGGAACTAAAGTTAGCTTAAATGAAATATTAAATTTTCAGTTTCAGGTTAAGTAATCGTGATCAACAGTCAGATAGATCGAATGATTTTAATAAAAATTAAGTATTGAAATAAAGTTAAAATGTAAAAGGATCTTAGAAATGAACATAGTAAAACCGTATCCAATGTATGGTTTCGCTGTGAATGGAAATTACGAAGTATCAGTCAACTACTCAGTTGACAAATATACAAGAATCAACCATTATTGACTCAGTGCGAATTAATAGCAAAAGACGGGAATAAAACACATCATTACAGTTGATCAATTTAGAACTGTTTATCTATATAATATACGGTACCGTAATTAGTGAGTCCTGGGTGCTAAAGTAAGGGGTGCCATTTGTATGGTTAAAAAACGGTTTGAATTCCTTTTAGATGCTAAAGGATTGTTGTTTAACTCAAACGAAAGTAATCGTGATCTAAACATCTTAAAGAAAAAAGTGTCAATCTTGGACAGTTTTATTCTAATGATTTTGATCGTTTTATAAAGAAATCCTAGATTATAAGATGCTTTTGAAAAACTACTCATATATTCAGATTTCTAAAGTCTATTGTTTAGTTGGAGATGAAATTTATCCGAACTCTTTAAGTTCCTAAAAATAGGTGAGACCAAATTATTTACCAGTGACATCCTCCAACAGCTGTTTCACGCTCGTTGGCGATCATCAGCCAGAAGAAGTAAATAACAAGGTCTCCGTACGGAGGCTAGTATGAAAATACATGAGAAGCGCAGTGGTGCCTCAAAGGAAAAAATGCACAATGAAAAACTCACCAATGAAAAATTAGTGAGAAAATTCATGTGCTAGCAGTGCGCAGGTCTCAATGAATTTTTTAAAGAATAAAAATTCAAACTGCGTATTTGTTCAGAAAACGTCAACTATTTCAATTTGCAGCTGTGAATCATCCGTCAAAATTGATCTCCTTCTATTTGAGCTTCAGTGAACGACTTCTGATTGGCTTGTAATCATCATTAAACGACAGAAAACTCAAATGACCAATTTTGATGACATTACTCATCATTTTGAAGTTAGAAAGAATCCATTTCTTTTAAATGAAGTTCCAAATCATCTTTTTTTTTTTAATATTAGTAATACTTTTAAATATATCACTTTCCAATTTCTGAAGGAAAAGGATTTCAATAAGTGCAAAATAAGTACATGGTTATAGTTATAAAAATATTTATGTTTGTCATGTTTATATAAATGTTTGTAAAAAAACTGGTTTGTTGACAAAACAAGACATTTATTCTTCTAAAAGTTTAATTTTAGTAACAGAGAAATATTTGATGTAATTCCTTAAATGTAATTTTGTAATTAATTATTAAATATCAATTTAGATTATAAAATAACAATTATTTAAATCTCCAACTGATATTCTTCGAATGTTAATTATTCCTTAATTTAGAAACTTTCCGTTTCTTCTCCTAAAAACATTAAAAGTTGCAAATCTTTTGAACAATTCTTTGTAATTAAAAATACGATACTTGTGAGATTAGTTATGTGATAGCAAAACAAGCGAAGACACCTTCCAAAGTTTTAGTAAAAAGTGGTGAGTATATCAGAAGCAATTTATATTGTGAAACAGGTAAGTTTTCTAACATCAACTACTACCTAAGAAAATAAAGTAAAAAAATACAAAAAAAAAATTTCTCCAATAACTTATCAAATTTATAATGCACGATTTCTATAAAATCCTCTTTATACAATTGTGATCTTTATTTTGTTTATCTGTGACGTCTCCATTTCATTTCCATTGAACGACTTTTTTTTAATCATTATATTTTTTCCCTACTATGCTTAGTTTTACTTTTTATAATGAGAAAGGTAGATTTTTAGTCTGTTTATGTTTTAAAGGTGTTTGTCATTTCTCTGAAGTGTTTGGATGTCACAGTTGAAGGATACTGAAGTATCTTCGTAACACGTATAAACTTCAAATGCCACTACATTACGAGTTTTTAATCTATTTCATATCTTGCAACTTCACTATTTGTAATTTTCTGTTTTAATCCTTATTGGTAAAAGTTTTTTATACTATATTTAAAACAGGTCTACTGGAATATCACAAAACAAAACACATGTCTTCTGTCGCTCCCGTCTCTTTGTCTGCACTCTGAGGAAATCTTGGGATATAAGATTTGATGAGTCTCAGTAAGTCCGAAACATTGTCCTACAAAGTCCTAAAACATCAACTAATAAAAAGCTTATCTTCTATCTTCCCTAAACTACAAGAAAATTATAATTAAAAACGAGGTAGAGTTAGTGCTAACCAAACGTCGAATACCTTCATGATAAAACTATTATTTCAAAAGATAGTAATAGTTTTAATTTACCAAATTAACCTTTAGCTTTTCTAGGTAATTTATAGGAACAACAGCGCTTTAAAGAGAGTCTATTTTTTTGAATTGAGGGGGAGGGGGTCCTGTTTTTGCTGTATTATCAGAATACAGAAAACTCACGGAAAATAACTTCTGTACAACCGCCATTACTGAAATTCTACTGCAATTTTGAACTCAAATATTGGTCTGATACAGATAAAAATTAATAGGATCTTCTTTTTAATAACCTAAACCTATCTGTAGTATTTTAGCTTTCTATTTTCTAAAGATAAACTATTCAAAAAATACAAGGTTTTTGTTTATTTATCTTGATCTCCGACGGATGGACAACTTATAATTCTGAAGCTTTTTTCTTTCTATTGTCCTCCAAATGAGAAATGGCCGGCGAAAGTTTGAACTGCGCAGCCCTTCCGGTAGCTGATCAATTATGTTTTCCTGTCACAATGGACGATGGCGTCTGTTTTCACTGAGAAAGACATGTTGATAACGCCAAATTAAAACTTCTCTCGACTATTTAGCGTTATTTCAATACCAGTTGCTAACAATAAGTATTTATATAAATAAATAAATATATATTATTTATAAATACAATGCTCTTTTGCAAAGTAACAAGCGATTTACCGTAATGGCGGCGTCCTGTCATAAAATCAGACGGAAGTGCCTGACCAGACTAATCGATCATACATGCGCAGATGTCACAAAAACAGGGCGGCCATCTCTCATTTGGAGGACAAAGGTATATGTTAAGGCTTATTACTCGATCTGCAAACCCCGTTAGTACCTTGATTTTTTCTGAAACAAAAGTGAACATTTCTTCTTTTTCATTTTTTTTTGTTGAATCAATTCATGAGTAACATTCAATTAACTCAATTTGATATACTTTTTTTTCCTCCACTAATTTTTTCCTCTTATAAATTGAGAAAAGCTTTAAAATGAATAAGTCTATTTTGATTACAAGTGATGGTAATAAAAATAGAAATCAGCACGTGCACTTCTCTTCCTCCTCCCATGAGTTTTTTTTTTTTCAAAAGAGATCTTTAGGCAAACATCTTAAAAGTCATGCGCCGTCATTTTGGTTGTTGCTAGGCAACCAACACTCAACAATAGAAAGAAATGCGAAGTGACAGATTCTATTACCAACGGAAAAGGAAAAAAAAAAAAGGACGATTCAGGTGGAATCTCACAAAGTAAAACACAATGAATAAAGGAAAGTAAATGGAAAAAGAATTACGAAGGAAATGGATTTGGACAGGAGAAGAAAAAGCGATTAAAATTAAACTGACGAACAAATAAAGATAAAATAGTTTTAACATAAGAACGAATTCACAAGATCTCTTTGGTTGAATAATTCTGATGAGCAGAAGTAGATCGTAAAACAATATAGGAAAATAGAGCTTCATTTAATGCTTATATTAAAGGTTATAACAATACCAATATATAATGTATAGTAAACGATTTGAATTAAAAGTACTTTAGAATGAAATAGGTACTTGGACTTTGATCAAGACATCTCAAGAAGAATGTGAATTGAAAGACTTGATGAGACTGGGGAAGTCGGATTCAATTCTCCGAGATGGCAGGGATTTTTCTTGCTTCTGATTCTTTCACGAGAATGATAGGCAGGCGAGCGTTGGACTGGCCATTCGACCTTAATTAAGTCTCAAGATCAAGAAATGCTGGAAGGCTTATCTCGAGCGACCCTAATGGGTCTTTTATGTTTAGTGAAGACAATTGCCAAAAGATTCATTTCATTTAAGGCAGTTCCAAGTAAATGAATGGAAATTTCTGTGAAGACATTGCAAAAAAAAACAAGGGAAGTGCGAGACCTCGAACGCTGAGAATCCCACGAAAATGTGCTTAGAATATAAATCGCTCATCTCAAAAACAGTGGTATGAGTCATTCTCATGAATAAAACTGTCACGTCTTATCACGAGAGACATTTGAATGATCACCTATTGAAGGTACAAGAGAGGAACTTTAGTACTGCGAAGAAACATAATATCGATATAATAGGACCAAAAACACACATATTTCAATGTCGTGACTATATTGCATCGTGAAGAAGTACATATCAAGAGGTTGGCAATATTTTGTTGTCTTCGGCGGCAATATCTTGAGATTAAGTATGTGTTAGTGCAGATACAACATGTCACCGTCGGTTGGTGCTAGCAGCCAACAGTTGAGTTTTGCATGGGAATGACTCATAACTCTGTTTTTTGGCATGAGCGATTAATATTCTCAGCATATGCGGTTCTCAGCATTCGAGGTCCCTTGTAAGAAGTCCCTTTGAAGAGTGTTTATTGTAACTCATTCAGTTTGATTTGCTTAAATTGATGGATCTATGAAACCTCAACAAGCTATGGATTATTAAAACTATTAATTATTAAAACTATGCTGTAACTATTAGTACTCTAGGTAATAGTACTCTAGGTTTGTTGATTTTGATACAAAGTTGAAGCATAAATAGATTCTTGGGGTCGAAATACGTCGTAAAGATAAAGAACAGTGAATAGAACACTTAAAATGAATTCACAGCCAAGGGTAAAAATAAACAACAAACTTCATTTATTTCAATATTTCTAGTGGAGAATTGGAGTTTGGGTCGCCAACAATAATTTTCTTGCTTTAATTTTCTTGATTACCAATGGATCAGAAGCCTGTAAATACATCTTCAGTGAAAATTTCACTTTAAATTTGATTTTGAAAACGGAAAAAAATAGAGAATGCAAAAATTCGTTTGATTTCACGCATCGACGACAATCTGGGACAGCTGTTTCGTCCTTATTAGGGCTCATCAGCCAGATTTAGCCTCGATGATCAAGCTCAGAACGCGTGAAAGCCTATGGTTCCTTCTCCCGATCTCGGAAGTGGGACTCGCCAAAAAGCAAACAACAATAGAAAAATCGCTATAACCAGTACAGCACAATTACCTTAGGCCGCTAAGCGCTGGACACAAAAGGCACTTTACTGGTTTAAAAATTAGTACAATTTGTTTTCGTTCTAACCTTTTTAGCGACCTCGAAGTTAGGAGCTTTTAGAATATGTGGGCAATGTAAAAAGCCCTGTACAGCCCAAAGAGGGAGCACATTGAAGAGTCACATCTCATTGGTCTCCCTATGGTCTCGAAGTTTGGAAGCTTTTAGTGTAATGTAAAAAGCCCTGCACAGCCCAAGGGAGGGAATCACAATGAGGAGCACAATGAGAAGTCACATTTCGTGGACTCCCTATGGCCTCGAAGTTTGGAAAGGGGCGATTTCCGGTCCAGGCGACTGAAAAACAATTGCAATTGATAAAATTAGGATCTGTAAGTTCCCGAATCGATTATGTTGAGAACGAATACGATATCCTTGATCCAATGCGACCATTTTACAGTTCAGGCATTCACCCCAAAATGACTGAACTCAATGCGGGCATCGCTTGAGTTTTATTCAAGCGACTGTAATTCAAGATCAAGTAAAATTTCTCCCTTGAATTACAATAGCTTGAATAAATGTGTTTTGCGCGCCATTCAATATTATTGTGTCTTTTTTAACCATACAAGTGTTTGATAGATTGTACGGTTTGTTTTGTGCTCATTACAGAATTGTGAATTTGACTTATCTCTGATAAATAATAAACGTAGAAACATCTACCGTCATCGTATCTTTGACGCTAAAAATGTAAGAACACATTTTGAAAAAAAAATAAAACTAAAATAAATAATTAAGTAAGTAAGTAAATAAATAATTAATGATTGTTTTCGCAAGAAATAATAAAGTAGCAATCATTTCTTTTATTATTATTACTTTTCTATATTTTTAATTTATTAAAATGAAATTTTACTAAGTTTCAAATCCTCTTTAATTCCTTATGAAAAACAAGGCAAGTGAAATTCAAAGTCACCACAAAAATCAATATCATTTTAATCTACGGAAATAGTAAAGAAAAGGCACAGACCAGAACTTGGTTTTCTCTGAAACAAAATAAATTTCTAATATAAATGTATATTTAATTTCCAGTTCTGTGGAACCAATTTCAATTTTGGTTAAATTCCCTTTTTCCAACTTTGTCCATTTGACATTAATATTTAAAATCAATATTAGCTTCAAGTACTTTAAAACAGAAGAAGACGAAGTAGTTCGTTCGTTCGTTCGTTCTTTCTTTCCATTTCTTTAATAGGATCAAGAAGATGGATGAGAAACAGACCGGAGCCACCAAAAACATTTCGCTCCGAAATTATCATATTTCCGATTGATCTGGACTCTCGAGTTATGTCTGGAGAACGATCGAAGCACGAGCTCCTCTTGTTTTTACCTAATTCCTTTAAGACAGTGGTTCTCAAATCCTTTCAAAGGTAAAACTGAGATCAGCTCATGTTTTTCAGGGGAGGAGGGATGAACAGGAAGAACAGAGGATAATAAACTTCTGAAATAACAACGATAAAGCAAGAGATTCTGTCTCTGCAACTTCCCACAATGGAACTCTATTACACTTCCGTTTTCTGTATTCCTCCGACCGTTGTCTTAACAACATCAGGCGTATTCTGAGAATCAGGAACTCATTTTCTTCATTTTAGTTTTATTATTCGGTCGAAAACTTGAACACATCGATTTGTCTTCCCAAGCTATTACAATTACACTACAACCTCGTTTATCCGGCCCTCGTTGATCCGGATGTCCGGATAATTCGGATCAGATTTGTAGACATTTTTTTATTATTTAATGTTCACATTGATAATAATTTTAACTATGATAACAAGAACATAACTATAAGTACGCCAAACATTCGCTTTTTATTTTGATTAAATATACAATAAATTACGGTAATAAAATGTTTTTGTCGAGTTTAAGAAAGCTTTACTAGAGTAATTTTGTTACAAAATATAGTTTTTTATCGTAATAAACGGTAAGTCAGCTTATTTAACGATTTGTTTTGCTTATTACCCATATTACCCGGATTATCCGGATTTTCGATTTTCCGTATTGCCTTTGGTCCCAGTTAGTCCGGATAAACGAGGTTGTAGTGTACTACATTTTTTAATATTGATAAATTTTATTTTTTATTCATGTATTTATTTCGTTTAAAGTCTAAAAATGAAATTTAAATCTTAATAGTGATTCTTAGGTCAGTAGATTAAAAGTAACAATGCAGCAGCTGATTGATTGAAGTTTATTAAATAAATTAAAGAATAAAAAGCTTACTTTCTTTCAAATGTCGCATATTTTTCGTTTTCGTTTGTCAAACCATACAAAGCAAACAACGAAATATCTCATGTATTTGTGCTAATACTTGCAGAATACAAACAAATATCTTCACGCTTTTCGTTTGATGATATTTAATAAATACTTAATTACCTAAATCCAATGAATTTTCATCATATCTAAGACAGCAAATGACAATGAATTTTTAAATGGATTTTTAAAATAACAGAACTTCTTAGTTTGAGGCTTATGTTACGAGAGGAGCTTTTGTTACACAGATATAACAGAGATTTCCCGTAACGAAATTTTGAAGCGTAACAACTGGAATGTGTGAATGTTTCCGCCAAGTTTTAAGAAGACCTGTTCATAGGCTGAGGATTTTACACAGCCCCTATTGATTGTGTGATCCTCGCTTTCCTTCACAAAATAGGACTAAAAACATCTTATCATACTCGAAACAACAAAATAATTTCCGGTTTCTGATAAAAGAGATTTCTTATTCCGTAGTTGAATCCAACTTTTATTCAAATATTTATTTCAATCAATACAATTTTAAATTGGAAGGGATCCCTGTTTATTTGGTGAATCTAATTCTATTTAATTCTTTTTTCTTGGTGTGGCGATTGACGAGTGGCGGGTGTTTTTCTCTTGGGTAGAGTAAATAGCTTCGCCTTTTCTCCTCTGAGACATATCAAAGGGATCTCGACAAGAAAAAGGAAATTGAAAATGTGGCCCCCAGTTCAATGACCCCCTTCCGTTCGATCTCATCAGCTCCCTCCCAACAAACCAAAACAGGCAAAATCAACCCATCCCCACCCCCAAATAAACAGATTAATTTCAGCCCCGAAAAAAAAAATTACTCCTTCCTTCTGAAAGAATGAAATTCTTTTATAGAAATTGTCATTAATCAAAGCGTGGTTTTTCTTTTCAATAAATGATAAAAGAAATGGAAAGAAACGGTTTTTGATTTATGGACCCTGGAGAGGAGGTTTTTTTTTTTTTATCATAATCTTTATTACGATTATAAATCTTGATTCTGTCCGTTCACCTGTTACTCCCAAAAAACCCAATTTAAATGATTTGACGAATAATGTTATTAAACTCAATGAGTTAATTAGAAAAACAATTTGATTAAAGTTCAAATTACAAATTGTAATTAATTCCATCAATAAAATTAAAGAAAAAAAAAGGTTAATTATATTTTTATCATATAGATGTGCACATTTATCATATATAAATGTATATAAATGGTCTTCGATTATTACAACTTACAATTTAATTATACATTATAATTCTTGTATAAATTATGTTTTAATTGCCCAATTTATATATATATAGTAGATTTTTTTTAATTAGGTAAAAAAAAGGAATTAAAAAATAATTTATTCAAGAATTATAATGTATAATTAAACTGTAAGAGTTATAGTAATCGAAGACCATTAATTACAGCATAAATATAGTCTGAAACATTACCGTTTATTTATGCTAATAATGCTGCTAATAACATTACAAAAACGCCATGAAAAAAAAATAATAATAATAATAACCGGGAAGTCATTTCAGTCAATAATTTAAGTAAAACTAACGAAATAAATAAATAAACTCACTGGCTTTTTAATAAGTTCCTATCCTGCATTTTCTCTTCTAAATAATGTTTTTTTAAGCAAAACACTGGAATTGAAGGAAATTGGGAATTCAAATAAGAAGCAAAAACAACTCCTTCCTCCTCACAAAGAAACAGAAAAATAAAGTAGACCTTAAAAATACGGGGTTTTTAATTTCCTGTTTTACTTCTTTGTTGTTGATTCTTTTAATCATAAAAGGTAAATAAAGGAATAACTATTGAATATAATATCTTCCCTTTGCTTAGAATAGATTAAATTCATAAATACTTAACTATCCTACATTCAATTAATTTCAATGAAATCATATGAATAAA
Organism: Thereuonema tuberculata; assembly: GCA_023159025.1. Taxonomy (NCBI): domain Eukaryota; kingdom Metazoa; phylum Arthropoda; class Chilopoda; order Scutigeromorpha; family Scutigeridae; genus Thereuonema; species Thereuonema tuberculata. The sequence goes on along the minus strand of JAFIDM010000007.1, from coordinate 26,322,489 downwards.
TAAAGAAATAAAAACGAATTTTGATTAACTATTAGATTTTAAACAGTAATTCATTGTCTATTATGTGTAAGAGTCCATTCTAGGCTTCTTATGTTTTCTGTAAAAAATTTTCCACCTTCAGCTGCAATTTTGTTGTAAAGGAAAAAGAAATTCAAATATAAAAGTTTCTTCTTTTCTTGTCCATCAATGTGTACGCCAAGTTTATGGAAGATTCATTCACGAGTTCAAAATGAAGGAGAACGGATATACAAACAGACAGACAGATAGTCTGATATTATTATCACTATAAAGAAGCTCAAATGGAATTGGGTTGGTCATGTAGCAAGACATAATGATAATAGATGATGGTTAACAGAAATTCTAAATTGGATTCCGAAGAGTGAAAGGAGGCCTAGAAAGAGTCCACAAGATAACTTTTTTAATTTCATTCACCCATCTTTGTTCGAATCGATTGGAAGAGACAAGCTTTCGACAGAAAGAACTGGAAAAAAACTTGTAGAGACCTTCATCCTGCAGTGAGTTGAAAATGTTGAAAACGAGGATGATGATATCTATTCAATTGTCGATCTGTCTTACACTAATTTTGTAAATGTAATATTTGTTTTAAGTAAATAGACAAATCAGTGTAATAGTATTTCATATATTTCCCAGTTCTTTCTTGGAATAAGACATTTAAATAATACAACGAAAATATCAAGGCATCCTTGTAAAATAAATAAAAACAAAATGAAGGTAAAAATAAAGGTATATCAAAATGGGCGGATCACTGTCTTCGGCTCAATCATAACCCTGACCCGATAGTTGACATCATTTATAAAAATTTAGTTGATAAAAAATAAGATTGATTTTAGAATTGTGTGTGATAAATTGTTGTGTATTTGTATTAATAAGGATAAATCATTGAAAGTCAGTGGAATATCCTTAGACTTTTTTATAAAATTTATAAAAAAAGATAAAAGATTAGTTATCATTTTGGATTTAAAATGAATTCAGTTTCATTATTTCATATGATTGTTTTATGTGAAAGTTTTGTTACACTTTGTTTCTTTTTGTTACTTATTATTTTAAGTGAGGTTGTGTGCATATTGTTGATTTGATGATAGTTCGATATTGTTTTAACGTTAAAATGAAGAAAGGAAGTTCTTTTTTCATTTGCTTTTATTTTTATTTTATTTATGTATAAATACGTATAACCCTGAAGAAGTCTTTTCGGAATAAAAAGACGAAATATTGGTCATGAAGATGTTGGTGGTGTTTCTTCAAGTTTAGTAGACTAAAATGAATAACCCTTTTGTATATTGATTAAAGCATTTACTTTCTTCTAATCCCTTTCGGTATTAAGTGACCAGCTTAGAAGAAATGCAAAAAAATCTTAGTATTCTTATGGTTGGAGAACAAAAGCAG
>JAFIDM010000007.1:26281920-26316085 GCA_023159025.1 Thereuonema tuberculata | reverse complement strand
ATAAGGTTTTAAACGCTAGCTCAAAACAATTGAGGAATGTCAAATTTGAGCTTAATCTTATTTTAAAAATGTAGCATTAATCGAAAAACAACTGGTTATTTAAAAAAATAATGCAATTAGGGGTAATACAGACTTTATCATATAAATTAATTAAATAACTTTTTTGTAATAATAATGTAATTTTAAAAAGGCTAATTTTGATAGTCTTTACGGCGATTTCTTTAACAAACAAAAATTTAAAATAAAAATGTCAAAAACAGAAAAGAAAACACAAGAATACATAACATTAATAAGAAATACAAGCACAGCCATTGTAAAGGAAAATAAAAAAACAACTGAATTTATTACAATAATATAGCTGCTTATTAAAAATTAATACAACGTTGTGTATTATTTAAAGGACGAATTGTCTTTCTTATCACAGATATAAAGATATTATCAATAGTAAAACCTTGATTTCTGTGGATGAAATCTACTATGCGAATACACACACAAGGATTCTAGAATTTTATTTTTTTTTTTTTTTTTTTTTTTTTTTTAATTTTTGGTTTGATAAAGAAGTCGCCGTAAAGTTGTCTTTGTAATATTACGTAAGTTGCTGAAGCAAAGTTATTTAACGAGATTTTATTTTATTACACCTAATTAAATTATTTATAGGTATTTTTATATAGATTCTGTCTGCTTTATTTTACTTCATATTTTTCCTGTTCCCTTTTTCTTCACAAAGAAGATAATAATTACAACAATAAAATAAACATACATTAAGATATTTTGTGGGATTGTGTGTAAATGTTTTTACAACAAAAGAAGCTTTTTTTGCTTTTGGGCCAAATTAAAAAAAAGAAAAAAAGAAGCACGCGCTCGAATTGTTTGACTAAACGTGTCTTTAAATTTACACAGCTAAAAAAAAAACACAGTAATTGTTAAAAAAAGAACTTAAAATTTTTTGTAACTGAGTCGTTTTTAAAAATAAATATACGAAAAACCATTCCCTCACGGCAACATTTGATTACGACAACATCGAAATGTGATTAACGATAAAACTTTGAAAAGGTTATGGGTTTTTATTTGGTTCTTTAATATAATTGTTGTACTTCTTTTAAGGGGTTGAGTAGTTAAACCATTTATTATGAAGAAGGTTGAATACAAATGTATTTATATTATATATTAAAAAATACATGAGTACATGTAGAATTTGACAGAAACTTTTTAACATGTATATACCAGTAAATATTTTTTAAGCCAGGCAGTGATGTGGAATTTGAAAATACCAATACACAGACCATATCACTGTTTCTGTGGAGATACTTGAGATACTTGAATTTACTTAAATACTATAGAACTTTAAAGTATTTGTCTCTTGCCTTTTCTGTTTTTAAAGTTCCATTCAGTTTAAGGTCTAGAATGTGATTGATGGACGCTAAGGACAAAGGAGGTAAGTTTTAGACCCATTTCTCATTCCCTATTTGCCCAAACTTCTTAAAAAAAATTTTCAAAAAATCACAATACCCTATTTCATGATATTTCCTGATAGCAAAATGCAAATCACTGACTTCAGCGATGACTTGTAATTACGAAAGAAAATTCCCAAACAATAGAATGTTAGAAAACCTAGTTATATTTTGTTATTAACAGGTAGAGGAATTTAAGTATTAAATTGTAAGTACTTAACTTCCTCAGCCTGTTAATAACAAAACACAACTAGGTTTTCTAACATTCTATTGTTTGCAACCTTTTATTTAAAATTTACGATCAAATCAAGATAAGTAGAGCCTGAGATACTTATTTTCAAGTGGCGCGATTCTCATTTGAGGGGAAATTACTCGAAACAGGAGAAGAAAATAGAAAGGTAAGAAGGCCCAGTGGGAGGGAGTTTAGATAACAGATGTGTGATGACGATGAAGAAAACGGTGGGGGAAGGTAACTTAACAAGGAGAAAGAAAGGAAACCGACTGACAGGAAACACGTGACTATCGTTCAAAATGGAGATTTCCGGCGTCATTACAGTGTTCGTGTATTAGCGCTTGATGGACTTCAATAACAGTTGATTGGCAATAATCAATGTCCTCCAGAGGGCGTTTAATGAAAGACTCGGGAACCGCGTTCATAAATACAACTTCAAAATCAATTGTACCTTACAGCATCAACTGAGGCGAAAAATATCCTTATTTAGAGTTGACAACACATCACCTACGTTATTTAACAGTAATTATCTACCAATTACCAAAAAGGAAGAAAGGAAAATTTGTAAGCTACAAATGTCTATTATAAATTAATTAGTTAAACCAAATAAAATATAGCAGGAAATTCTACTACTCTTACAGAATAAAATTATATTCCCTGTAAAATTTCAGCATTAGTTTTGGAAGCTTTCTAAATTTATGAATTTAGATATCAAGATAATCGACAAATCGTTTACATTGATCTGGAGATAAATCATAGATTTAATTTTGTTTAAAAAACAAACAAACTGAAATTGACTTTTTTTGTTATTATTGATTCTCAAGGTTTGAGTCTGAACAGAATCTTTTTTTCTTTTTACTCAGTTTCAAATTTTTATTTTTAATTTTTGTCTTTTTTTTTTTTTTTTTGAAGACCTTTCCATTTAATTTTCTAAAATTTAAATACAAATAATATAAATTCAAAATAATGCCACCCAAACATTAAGATTTATAAAATAATTTCGCTGTCTGATGACATGAAAACAGGATGGTTACTGCACAATTCACAGAAACTGTTACTGGATATTTCTAAAGATGATATCAGAAGGTAAACTTAATGTTTTAGTTTCTGTCAATTTTGCTATGATAAAATATTTTTCAGTGAATTCTATTTGCCCCATTATTTGATTGACATAAAAAAAATCCGATGTCTAGTGAGATATAAGTGAGTCTTAGTTCAATAACAATCAAATTACAAACCGAACACTTCGTAATTACTGTATTTTATGATTGTTTGGTGCCAAACCTCCCGAAGGATCCCCTAATAAGTTTTATTTGAAAATTATAACACTGTAAATAATAAATATCGTATAATTAAAAACTTTAATAGCCGGCATTAAAATGTAATTTCTTTTTTGGCCACCATTTCCATTTGTCTGACTGATGTAACTTCAAAAATTCTACTTACTACGAATAACAAATTTTACTACAGTAAAACCTCGTTAAGTCGTCACTCCGCTTAAGTCGTCGTTTTCCTTTGGTCCCGACAAGGTCTCATAGACAATAATGTAAAATAACCCTCTTTTACTCGTCACCAAACTTAATTCTATTCCGGATAACTCGTCACCCTCAAATGGCGAAAAACATCTTTATTCTCAATTTTGCCTGCTATCTTTTCAGCCCCGCCCCTTCACTCTAAGAAAGCCTAGCCTTTACGGGGAATTTTCACATGGGAAATTCACTTGGGAAATTACACACTTCTCGCTGCGACTCTGTCAAGATTAGACGTTTTTCTTGACCGCTACTGAGTGTGATTTTATTTCATAGGGAGTAAGCCCCGAAAATTTAAAAGCGATCGAAATTGTTTTTCTTCCTCCAAATGTAACTGCACTTCTTCAGTCTTTAGATCAAGGGATAATTCTTGACTTTTAACGAAAGTACAAAAAATATCTTGTAAAGGACATGATAAAAGCCTTGGATAGGAATGAAAAGCTAGAAGTTTCGGTTTTAGATACGATTAACTATGTGCACAAAAGTTGGAGTTCCATTTCATTACAAAGTGTTTCGAATTGTTACCAGTAATCAGCACCTTCATCAATCAACACTGTTGGATTATTTTAATTCCAGTAAAAGAAAATAAAATGTGGTAAGTATAAAATGTGTGTTTTTTTTTTATTTTCCACTCATTCATTTGCATGTATTGATTTCTGAAAATCTGTTTTTCCCACCGAATCCTACAGCAATTCATAAAAATATTGTATTTCAGTGTTTTTTTTTTCTTTCTTCAAAAAATGCCCACTCCGCTTAAGTCGTCAAAAATATTCGGTCCCTTGAGTGACGACTTAACGAGGTTTTACTGTATTTTAAAATGTAACTTTCTAATTCATTTTTTCAATGGATTCACAGATTAACGGCTCTTATTTTTTTTTCTCTCTTTTATTTTTATTATGGTTATAAAGAATAATTGAAGACTCATTGAAGCACACTTTCTTTTTACATCAATTTTGGAAATTTTTCATTACTTCAATATTTCGATGACATTGAATTCAATTCCTTTCCTCGTAAAAGACAATTAAAGTTTCCTCCAAATAGCTTGGAAATGGAGAATGATTTCCTTCTTATCTTTCCTCCTTGGGAGGTACCAGACATCAAGGCTTTTGTCGGAGACGAACCACCCTCACCGGCGACACAAAAGACGGCCCCCTACCGGCAAGTGGTAGTGACCCCCAGGGACCAGGTGAGAGACGGACCTGATGACAGGTGGCTCCAGGCAAACAAACCATCATCGTATTATTTTCGTAATAATGATTTCATTAACATCACAACCAAAAGCTCATCAGGGTTTCGTAATAACAGCTCCTTTTCGTGGAACCCCAAGCCGTTAACAATACGGCACTAAGGGACTTCATTATAAGATATTTCAAAAAACGCAGTCTTATTTTAAATATTATAATATTGCATCACTTTAAACCAAATATTAAATCACAAACTTGAAGTTTAAAAGGTAAAGGTCATTAACAACAAATAAATTATTTGTTTAGGATTTTAATAATATTTTGTGGGCGATGATTGTGTATGTAAATCAATTTAAACATTCTTCAGTAGAATATACGTTGAAAACCGAAAATGTAAAGTCTTTCTATTCCGTATGAACATTTTTCCATACAGGAAAAAGTTTCAAGGACCAAGGTCAGGACTTCGAACATACCGCTCTGTTGGTTTTGTAGTCATCGTGTACACGGGTACTCGTTGGTACAGGACGATCTATCCAATATCTGGAAACTGGGCATCAAGAATAAAGTATTTAAATTAATAAAATATCAACACACAATTTCAAGATAAAAATTCTAGTTTATAAAAAGTTAAAATACTTAGTACGTATTTTACATATTGTTTTAACTTTTTATAAACTAGAATTTTTAATTCAAATTAAATTAACAAGAAATGAATTCAGCACAAATATTTAACCAAATTGCCTTTCTGGTTCGATTATCGGGAAGGAATCGGGAACGGTCGTTTCGTCCTACTTGGGACTCATCAGCCCGATCTCCCCGATAAAAGACTCAGAAGGCAAGATACTTAAGTGGAGGTCACCGTCACATCTGGCAGAGACTCCCGCAGAACAAAAAAAATCAACAATAAATGTTGTGCTAATTATCACAACCAAAAACCTCTTCCTAATAACTGATAGTATTGTAGGTTATTTTAATGTAAAGAAACATAATTTAAAGGAGTTTAACGTGCTGTAAAATAATTCAAATTAAATTAACAAGAAATGAATTCAGCACAAATATTTAACCAAATTGAGTTAAATTTGATGACTCCCAAGTAGGACGAAACGGCCGTTCCCAATTCCTTCCCGATACTCGAACCAGAAAGGCAATTTGGTTAAATATTTGTGCTGAACTCATTTCTTGTTAATTTAATTGAATTATTTTACAGCAAGTTAAACTTCTTTAGAATTTTTAATCAAGAAATTATGTGTTGGCATTTTATTAATTTAAACATTTTATCTCATACACTTTAAATTTTTTTTAATATCATGAATAAAGTGTGTTAGTGCACCATCTTACATAAATGAGCTCTTCAGCATTGTTCTGTAGAGAAATGGTCGGTCATACGTTCTGAGCAAGTAGAGAAAGCGATCAGCGTTCATTGTGCCCAACATGAGGACGTACCAAATTTGTGGACATCGTACCATACCACTGTGTTGTCATTGGAAGTGATTGACACTTTATAACTTTTCTCTGGATCATCTTCTGCCCAATAATGGCAGCTGTGAGGGTTCACAAGTCCACCAAATGAAAACTACACCACATGATGTTTTGAAACAAGTTGGATTATCTTCTTTCCATCCTAACATCACTTCAGCAAATACAGTTGTCACAATCCTCATAACAGAGATGGTAATGTAAATCTTTTTACAAAGCTGTCTCAACTGTATAGCATATCATCTTTCTATCAATGCCTGACTGATCGATTTTTGATGGCTCCTTTGGAACATTTCCCGGACATTTGCTGTAATTTCATGAGGCCGTGATGTCGAAGGGTCTACCAGAATGTGGCAAATCTAGTACAGATCCAGTGTGATTAATTTCCTGTGGCATTTCTGATGATTTTAGGGTCAGGTGTTAAATGTTTCTACCATGTTCAGCTCTGAACGATTGCTAAACTTCGTAACTTGCTGCAATTTTCGCTCGCTGTTCTACGCTCAGTATCGGAGGCACTATAGAAATGGTACCGAATAGACTTTAACTTTCTGAAATAACTACCCTTGTAGTATGATTCCTTATTATGTACTTCCTGGGACAGTCTTTCCAGACACCTGTAGTTTATTACAGAGTAGCACACATGTCTCCATATTTAGGGATTGATCTTTCTGTGTGCAGGAAACCTAGTTCCAGTCTGTTGGGTTGGTCCCCGTATTCCAGTTGAGTGGCCCCCAAAGTCCCTAGACCTCAGCCACTCGATATTTACCTCTGGAAGCACTAAAACTCTGGTGTACAACGAAAAGATAAACAACTTCAATTAGCAAAAGGAACAAACACAAAATGTTATTACACCACATTATCAAACATTGGCGCCCGCAGAAATTTTTTCAGGGAGAAGGGGGTAAAATATTTTGGCAATTTATTTCGAAAATTGGAAAATTCCGTTAATTGAAGGGGGGGGGGGGGGGCAAGTGCTCTCTTTACTCGATTGTGCAGATGTCCAAGTTACGAGATATGAATACCGTTTATTTGGAGAAATGCATCCATATGTTTTTTCAATGTAAAAACGGTCATGTAGGACATGTTCTGTAAATAAGTTACAATACGTTTTAATAAAAGATCAATTTCCCTGTTTATGGAATCAGTGCGTACAAAACATAAATAACATAAATTTTTGGAATTTATTGCTTAAGATTTGCTAGAATTGTTTGATAATTGCTTTTAGGGACATCAACTACACTACTGCCAGCATATTTGGTTATAATTTGGCAATAAAAAGAAATATGAATAAAAATTTAAATTGTTGACAAGTGTTTTCGATTGTTTAGCTACCCATCGCATAATAAGGACTGAGCATTCAGCGCCAGGGAGTCAATTTTTGAAGACTGGGAAAGAGGGAGAGGGTTTATTAACAAACTAATCGTGGTCATAATTCAAATTGAACGATAAACAAGCCCCAGATCAAATCAACTGTTAAACCAAGAGGGTGTAGGAGTATTTCTTGGGATAGGAAAGGAGAAGAACAAAAGTTAATGTGTCTGTGTTTTAAGTTGGTCCTTGAATAAGCAATTCAAATTTTTATTTGAAATCTGTTCGCTATTTTAGTTTGATGCATATAAAATAAATAAAGAGAGAACAAAGGAGAAAAAAAATCAATCAAATAATAAGCCTACACACAAATTAAAATAAAAAAACATTTTAAAACGACATGTTTCGATCAGACTAGCTGATCATTGACAAGACTTGTAAATGATCAGCTAGTCTGATCGAAACATGTCGTTTTAATGATATAATGTGATATAATTAATTTATACCTTTCTACTAAATTACTTAGTATGAGAAAAACTCAAATGGAATAAAGCATGCTCAGCCAATAAGTGCAATCGTAATGTAAAGAATATGAATGAAACATTTATATCGTTCCGTTACAGATGGTGCCCGAAGGAAGTCGATTATCCAACATCCGCGTTTTCTTTTTAGCTTAATAGGAAATAGGAAAACAAGATTCCGATCTCAACTATTCAGGAAATAATTTCCTCTATTTACACTTTTTTTTAGGTAAGAAAACAAAATAAATAACAAAGTAAGTAAATAGATAAATCATGCAATTCTAATCTACTAGTCATTATTCATCATAGATTCTCTATTGCGTTCGAAACATAATAAATGTTCCTCTTTAATAAAAGTGAAGCGAATTAAAATTGAATTAATCTATCATCCGAAAAGACTTCATTACAAAATTTCAGAACGTGGATTTAATCAAGAAATTGGATCGATACGAGATCCCTTTTGAAAATGAGAAACAGCAGATCATTTGATAATTACGTCAGTGGGGGGGCGGACGGGGGGGCTAAGAGAGAGAGAGACCTATACACGTACATACAGAGAAGCAATTTCTCTTAGCGTTTGTAGCATCCAATTAGGAAAACATATTAAAATGAGAGAGAGAGAAAAGGAAAAAAAAATGTCTTTTAAATTTGAAATGGAAGATCTGCATATAGATGAAGAATTTAACATTGACGAATAAAAATTTCAGGCGCAGAAAGATAATTGGACAGGAATCTTCTCTTGTGCCGATGTTACTGACCCTTCCTCCCCGCGCAAACGAAAATGGGTCAGTCAGGGATAAAAATAACATTTCATCCCATTAATGCCAAGTCATTTATTAATGCCAGGCAAACAGACCCCGCATTTCCCTTCGCAAATTCAAAATTCAAAAACAATTATAGTCGGATCTTATTTCCCTGGAGATCCCCCCTCATGGAATTGCAATTCCTCGTCTACACGAAAAAGTAAATATTTTCTTAGGTTTTCTTCATTTTCTATCTTCTTCTTTTCCCGTTGTTCTTATTTATATATGTTATTATTTTTCTTTACTTATCCGTTCAAGCAGAATTGATTTTTTTATTTAAACGGAGACGGGAATGAGATTTGGAAAACAAAACAATTCTAGAAAAATATAAAAAGAAAACAAGTTAGAATATTCCGTAACATTTGGAAATCATTAAGAATATAAGGTTAAAGAACATCAGTAGTTGACAAATGCAAGCCATAAATCATTATCTTCCTAATAATAATAATAATTATTATTATTAGAAATATAACACACTACTTATAAAGCCTATAATAAGCTTTGTATGGAATTTAAAACTTTATTTAAATCTATAACAAGAAATACTCAAAATAATTCACAAAAATATACAAAAGGGAGATACAGTACAAACCAAATCTATATGGTAATTTAGGAATACAGGTAGAAATGCCAAAACGAATATTGTTCTGTCATCCAATATTATTAAGTTATTGGGTTGTTTTTTTAGTGAATTGAAATTTCGTTGCACTCACTTAAAACTGTGAAAGTTGAAATTTTGCAATGGAAAGTTGTACGAATGAAAATGTGCAGTTCATCGTCCAACCTGGTAAATCCATTGTGCGGAGGCAGGTGTTAAGATACAAGAAAGAAAAAAACGACAACAACAGAAGACTCAAAAAAAAAATAAGAGAAACCGTTTAGTGTGTAAATATTTCACGCCCCAGTTGCGGTGTAGTTCAGTGCCTTATGGATATATGGTGGATTCTTATTGGCTGTTCCAAGAGGCATCTACCTCCCCAAGGTCAATGATTGCAATTCTTGTGTTAATTCTTTTGAATTGAGTTACCTTGAAAGGAATCTGTTTCCCGCGCATCCAGGCCACCTTCCTTCCAACAACCAATTGAATAAATATTTTGAAAAAAGAAAAGGAGATGGAATGTTTCGTCTTTTTTCTTTGGATAAAAAAACAAACGGAAAAAAAAACAAAAACAAATACAACATCAATCAGTTGCTGGTCATCAACTATTCAGAGTGTGATTGTTTCTACAATTATAATGGGGAATTCAAAGCAGTTATCCAAATTCAGGACGAACATTTTCCCGCTCACTTCAGTGGATCCTCATCGGAAGTTCTCTAATTCTTTTTATTTTTATTTTTCGTTTTTTTCTTTTGTTTTAAACATATATTTTCTGCTATCTTCTTTTTGACTCTATAACGTAGAAGACAAGGGAAGATAAAAGTCAACTTTAAAAAAACAAAACAAAACATACAAGCTTAAATAAACTGAACAATTTATAAAAATATAACTGATCAAATACTAAAAAAAAATATTCACACAATCTTTTTTTTTTTTATTATCACATATCATCAATTACATTTTAGAACATATAGTGTATACATTTTCAATATACAGTGAAGCTCGGCTATAACACGGTTGTTTATATCGCGAATTCGGATGTAACGCGATTTATACTCCTTCTATTTTGGAAAAGGTGTGTAATTATAAAATTGTGGGGATGTGGCTGCCTCGAAGAAGCAGAAGACCATCAGCGAATTTTTCAAGAGGGCCTGAGAATATGTCTGTGTTATGTTTTGTGCATTAGTATTACTGTAGTTTACAACCTGATGGTACAGTATAATTTTTTATGAAAATAAAATCAAAGATATAAATTAATATGCTTGTTTCCTTATTATTTACAGTAATTGAGACTCTACACCCACCCTAATGTCACGAAAATGCGTAAAATATATATTTAAAAAAAATACCAGAATCGTGGACTTTTTCGTTTAATCAAATACCGTAAGAAAACAGAAATATGAAGATTTTGGCTAATATATTGAAAAGGTAATTCAATATAATGAATTATTGTATTGAAAAGGTAATGATTTATGAATACTTATAGATATAAAATTCTCTCACATCGCTCTGTATGATGTAGGTATTAAATCGAATTGGAATCGTGTGGGCGATAATAGGTTCGAGTATACGACATTTGACATCGCGAAGTAAAAAAAGCTCGGGCAGATCGCGATCTTCGAGGTCTTGGATCCGAAAGATCGCGATATAACCGAGCTTCACTGTATTTCAAAGAAGTTGATTTTTCTTTTTCCTTTGTCGTAAGACTTACCACAGAATCAATGGAAGATGGATGAAAAAGTATGTATAAAAAAGAAAGATATAAAGAAAAGTGTAGATAGCCTTTTTTTATTGTTATTATTATTTGTTTCATTGGGTAATGATTTTTTATCGGCAAAATAGTCTGCAATTTCCTTACACTGGGGCGTATGAAACAAATCAAACCAAAAAAAAATATTTTTTTTATTTTTTAAAAATTTAAAGATAACACACTTTTTCTTATAATTAGCATTGAAAAGTAGTAATTGAAACAATAATTTATTTATTTTTATGGGGAAAGGGCAACCATTTTATTATTTATTTTTTTCTATACACTAGATCGGAAAAAACGGAATCCGAAAATGGAAGAAATTCGGCATTTTGGCTTTTTTCATAGTTTTGTTTGAATTTAAAATCATTTTAATAATAATAATAATAAAAATATTTTTTTAAGAATTTAACTTTTATTATTAAGCTTTTTTTTTAAAAAAGAAAAACCAACAACACAGATATTGAAGTTTTTGGCAAGTAAATTAAACGAACAAATAAAAAGAAAAAAAAAAAACAACTTTATATTTTCTTTTTGATTCGAATCAAAATAATCAATCATCCGGCTTTTCTTTGCTTTTTTTCTTTCCTGACAAGACAAATCGATTTTCTCTTTTCTTTATTGCTTTCACAAATCATATTTTCTCTTAATATTTAAAGGAACAATGTGATTGGTTTTTGTAGAAGAAGTAAAAGCAATTCATTTGTGACCTTGTAGTCAGTGTCTTAATCTCAGTCCCGTTTTCTTTCTACAGAAGATCACAGCTCTGTTTTATGCCGCCAAAGAAAATAGTTCTAATTTCTTGATGTAAGAAACGGTTGTTAAACGAGAATTAAAAGTTTGTAAAAATCATCCCACTTTTTTTAAATTAAAAAATTGATTTTAAAATTAAGCCTAAACTGTGCTAAGGCTTAACGATCTGTGTTCAATATTCCTTCGTAAACAATTCTCTCGTTTTTTCCGAAGTCACACCAATGTCCAAAATTGTACAATACTTAAATAAAAATACAACACAATACTTCAGTAATCAACTTATATAATTTGCTAATTTCGTCGTCTGTCTGTAACTCGATATAATTAAACTATTAAGGTAGATCCAAGGTTCTCAATGGTACCATTGAATCAAGGGTACTCAAATTGGATAAAATATTAGTCCATTTTGTCATTCCATGTTGTTTCCATGAAATTTTACCTGAAATTCTAACAAAACATACGTTCAAAACCAAATAATTTTGTTATCACTGCACCGATTTTAATGAAATTTGGCATACTTACTCAGTTTTTTAATCTGATTTTGAAAAATCAAAACCATTTTTGCCGTAGAAGCTTCGTTCACAAGTTAGCGCAGTATTTAGATTATACAAAGGTGAGTTTTAAATGCCTTTCGGCGTTATGAGTCAAAAATAATAATTATTCTTTAGATAAATTAAACTTTAGATATGGTTGGTATTTCGTTTTTCTTTTTGGGTGGAAAATGATCCTTTATATTAAACTCTCAGAACCTATATTACAGGTGTACAGGTAAGAAGTACACCTAAATAGGTCTGGTAAACATTAAAAAAAAAAAAAAAAAAAAATTCAAATCAAATCATCAATCGAATCAAATATATATATATATATGTATATTGGCTAAGTTCGTCTGTCTGTCTGTAACTCGATATAATTAAGCTATTAAGATAGATCCAACGGTTCTCAATGGTACCATTGACTCAAAAGTACTGAAATTGGATGAAAATATTAGTTCATTGTGTCATTCCATGTTGTTTCCATGAAAATTTATTCTTGGGAACTGACCTCGACAACTGAAATTCTAACAAAACATACGATCAAAACCAAATAATTTTGTTACCACTGCATCCATTTTAATGAAATTTAGCATACTTACTCAGTTGTTTATGCTGATTTCGAAACCCAAAACCATTTTTGCCGTAGAAGCTTCGTTCACAAGTTAGCACAGTATTTAGATTACATTATATTTGATAGTTGATAATCAAATGATTTTTCAGATTTTTTTATGCCAGTCGTCCGACAGGCTTTGCTGCTAGTCTCAAATATAATTAACAAAAGAATCACAACAAGATCAAATGATTTTTATAGTTTTTCTTCAAAATTACTTTTATTGAAAGGCGAAATTACAATGAATGAATGAAATCCTTTATTGAGTATTTAAATTTCTTAATTCAAAGGCAAATATTTTAATTTTATTTTTTTTAAAATAAACATGTATTCACTTTCAGTTAATTGCAATTTTATTAGCAATGTCTGAAGTGAATTATGCTCGAATACAGCGTGAATGTGTCGGCGGAAGGATACATTACGTCATTTCCTCAGCCATCTGCGAAAACTTAAGGATAAAGTTCTTTTTGGAACTTCTTGTTAATACAAAAATTAGTAAAGAAAAAAAAAATCAAGGTAGGAAAATTTATTTAGAATATAGTAAAATAAGGTATTTTTTTGCAATAGGAATCCGGATAAAATTGATCTGAAAACTATTTTTCCCTTTGATGACAATTTCTATTTGTGAAAACAAGATTAATAAAAATGTATGGAATTCAAAGTCCTTTATCTTTCGACATTTTAATAAAGTGCGCATGACAGTCTTCAACTTGAAATTGATCGAAATAAAAATACTTCAAATGCTTTAAAGCAAAATTAATAATAATACAAAAGTTGTCTAAAAAAAAAAAAAAAAAAAAAAAAATCCATCAGAAAAGCTGAGATGTATTATTATTACAGCTCTGAATGTTTGTAAAGTCTTAATCCATGTCTTTAATCCATCCTCCTGAAGTTAAATCAAATGTAAACATTTAAAAAATTTCTTACTCCGGATTGAAATTTGAAATTTTTTCTTCGAATTTCCTAATTATTTAGGCTTATGGTTTTACCTACTGTTTTATGGTGTCACCACTCATCAGCTGATAAACGAATGTTACTACGAAGTAAATCGAAGAGTTCCCGAGTCACAAGTAACTGCTTAACACTAAAACAAAGTATTAAATAGAAAATTGTTGAAAAATTCAAATCAAATGTTTGTGAAGGTTCACAGTAGGGTTTTCCAAAGATTTCTAAAATTTGCAAACCAAAGTAAGATAGCCAAGATATAAAATTAAAACTTATTAATAATATTTACTTTTTAATTGTATTTGTTTGCTTTTTAGTTTTAACATCTGTTTCTTTTTATTACAAAGTATATTTATAAAATAGTCAAAAAGAATAGGAAAACAATAAAATGTTAATTTATGATTTGTCAGTTACGCTTTTAATAAAAACTAATTGTCAGCTGTTGTTAACGGGTTATTACTTTTGAATAAGCGTTCAGCCAACCATTGACAAAACTCTGTCAGTTTTAACAAAAGACAGGAACAGCAAAGGGGGGGCTGCTCCTCGTTCAAAACAATTTTGTTTCATTCCAATGCAAAAGAGGAAATATCATTCTGTCTCATTTCATTTGGGGGGAGGGGAACGAATCGATTTACATTAGAGGCCTTAAAGGGACGCTTACATCAGTTAATTTCTCAACCCATTGCTAAACAAAACAAAGACCTGTGCTATCATATGATGTAATCGATTAGCATCTAATAATGTATCTCAATGTTAAAGGATTCGCTTAAGTTGTCGTAGGAGCTTTCAATTGTCCTTCGTAGAAAGTAAAAGATTCAAGATCTGTTTTAATAACAGTTTTATATTGCAGGTTCGTCCTTTTTTGGCCAGTGTGTGTGTTTGTATACAAAGTATATTAATATATATATAATTTTAAATTAAATTATTAAATATACAAATCCATCCCAACAAACTTCTTCAAATTATTTACATTCTTCATATGGCAAATTTTCGGAAAGTCCCTCTGTCCTTTTTCAAGCTATTTTTCAATAAAGACTATGAAAACAAAAGAGAAACATGATATGACATATTCTCGATTCCAAGAAATAAACTCACATCTCAACAATGGAATAATATCTTTGTATTTGAATAATGCTAAACCATATCAGCAAAAACCATTTAACACAAACCAAGAAAAAAAAGATCATAAAGTTATTAAGCGTAATTAATAGACTAATTCTTTGAGAATTAAATTTTTTGTATTCAAAGAATTAGTTTATTAATTTTGCTTAATAACTTTATGATCATTTTTGGTTTGTTAAATGTTTTTTTAGCGATATGGTTTAGTATTATTCAAATACAAAGATGTTATTCCACTGTTGAGATGTGAGTTTATTTGTTTTTATGGATAATATTTGTTTCTCTTTTATTGTCTAGTCTTTATTTATCAAATAGAAATAGAAATCGATCGCAAGAAGGCACCAAAGCTAAAGTTAGGATTCGCACTTTGAGTTTCTATTTGAATTATTCAGGGCACGTTAAACCTCTTTTAATCTTTATTTATCAATAGCTTGAAAAAGGATTAAGTAAATTTTCCGAAAATTACCAATGTATTGTAGAAGTTTGTTGTGATGGATTTTAATTCATTAAAATGAAGAGAAGTGGACTATGAAGGAGGTATGATATTAAATATAAAAGTTATATAAAGACTGGAAAAATTAAAAAAAAAACTAAATAAAAGAAACTGGTAATATTTAAGAAATAAGAAGCCGATTTGGGAAACAGAAAATTTAGAAAAGGATGATCTCAGAAGAGTTTGTAGTAAAGTAATTTAATAGTTTTATTTCGAGATATCGTCGTATTGACATTGAATACCAATGTGTATTTTGATTTCTAATTCCTAAATCAATAACTCCTTGTAATATGGTAACAAACTCAAGAGATCTTCCTTCTAAGAACCAAAACCATCCAATAATGGAGGAGGCATCTAGAACAAGAGACCCCACCTTCATCAAAACAACGATGAATGGCCGCCTCAGTCCCCGACTGGAATCCGATGGATTATTCAGCATAGGATTCCTTCATAAAAGAACTATGGCTGTCAAAAAGACAATTTCACTGAAAATGGACTCAAGGAAGAAATCAGCGGAAGGATGTCACCTTAGATGAGGTTCGGAAGTGCATCTCCCAGTGAAAGAAAGGATTGAGGGCAGTTTGCCAATAGGGAGGTGGTTACATTGACTATTTGTTTAAGTATGTTAAGTATAAATTCATATTCCACGGGAAAATATTTTTTTTTTTAATTTTTCAGTCGTAATAATACTGTACAACCCATGTATTTGAAACCTGCAACAGTTATAGATTATAACCATCTGTTAATGTGTGTCTAATCTCCATCCCATAAAAATTGGCTCCATCTTGAAGCTATTAAACTTTGAATTCAAACTTTGAATTAAATAATTTGTTTTTGGCCACCCGATATACAATATATATTGATACTCAATTTTATGCAAATATATTATCTCAAAAAAGTAAATTGTATGAAAAGCTAAGTTGTAAAACAATATATTGCCAAATCCTTACTAAGGGTTTGGTATTATCATAATCACGTGTCCCTAATTGGGTGCAGAGAGAGAGAGATGAGGATAAGCATCATAACCCGTCTCCCAGACCAAATTCCTGGAATATATATGTTGTGTAATAAATTATATATTTTTTTCTTTAATTAAATGAGGGTAGTTAATTAATTTTCAGTGGCAGTTAAACGCAGTTTTTAACAATTTCTGTAGGTGTCCTTTTAGTCACAGCAATAAGTTCCTAAAAAAAATTGTATATTTCGCTGTAAAACTGATAATTTTCCTTTTACACTTTTGCTCAAAAATTAAAAATAATATTGTTTCGCTACTATGGTCAGAATAAAGAATAACAGCTCCCTACAACAGCAATTCACCACCACGAAAGTGCTCAATATGCTGTCTGATGATCTGTCATATTGACGTATCGATACAGCACCTGTCTTACGAGAATATCAATCTGTTATCAGAACACTCTTGTACCTGATCTTGTGTCCTAATCTCCTGAGGAGTTCTAGGCGGACGATGTCTTGCAACACGTCTCCTTATTGTTCAATCACATTTAAATCGAGAGATCGAGTTGACCACTCTCAGCTCTAGATTCCTTTGTTTCCAGGTTATCATCTACTAAGCCTTATGATTTAAAGTATTTACTTCCACCCATAAACAGAAAGTAGAGTGTCATTGCACTCCTGAAGAGCTGGACTTACTGTTACGAATGACTCCGTGATATTTCTGACCTATTAGAACCATAACACGTGAAGGGAACCCAACCTGATGCCGTACAATGATACCCTCCGCCATTATGATCCTGTATTAAACGAAACTCATCTCTACTGTCCTTTGTTCAAGTACGACATTCTCTGGACCAGTCTAACGAGCTCTTCTACGAGCTGCAGTCAAGGGCTGCATCTTGTAAGCCTTACTAAGCCTTACTGGTAAGCTGGAGCAGTCGACTGTACAAGATTGCCTGGAAACAGTCTTGTCGTTGCCGGAAAGTGTCTGGCAAGACACCCTGTTTTATTCGTTTCTATAGTCTGGAAGTTAGTGACAAGTAATGGCCTTGTTCTGCAATTGTAATGTGTAGACGTCCAGTGCTGAAGCGTCGACTGACATTTCCATCTTATTGGAACTTCTGCCAGACTTTAGAAATGATATTTTGCGGAAGGTGCAGCACATGGGACAGTGGTATCTGGGTTTGACCAAACTTGAGTCATCCTTTGATTTTTCCCCGCTTAACATCAGCAATATGGGTTCGCTGAGCTACATTTAATTTGGTAAAAATCACTGTCTCATCAACGTACATCACAGCACCTGCTCTGTTCTGCAACTCTACATGTCTGACTATGATTCCTCTACTGCTGAGTAACATTAACAGCTCCATCAAATATCAGCTGGAGAAAATTCCGATAGAAATATGGAGTAGTTTTCATGATGCTTCACTTTGCATAGAGCAATATTTTCCTAACATTCATAATTATCCTTCATTTTTGAGCATGAGTGCTTTTTTTTTATTTATTTTTACATAAAGTTTCTGAGGACTATTTAAACTCTTTGTTGCTGTTTTGTTAATTTTCAGTGTGTGATTCTTTATTGGCCCAGGAACGACAGAAGTTAAGGTATGCAATTGATTTTTAAATCGTTGAAAGGAACAGAACAGGGAAGGAACCATCCAAGTTCACGCCAGGCTTCAAACCCATCAACAACCACAACCTTTAATCTTCCTGTATTTTCTAGACGTATTATTCATAAATGAAGATCATAGGATTTCTTATGAACATTATGAAAAGTCATTAAAAAGTAACCACATTCTGAATTTTAATTCTGGACACAATATTAGTACAAAAAAAAAAGCAATTATCAAGAATTATATCAAACGAATAACAGATTATACAGAGAATGAAAAGTTATGGTCAAGAAAAATTAAGAATATGAAGGAAACTTTTGTACATAATGAAGACCCAAATTCATTCATAACTAATGTAATAGAGGATTTTTTTTAAAGAAAGAAGAAAAGTGAAACAACAGAAAGATGTAATTTAACAAAGTAATTAAGCTACCATTGGGATTTAAACTTTTAAAGTAAATAAAAATGTTAGAGATGTTGGTAAGTTAACAGTATTCAATTAGTTTTTTATAAAGGTAACAAATTGTTTAAACAGAAGAAGGATGTTAATGAGAACATGTTAAATAAAATAGGGATTGTCCGACATGCAGAGGTTGTGGGGGTTTCTATTTTGGAAGTACTGGAAGAACTTTAAAGAAGAGATTGACTGAACATATTAAAGCCTTTAGGAATAAAAAAAGTGGAATTTCTGACTGGGCAGATCACTGTGAAAAAGAAGGACACTACCCAGACCCAATTGTCAAAATTGAAAGCGAAATTTCTGAATTTTAAAAAGAGAGACTCATGATCGAATCATGTTTGATCAATTGCAAAAATTGTATTAAAAAGGATAAGTTTCTTAAAATGAGTAGTTCATCATTTGGATATGTTAAAGAATTTATGAAAAAGTTTTTAGATATTAATGATGTAATGTTAGTATTGTTATATATGAAGCATCATTATTACTAATGTGTTAATTGTTAATAATTGTTCATTATTAATAACAATGCTACTTAAGTTAAAGTTAAAGTTGCGATCAGGCCCAGAGGACCGCGCAATGCAACTGGAGGGTAGGCTCCAGAGATCAGAACCTACGGGACAAAATTGAGGACAGGGGGTCGGCCCGTCGCTCGCCCGCCTTTAACTCCCGGGAAAGAAACCCGTTACCCATTCTATAGAGGGCTGGGTAGACCCTAGGACCCGTTTGGAGGAGAAAGAAGCGTGGAAAAATTCCCGGCCTCCGCCGAGGCCGGGAATCGAACCCTCCACCTCCAACCCGCAGCCAAGCGAACAATGCTACTGAATACGATAATGTTCATTTGTTAACTTGAATAAGAAAAAGTGTTATTAGTTCGTATTTGTAATCCTAATAAAGTGTAGAGGAAGAAGAACAGTTTCTTGTCCTCTGGTACCACCTGATGAAGTTCTTCGCTAAGAAGGATGAAATATCGTGGGAATTAAAGGAGTTGTTGTTATATTAAGGATTTCTAAGGTAGATAGTACTAGTCCTGTAGATATAAGAAGCTGCAGAACTCTCTGGAATTTTCTAAGCTCTATAATTTATTCTGGTTACTGTGTAAATGTTAACATTTGATATAATTCAACCAAAGCAATTCGGAAACATTAAATTGAATAAGTATATTTAATTCATTTATTATTATTATAAATTTAATAAGAAAATTACATTAACAAGAAACTAAGAAAATTAAATTCTATTAAATATTCTCTTTCAAATTAAAAAAAAACCTTTTCTTTTCTTTTTCCTGAAAAATTACGGGAAAAGAGAATTTTAAAATCAATAAATTTTTAATATTAATTTTGATAAAGAGGATGAAAATGTTAAGACAGGCAAATCTTTTGGGTTTCTACAATATTTTTCAAACGAAAGTTTAGAGGAAAAGAAAAAAGAAACTTAATGAAGTTAAGCAAAGACAGGAAAAAAAAAATAAAAAAAACCGAATAAAATTCTTGGAATTAGGCCTAGGAAATAGGATTAGCCTGAGTTTTTAAATCATTTCGTGTTTTCCATTAATAACGTAGAGACGACTGTTGCTCCATCTGTCGGAATCTTCAAAAGAATTGCAATGAAATGCCTAATTAATCCACTCCACTCTGTAATCTGCATATAATTAAGAGAATTGCATTTTAATTGCATTCACGTGCAGGCGGGTTCTTTCTTTTTTTTTAAATCCATAATTTAATGGTGATTTTTAATTATAGAGTTGAAACAGGCTAAGGTACAACTGTTAAAAAAGCCAATTCTCACCTCGTGATTCTAATTGGTTCCTTCCTTGTAATAACATCCAATATTTTCATTCTTTTTATCTCTTTTCTTTTTTTGTTGTTGGTGGCGTCGCTTCCATAAAGTTGGGAGACGCGTGGCGGTCGAATAGGGCGTTGGAAAATTGAGCGTTATTAATAGATCAGCAAAAACGTCAGAGGAATGTTGAAAAAAATAAAGGAAGTAAACAGTTGAATATTCTCCTATTCTCCTATTCAGTTGACGATTTACCTGTCTCGCGGGCGATCCACGATATACAGGTATCCTCGCTTTGCGACCTAATCTCATTATACGACTGATCCTAATAGAGTGGCGGTGATTGACGGCCCAAAGCCCTCCCCAAATGATTTTCTTCATACAACACTGAAAAACTTAAAGGAATTTTATTAAGGAACCGTTTACCATCTAAAATTATTCCGAATATATTTTCTTTTATTTCTAATAAGTATTTACTTTATGTAAAATATGTTTTAAAATGTACTTAATGATTTCATTTTTATTTAATAGTTAACCTTGCTCATTGGTAATAAATAAATAATAATAATAAAAAAGAAGTTACAAATGGTGTAAAAGAAATTGTGGTTGTAAGATCTAAAAAGATCTTGTACAATCCCACGCCAATTATTATTATTGTTTTTATTATTATTATTTTCACTACACCACAAGATTGTTTTGCTTTTTGTTTGCAGTCGAAACGTTTAAATATTGTCACAAATCATTTCACTTCCTAACTTTATTTGTTTTAGAATTTTCCGTTTGTCATTTGAGATAATCAATTCAAATGTTCATTAAGGAAACATAATATGTCAATATGTTCTCCGTAGAAATACCGTCATTATGTAAATTCCCTAACAGTCAACTTTGATTGAGACTACTTCTTTTTGAGACTACTTTCTTTGTGGTGTTATACAAAATTACAAAGTGCTTCCATTAGAACCAGAAATTCTCCATAAATAGACGTCAGAACAAAACATCAAGATTTTGGCAATAAATTCCAAATACATTTACTATTAAAATAAACATATTAATTTTTATATTATTATTATTATTAACAAGATGAAAGGTTTTCTTTCATTTTTGGCAAATCTTTTTAACAAGTTGCTCAATTTCGGCAATTTTATACTTCACAATCCCTTTCATAGTATTTAAAATAATTTATTTAAATACAAAGCAGCGAATTTTCGGGAACATAATTTTACGTCATTCCCTTCTTCAAGCAAATAAGAAACTAGCATAACAACAATAACATAAACAGAAAGAACACCATAAATTAAAGTACACATCAATTGAATAATATAAATTGTTATAACAATTCAATTGATGTGTACTTTTAATTTATGATGTTCTTTCTGTTTAAGTTATTGTTTGATATGTTAGTTCCTTATTTGCTTGAAGAAGGGAATGATGTAAAATTATGTTCCTGAAAATTCGCTGCTTTAGTATTTAATAAATTATTTTAAATACTATGAAAGGGGTTGTGGAGTCATTTTTATATATTACACGAGATGAAAAGAAGAGAAATAGTGGAAGAATTTGGTATAAATTTCATACTTCGTCATATTTTGGTGCAGTTTTAAGTTGACTTCATAGAAAAACAGAGTATATGAGTATATATTCGAACTAAAAAAAATACACATAAAATTAATATTATAATTCAACGGAAACTTCATTACTGAAGCAATATTTTCCAATTAATGTCCATTTAGAAAATAATCGATGATGACACGAGCTGATGAATTGGTTTAGTGCCAATTTAATGAAAGCAATTCATCAAAACCAATTCTAATATTCTGTGTTTTCGGAAGAAACTATCGTTTAATAAAGAGGAAAAATCAATAGCACTTTTAAAACAGTGAAAATCCCCAACAACAATTGCGATTCTTCTGGAACTAATGAAGTCAAATACTCATCTGCTAAGAGAAAGAAAAAAAAAGGCGTTTGGCGCCTAATTAATGCCTGCTTTCAAGTGAAAAGCTAATTACATGAGTCAATCGTCTTCGAATCACCCGGTGCCAAAAATACACCCGGTTTCATTTGAAGAATTTCACAAATACAAGAAACAATAAAACAAATTAAAAATAAAAAATGTAAATTAATATGTAATAATTTATGAGAGATAGTAAAGTTTTCCTAATGCTATGAAGGATGAATTGTTATAATTAAGTTCTCTCTGAAATTTAAAATCTATATTATTTTTTTTATTTGGGAAATGTAAGAAATATGACTAGAACTCAGACAATGAAAACAGAAAAGGAAGATTTTTCTTTTTCTTCTTAAATTGCTAGAGGTTTCACTCTCGATGAGGTAGGAATACAATAAGTTCATCAAAATCATCTTCAATTTCAAACAACGCCATATTTAGCTTCGGCCTTTGCTGTATTTTTCCTGCTTTTTCAGTTTATTTTGTTTATTTTGCTGATTACGGATTCAGTTGCTCTATAAATTAAAAACACATCATTAGAGTATTTCAATATTAGAATATTTTCATCTGATGAAGTCATGCTCGCTAAGAGATGACGAAATATTATGAACAAAGATGTATCAGGAGTGAATTGCGATGTTTATATAATATTTACTTTGTAAATCCTGGTTTTTATGTAGATAGCTATAACAATGTATTTTGATAAAAACCACCTTGAGAAGAGTGAGTGTCACAATAGTTATAAAAGGAATTGAGAGATGGAAATGGTAAGTTTTAAGAAAATTATGCAGTTTTCCTAAGTTTGATTGAAAAACTTTTCTTTGTACAGCATCAGAAAAAATGGATTTCAAATGTTTAAAGGGTCATTTGTATTTTTGTTCATACTATGTTAAATATCCGTCAAATAACAGGAGTCAAAGTTAAAGCTAAAAATACAACTCTTAAAATACTGGAGCATCAGTGAAAAACCTGTGTCAGTGAATGAAATGATCTCAGTTACTCAATAATCACAGGAAATTCATCATTTCAAAATTAGTGAAATCGTTAATGCACACCTCCTGAGGCTGTAATTAGGTCGGAATGTAGAATACGCGGAAACCAGCTATATTTGACTCAGTGATATATGACTCTTTTGCAGGTGATTTAGCACCAAACTCACAATGTATAACAACGCTGGAAGAAATCGAATAAAATCTTTGTGCTTCATAAAGTCTTAAACGATATAATGAGTTCTGAAAATAACAACAAAGAATTTGTAAAAAAACTGAAATTAAATATTCGACTTACTCAAGTAAACAACTTCACTGCATGTTCACTAACCAATCTCAATAAAAATAACGAAGTATAAGAAGCTATAATAAATTGCGCGGATTTTTTTTTTTTTTAATTGAAATGCTACTGGGTTTTTTTTTCTCTCTTCTTTTTAACCAACTTTTGTGTCTTTTCTTCACCTTAAACTTTATAATTTTTTTTGTTTTAAATTGCGATCTGCAGTAGTTAAGAAATTTCGATGTTTGGGCAAATTAAAAATAGTAAATGAACAATGAAAAAACGCAACTAAAATATCAAGCAATTCAATTTAAAGATCAATAAAGGTAAAAAGCGAAAAAAAAATCAATTAAACGTACGTTTGTTTTGTTTGTTTTTTATTGGTAGAGGAAAATATGATTGCTGAAGGATTTGATCGGCCTTTCAATTTTTTAATTAAAATCCTCCTCCAAAGTAAACGAATTCCACGGAAATAATTGAAAACCGAGGTGAGCAGTTTCAGAAGAGAAAGCGAATGCTCGCTCTTGCGAGTCATTCTCACTGAAAAATTAACTTTACATCTTATTCTTCTTTAAGGATAAAATCAATTTTTGATCTTATTTATCCACTGAAAACTATCATCCGTATTCACATTTAACCGCGTGAAAAAATTATCAAGATTAGTGTGGTAGTTTCGGGGGAGAAAGCGAATTTCAAGTTTGTTTTTATAAGAATAGACTTGTAGGGACACTCTTCTTCACTTCATTTATAATTTATTTTATAAATCTGCTCTTTTAACTTTTATGTCCTTTAAGAATTTTTAGAATTCTTTGTACAGGTTGAGATAAAAAGAAGGGGATGGAAAAGAATGGAAGAATGGGAAAGAAGAACTATTTAAAAACTTAACATCTCTTATTGATGTTGTAATTTGTAACTTCAAAACTTTTTGTTAAGAACTGAACTTATTATAAAAGAGATATTTTTCAACAGTCTACAAAAATATTGACGATGTGTTCATCTGTTTAGCCTCTTCATTATCGTAGGCGTCTGTTTTAATTAGTGCGAAACGTCAACTGAATTTCCATGGATCAATCTCATTAATTTTCTCATTACACCCACGACTCCACTGGATTTGTGACCGATCTTTAATCAACAGACTCTAATGAAACCAATTACACAAAAACCTTTGCAAATAAACACATTCAATTCATTTCTTTTCATCAGAAGGAAAAAGAAGATAAACGAGAAGTACAGGATCCTTACAAAACTTTGGATAAACAAGGTCTGTTTTTAACGGAATTTCAGTAAAATATTGTAAAGGAATTCGACAATTTGTAATAAAAAGCAGAGGAGAGGATCCTATTGAGATATACCATTAAAAAAAGTTATAAATAATTGGGAAAATGATACAAAAACCGAACATTAAACAGGAAGTGATGGAAAATAAAGATAGGGAAGACTTTAGAGCAGAGTTTCTCAATCTTTATTCTTTTTTTTTTGCTTCATGGAACACTTAGAGGCCGTTCAAGTACTAAGGAAGCACGTTTTTAGTCATTTTAACCTCCACCCCCTTATAAGCAAGATGTCAGACCCTCAGCTTGTGCTTACATAAGATTTGTGAAATCATTAACAATAAATACCACTGAACAATAAATTAAAATTATCAAAATTACATGATATTTACTCCTGAATTAAAATGTAAACAAATTAAACACTTGAAATTAAAAACACGTTGAAATTAAACACGTAAATGTAAACACTTGAAATACTGAGGAAAAAAAACTGATCTCTCGCAGCGCACTCTCTCGCGTACATGTTTGTCTGTCTTACGTAAGCATTGCTCTGATCTCTTCTTTCCTCTTGTCAGCAAAAATAAGCAAAGCTTGAACCCCCTCCCCCGCTTTTAATGCTTACGTAACACTTGAACGGCCAAGTACAGATGCATTTGAAAAAAATTGGTGGTGCCCTAAACGTTGTTAATATCGCACCAAACTTTTTCGTTGCTTTGCTACATGTAGTAGAATCCTTGGTAAAACTCAGGCAAAATCTGCAAATGAACAACAGCCCTTATTTCTGATTGAATTATAATAATCATGTAATTATTGACTCATTAATTTTATTCACTCCACTTTGTATCATTTACAATTTCCTTGTTCCTCTTGTGTTAGTAAATAGCGTTGTTGAAAATATTTAAAACTTATTTTTATATTTCCTCTTACTTTCATATTTTCTTAATTTTAAATTCTTGTAACGTTTACATGAATAACAAATAGGACACTTCTTTTTTGTATTTTTAGGCTAAGTTTACTGAATCCTTCCTCTGATAAATTGTGAACCATTGATTGAATCTTTTTGAGAAGTTGGCAACAATTTGAAACAATGAAAAATACAATTAAAGAAAAATAGAAGATGAAGCAACATATACATGAAAGTAGGCATACGTTCTTTCGGGAATTTATTTGTTCTTTTCTTTAACTGAAACAATATCAACAACTTATTATTTTTTTCATTGTTAGGTTGTGGTCATTTGTAATAAAAATTTTAAAAGGTTGTTTTTCCAAGTTGTTACATAAAAATTATTTCATATTCATTACAATTGCAGAGGAATGATACAGAAAGAATTCTAACAGAAAAAGATATTAACCCTCCATTTGTTGTTGTTGTTATTTTGTTATTGTTCATTAAATAACAATGATTTCAGTCTAAGGATTTTATGAGTTTCTCATGAAATTATAATCATCCAATTTTGTAGATCTTATTAAAACAAAAAACTGAATTGAATAATGAAGAGCAAAAGACATAAATGACAACATTACCCTGGACGAAGCTGAGAAACTGATTTCAGAGTCTTAGGAGCAGATGGTTCTTGTGTTTATCCCATCAGGGTTAGCCTGAACTGCTGGCAGGTCTTCACAGGAGTTTAAATCTCTTTCGATCCTTAGGGACAAAGAGAAAATATGGACAGAATTTTTAGGCATTTGTCTAAATAAAAGTAACAATTTAGGAAAAACAGCAATTTAGGGCAATCATCAGTTAGATAATTATTCTTGGTAGTCAATTTCTCAAGTTACTATCTAGAAAATAAAAGATTTGACCTATAGATAAAAATTTTATATTTATTGCAAATGCACAGATCTATTTATCCTGTAAAAATTAATATGGACTAATCTAAGCTCTTATTTTTATTGATAGTAATAGGGTTGTTTGTTGTTATTATGATTATTATTATTAATTTCGGTGTAGTTCGGTATATTGTTACTATAATAAATTATTCCTTTTATAACAACACAATCACATTTTATAATAATAATTTTTATAGTAACCTAACTTTTATTTATTAACTGTCTGTGCAGTTGATAAACTTTAATATTAACTTTGGAAATAATGAGTTATTTTGTTTTAATAAGTCATAGTTATTTGTAGGGACTAACTAATTGTTAAAACGATCGAAATACCCAACTGCTTTTACATAGCTTTTATTAAAAAAAAACTTATTTTGCAGAACTTATTAACTCTGTCAGTACATTTAAAAATTTATCTCGTTCTTTGTGTGTGTGTGTGTGTGTGTGTGTGTGTGTATCAGTTAAAATTCAGATATTTCATCGATGTTCTTATGTCTGTTATGACTCAAATGCTCTAACAATTATTCGATATTTTTATATATTTTGAAACAGCAAACCTTTTGAATAACTTAAATAATGGTAATGGAAAGACTAGACAGGAAGAGGCAGAAAAGAAAGAAAAACTGTGGAACCTAAACATCTCGATTTCTAACACAGACTTAACGTGTGCTTTGTTTCTATTAGGAACGATTTGTTCCACGTGAAGGAATCCTATACCAGTTCTCTGTTACCTAGTGATGAAAAATTTCTACATAAACCTGAAACGGACTCTTGTGAAAATGTTTATTCACGAAGCATTACTAACAGAAACTTAGTATAATTTGTTTTTTCCTTTTTTGTCTTCTTCATCCCTCTACATAATTCACTCCCCACTTAACCTCATCCTTTATTTATATATTTTCCCTTGCATTTCAATCTTCCCTCTCTTCCTCTTATTTTAACCCATCTTCTACTAATTCTCTCGTAGTCTTTTTGTTTTGTTTTTTTCTCTCTCTTCCGTCATCAATGTTCACGGGGCACAAATCAAATTGTTCTCAACATTCTACGGAAAATAGTCTTTCAGTTCGTTCAGGGATTTCGCGCATTTGTTTTTCTTTTGATAAAAGAATTAAAAAACGATTATGTAACTTCGAATTATAATTTCGTTTGCTCCTTTTTGTTAATTGAGATTAAGGAAGATTAAGGAAGGATAGAGCGATTAGCTTCTTTTCTTATCCCTCTGTGTTTTTTCAACTCATTTCCTCCTGATGTAAAAAAGAGAAACGAGCTGCTGTGTTATTAGATGAGCTACATATTAGATGAGACGCCGTTAGACGATGGCCTGCGGGGGACATCCAACAGGTGCCAGCCACTGACACAGGTTTTGACCTCAACACGGCTCGTCAATTTTGGACAACCAAGAAATTATACGCTGCATTAAGAATACAAGACACCCTAACAAGAAATAGGGTAAGAATGTGAAATGATCTCCAACATAAACATGAGATTCAAAAGCAACGAAGACATAGCGGTGCCTCGAGTAACGAAGTATCGATTTATGAGGGTTTTTTATTTCTAATAACGATAACTCCTCAATGAATCCGATATTCTGATTGATTATCAGTTTCATCCAATAAGAGCTTTTTTAAGTGATGATGTTAGGCCTCAACCAATGAAAGACTTCCTTCTGTAAATTTTGGGAAACACAGATAATTTCTGTTTGTAAGTTAATAGCGAAAACCGCTATTTACGATATTTTAGATTCAATTTTTATAGTTTTTAGTTATTCATTAGCTAAGCAATTTCGATAAAGAAAAGTCAAAAGCCTTTCTGCTCAAATTTTTGCTCTCAAAGTACAAAATAGAAACGAAAAAAAATATTATAAATGAAAAAAAAAATGTCTATCTTCAAAAGACCTTGTAGAGAAGATAGAAGAATATCCCACGGATTTATACTGAAACTTCATATATACAAAAAAAAAAAAAAAATATAGATAACTATTTGTGACATCTTTTAATATATTATTTTTTTATTAATTTAATTTTATTATTCTTACTTTATCTATCCTTCAGGCCTTTATCTACTCCTAAAATTAAGAGTGAAATCTAAACCCAGAAACTCACAAAATAACAAAACGAAACGCAAATAGAAAAACTTGGAAAGGTTTTTGCTGTTATTGATTTCAGGCGAAATCGGATGACAAGGATTTTTTGATGCTTCGTTCAAATTCATTGAAAACATTATTGAAAATGAAATAAATACGTAGATGATAACTATACCAACTATACAAACATAGATCATTCCTAGACACATTTTTCAGATCTAGTTTTTACTCTCTTATAATTTGATTTTTTTTTTTTTTTTTTATTTTACTTGTAAGAAAATAAGAAAAAAAAGTTCCTGAACTCTCTCTATAAAAAATACGTTTATTTATCAAACTTCGATGTTTTCTTGACACTCTCGTTCTTTTGACTACAAACGAATTCCTATTGACTTACATTTCTTCTGTTCTTACATTAGTCTAATTTTGTTCCATTTTGTTCCGGAAAAAACATCACAAAACTCTTTTTTTAATTTATCTAACACTACTGTTCGCTTTCGAAAGCGAGAACCACCACTGGCGGACGATTCTACTCCGCAAAAGGGGATACGCTGAGATGGGTACTTTCCTAAGACCTGTTTTTCTTTTAGTACCTGTTATTTTTGCAATAGTATTTATTCTTTCCATAATTCTTTCCCGTAAAACGCAAATCGAACGCAGCTACTAGTAAACTAACACTATAAAAAGTAAACTTTTGTTTCTCCTCACACCTACTTTGATGAAATCGAAGGAGACCTGACGCATGCGCAAAAGCGTTGAAGGCTGTCGTAAACAAAACCGAACAGTATGTCAATTTCAACTACTAATGATAATAAATTAAACGATTTAAGTTAAATTTACTTAGTTAATAAAGTATTTATGATACATATACTTTTTTTGTTAGAAAACGTGTTTAGGTTTTAGGGTTTGATGCTATTTTCCACTAAACTCGTTGTGTCACTGGAAATGTTACATCGATTTCTTAAGAAAAGTATTAAAAAAGCACTTTGGAAGTTTTTGAAACGATGTTGTTGCCTGCTCTTTTGTATTTTTTTTATTATAGAATTTTTTCTAACTTATCATAAGAAGATAGAATGAAATGAAGTTGCAAGAATCAAGACAGTATTTCAGTAATGGCTGTCTTCTAACTGGAAGGAAAACACAATTTCATCACCACTTTTCTCTTTTGTTTAATTAATTATTAACTCTTCCAAAATATATTCTTATCTCTCTACTTTTTTTTGAGCAATCTTAAGATCTCAATTGTCTCAGACTGAAAATATTGTCTGAATATCCATTTGGAATTTTATTGAGTGCATTTTTTAAGAGAAAAAAGCCCTAAATTATCTTCAAGGAACTAGATGAATTACTGGAAAAAAGTTTTTCTTCAAAAAGTCAATTAGGTTGAGAAATTATTAACAGAAACCGAAAAATAATCTAAAATTCTATCGTATCAAAAACAACCAAGCAGATGCGCGACGTACAACTGTACATAAACACCCCCACATACATAAATACATACATACATTCATACCATAAACTGTTTTCTATTGCATCCTTGGCGTTAATGTTAACATACTTTTTGTCTTCTGGACGAGATTCTTTTAAGACAAGTGATCAACTGTAAACTATTATAAGTATTAATATTACGGGAGAATTCACAACCTTCACAGCCGTAGTTTGAGTGAAATGTTTCATCAATTTCGAGCTTCGGTTCTCATGTGGGTTTCGTTGATGGTGGCGATCCGCGCTGGGCAGGTTTTCCCGGGGTTCTCCCGTTTCCCCTGCATTTCTCACACCATCCTTTCTCAGTCTTTCTCTCCGTCTTTCTTATTTCCGTGGGATAGCACAATAGATCTTTAAGGTCGCGGTGCTCGGTTGTGAAGCCACACACGCTCACCACATTACATTACATTACATTACATTCATCAATTCCGTTTCCAGCCTAGATTAAATCATAAGACAAAGTGGGGATCGGTTTCGTTTAAACCTCAGCTTAATCGTAGTTTTTATGAGAAACTCGGTTAGATTCCTTTAGTAGCCTCTTCACAACATTTCTGCCTGGTAGTTTTTCCACCGGCGTTAATATGACAAAAATGAATTACTCTTTTCCAGGTAAGAACACCACACTTAAAGATGATAAGAAACGCTTCTCTCCCTTCATTATCATAATCTTCATAATCTATTAGTGAGTTTTCTTTGAAGAAACCCATTTTGCGGGGATGTTTTCGGAAGTGACACGTATCCAGTTCTAAGTTCTGTAATAATGCGTAACTGGCATTTATTTAATCCTTTTTAAGACCAAACAAAGACTAAACATATTAAGACATTAAGTTGTTTTATCTTTTTCTTTTAAATGAAATTGCCTAATATCAGTGAGACGGAATTTGTAAACCTGAAATTGTTCCAAGAACATCATTGACTTAATCACTGACATCAGTGTCTTAAGTCTTGATTTCAATTTTAAATTCACCGTGTTTTGCTTTATTATTATATTATTATTATAGTGCTTAGAATTGTACAACACGTAAAAAAAACAATAAACTTTAAAAAAGATTTAACTTATTTAAAAAAAAAAAGAAGTCTCAAAAAATTAAATAAATAAATAAAATAAAGAACAAAGGTAAAAAGATATTATTCTGTGGCGGTCAGTGCTTGAGAAGGGATAGTAGGGATGGGAGAGAAGGGAGTTTTGTAAGAAATAAAAAAATAAAACAGCAATTCAAAGTAAACAAAGTGAAATGGAATTTTTCTTAGGGTTTCAATAATTCAGGGCAAAGGTAGTGCTGAGGGAGAAATGCAACAACACTACCCATCTTCCCCTTAGGTGTTGAATGAACTAGACCCTTCAGCTGACAACAGGTGCAAAATGAATAGAAAGAAAATGAGGAAAAAAAGACGGACAAGAGGCTTTTTAAGAAGACCTCTAAACGAGAAAAACCTCAATTTATAAGTCATTTAAAAACTGGCTCCACTGGTTTTTCCAATGGATTAATTGGAATTGCCAGAAACAGACAAAAGCAACGGGATAATGACTGGGGGTTGAGTGAAATTATTAGTATTATGCTCTATACTTATTTTATTAATGTAAGTAAATCGCTATAATAAAAAAAAACAAAAAAAAACAAAACAAAACAATAACGGTTGTCAGAGTCCTAATATATGGAAAAGACGTTAATATATATAAATAATTAAAAAATGACATTCTTCCTGATAGCATATTCATTTTGAATGAGGCATTAGCAGAACTCACCTTCTGTTAGCTAAATGAGTAAATTTGCAAAAATTGTTAGTATAATTAAAATTTACTGAAGAAATAATCTTAAAAAAGTATTTGAAAACTCAGCAATTACTGGAAGGGACAGACATTAACAACCCCCCCCCCCCTTGTTTATGTCTAAATGGGTAAACTTAATCCTTATTAAACTGAAGACTGTTTTTACAAATAGAATCTACCTTCAGTTCCTTTTAATTTTCTTAGAAAGATTCTAACCAAACTGTGTTAGCTGTTTTTTCAATTGTTGTAACGGTGGTTTATGAGCATGAGTTAAAGCCAGCCAATGGTTCGTTCTTTCTGTGACTCTGAATGTTTTCATCAGTGTAAATCAGCCACTAGTGACAAGAGAGAAGAAAGAAAGAGTAACTCCATTGTATCACTTCGTTTCTTAAAAAAGAAAACTGAAAACTACGAAATACAGCAGAAAATCCAAAAAAAAAAAAAAGAACGTTCCAAATACTGAAGATCAAAGATTTCCTAAAAAATTATAAAAATAATAACAAGAACTTAGCAATCGTAATAAAGTCATCTTTAATAAATTTGTAAGTAATTTACTCTCGAAATGTAACCATTCTTCAATCTCCACAATATTCCGTTTTTCTTTTCGAAAAACTTCATCAGGTGTATAAGAAGACAAAAATATTATTTTTGCCTCTATATGATATAAGGATAATATAAAACATAAATAATGTTAACAATTAAAAATTTCATGTTTGTTATTATTCCGAAATATTTTCGGAAGAAAAGATGTTGTATTTTTTATTTTAAATATTTTTTAAATATTTTTTTTTAAAATTTCAATCTTGTCTTAAGATTCAATATTCTAGATTCAACATTTAGAAACATAAAATCTTCCCAAATTTCCTGTATCTGCAGGGAATTGTTACAAGGCTTTCTTTATACTAGAATGTTGAGTTTCAATTTCGTTTTTTAATTGACTCTAATCTAAGTCAAAGATAAAAAAAATGGATATTGATTTCCAACTTTTTATTCAACCTTCATTATTTATAATAAATACAATGTTTCTCATTATTTTATAAAAATTATAAAAAAAAAATTATAAAAATTAAGGCAGGATCTATTTTTCAGACAGTTTTGAGATTTCTTGAAATACGTGGCAACTGAATCTTTGCAGTGATATACCAATTCGATAAAATTCGTAAAACAACTCTTTACCAGTAAGTAATAAAAATAAATATTAAAATGGAAATATTAAAACCCCTACTGCTTATTAAATGTAAGTTGTTTTCCAAATGAAATAAAAAAATAATTCTTTTTTAACTAAAAAACTTATTAAAGTTATTGAACACTTATTACTCAGTTTATTGAAATATGTTTGTTGATTCCGAATTTCTCCAAAGTTTTCAAATAGATTTTTTCTTTTCTGTGCTATTCTCTTTCAGAATAAGAAAGAAAACAACGTTCTCTGTCAAAATAAAGCTGAACACAGAATCTGCAATTCAATTTGTGAACAAAGTGAACCAATTCACTTCCAAAACAAGTTATATTATTGTAGGAAAGAAAACTTAGAAATTGCATACATCTAATAAAAACTGAAAGAAAAAAAACTTAACTTTGAAAAGCAGGATTTCGAAATATATTTCAATATTCTTTACTTAAACAAAAAAATTACTTTATTCAATTCATTTTATCTTCAAATTTATTAAATATAATTTTTTTAGCCTTCCCAGTCGTTCTCATGTTCATAAAATCACTTGTATGTGTATTTTTTCCCTAACTAAGTTTTGAACCAAAAAACGGATCTTCTCGCAACGTGGCGTGCAAATTTACGAACAAGAGACATTCTATCTTCTATATTTGATAATTTCTACATTGGAGTTCCTGTGGATAACTAAGAAAAATTGGTAGAAAATCAAAAAATTTTCAAAGAAAATTAGAAGAAAACCTAATTTTTTTACGCAGCCAAATCTTTTAAATTGAATTCATTTGATTTCATTAAAATTACCTCAATTCTAAATTTGAAAATGGAAATTTGAAGATATTTTGTATTTAAATCGACAGACACTCAAATAGTACAAAATAAAGATTTTGATACAGTGAAAAAAACAACTATAGTATTAAAGAAAATCGACTTCAACTCTTTTCAGGATGTTTTAGGTCAACAGACATTAACTTATTTGTACGACAACAGTAAGTAATCTATATTACTAAAATCTTTTATTTCTCTGTCTGTCTGTCTGTCTTTCTGTCTGTCTGTCCGGCGCAATTTTCTGAGCGAATGGAAAATAGAAATAATTTTTACAATGAAACATTCGCGACAGGAATCGAACCTGCAACCTTCTGATCCGAATCAGATGCCTTATCCATTAGGCCAAAGGGACTACAACTCTCTTCATGTGGTTTTTTTGACTTATATCTCCTTTCCTTTCCCCCATCAATAAGGAATGT
>JAFIDM010000007.1:26254944-26281910 GCA_023159025.1 Thereuonema tuberculata | reverse complement strand
CCCATCAATAAGGAATGTATTCAATCTTTTTTTTTAATCTCAAGATTCTTTATTTATTTCACATCAGTCAGTTTATTTGTAATTCGAAACAGACAATTAGAACGATAATTGCCGAAACGTTGCAATATTTTAAATATTCTTACTTAACCAAATCCTATGTGATATTGAAAAATATGTGGGTGTACACGCCAGATGTTGGAGTAAAGAAAATAGAGTCAAGAAAGAGAGAAGCACTCTTTTTTTTGAGGTGGAATACCGAAAAAAATCATTATTTGCAACTCAAAAACCATCAATAAATGTAACTCAAACGTCACTGAAAAGTGACAATTATAATTAAAATGAGAGTCAAAAAAGAATGAAGCGACACTTCTATTAGATAGAATACTGAAAAATTACTATCTGTAACTCAGAAACCATCAATATTTGGAACACAAAAGCCACTGAAAAAAGAGACTCAAAAAAGAAAGAAGCAGTATTTCTATTAGATAGAATACTGAACACTATTGTAACTCAGAAACCACTGAAAAGTATCATTTGGAAGAAAAAAAAAAAAAGAGTCAAGAAATAAGAAGCAGTATTTCATTAGGTAGAATACTGAAAAATCACTATTTCTAACTCGAAAACCACTGAAAAGTATCAATAGGAATAAAAAAAAAAGATAGTCAAGAAAGAAAGATGAACTATTTCTATTAGGTAGAATACTGCTCAGAAGTTAGACGTCTTAGCCATTAGACCACTAGGCCTACATTCTAATCTCTGTAAAAAATAAAAATATATCATAGATATATGATTTACAAGGTGGTTCTAAAAGCAGTCGTAGATTGAGAGAATATAGACCTCAAAAATTAAATTAAAAAAAAGCTTTTAAAAAATTTAAGTTTTAGTTTCCTTGATGTAATTTGTGTGTGTTTGTGTTTTTTTTTAAATAAATAAAAAATTGTTTTCCGTTACATAAGGGAGGCTTCCGGAGCGAAGCGACGGGTAGCCGACTAGTTTATTTATAAAATGAAAAGCAAATTTAACGTCAGTCATAATTCATAAATAGAGAAAAAAATCACAATCACAATAGATATGCCTTTTCCCGTTGATGTTGGCTCAATGTGCGAAGGCATATTTATTGTCCGGTTGTGATTTTTTCTCTCTATTTATTTATATATTTGATAAAATGTGTTCTTTACCTGCGGGCAATACACTGAAGAAAAATGATGTAAATTAGAACTGGCATCTTCTTTATTCATTACTCAGTAACTTAAATTAACGAGTATTTGGCATAACTAAAGAAAAAATATTAGCAGTCAAGACATTTAGCAACAGATATTTCTCTGTATGTCGTATGTAGGCCTATGCATAACTGGCATAAATGCCGGTAAGAAATGACGAATTTACAACCTACATCAAAGTTAGTGAATTGTACATCACAAGAATAACGTTTTTAACTAAAAACGATGGGATAGTAACAGGAAGGTGTTTGAATGAAATTGATGAATGAAACATTTGACAATTACATAAAAAGAAAAAAAAAATAGTGCATAACAGCAATAGTTCTCAAGTTGCCACTAGAGCGGCGCCATCATCGATCATTCAGGAAAGAGATGGGTGTAATTTGATATGGTTAAATATTATATTTAAATAGTAGCTTAAAGTACCCGGCGTTGCCCGGGGAGGGGGTGGGATTGGGAGTCCTGTTCTCCCCTTTTCCACAACCCTATCACATCAAACCCTCTCCAATTGTTCCAGAACAATATTTGTATAGTTCCAATTGTCGCCTCCAGGTCCTTATACGGCTCTGTATCAGAGATATCACCCTTTTTCACCTCTTTGGGTTAACCGGATTCCAAGATAGCCTATATTTTCCGCAGGCTATTAGAGAATATCTACGTAAAATTTGACTGCGATCAAAAAAACTTTGTAAAATTGTATAGAAAACATACAAACTTCGAATCATACAATCTTTTTATATAGATGTATAGATGTTTTAAAAAGGAATCGTAAATAGATCTAAATTATAACATTATAGCTTTGAGGATACACTTATTTTTTTATTTATCGATTTTAAGTAAATAAACAAATAAAACACATTTTGCACTGTGTCAAATATGCTGATGAAATGATAATAACTTACGGATCTCAAGTCAATAAAACACAAACAGATTTTTCTAGAAAGTTTCAAGAAATACTAACACTCATTTGTTTCTTTAAGAAAATTGAGTTATTTCATTTTGTTCTTTTCGTTCTTCGCTGCTTATTTTTTCCCTTTTATTTACCCATTTCCTTTATTTTCACTCGAGAAAGAAGTTAAATACACTTTATGAAAAGAAAACAAAAGGAAGAAACAAAACGAGAAAACGGATGAAAAAAAAAAGAGAAAGAGAAGAATTTGATTTTCAAATTTGAATTTTTCCCAGCAATTTTCCGAGTGGTGGAAAAGGTCTGAGGAAAAGACGGCTTTCCCACGAACGCTGCCAGTTGCTGTAGGGAGTTCATCTCGAAATCCAATCTCTCCAATGATTAATTGTCTGCAATCGTTAAGGCTTTAGCAAAACAACAAACAATTAAACAAGAAAGAAGATCACGTTACGACGCTTACATTGTAATCCAGTCTCCAACTTCATTTGCCCCAAAGAAACAGTTTCAGCCATTGCTTGTTATCATAAAAGAAAGGAAAAAAAAAGGATCGGGTCATTTAGAAGAGTCCTTTGCCCGAAAACACATAATAAAGATGCCAAAACACACCGAGTGATTGATGGTTATGGGTCTTAAATGGCACAGATAAATCTAATCGTATGTTTAGATAATAATTTCAACTTGGAGTTTTACTGCCAGAATTGCAAAACATTGGAACTTCATTGTGTTCTTTTATTATTCTGTACATCACATGTTGTTTTTCGTACAATGGCTCGATTTCAATGAAGCTTTTGAATCCATCTTAATTTTGTTATTTTTTCCTCCGTTTCCTGTCAGTGCGAGTCCTAGTCTTAACACACGTGCGAATTTAGAAATCTAAATAATAATAATAATAATGAAAAAAATACTTCGATTTGGTTCTCAGCCATCATCAGTGATTAAGTCATTTCTTGTATGAATTTCAAATACAATTCGTTTCCGAAATAGAATTTGACCCAAATATGTGATTCTAAATACATAATCATAAAACAGGAAAAAAAAAAGTTTATTATTTTTCAGCCTACTTTCAATAAAATCAATATGTCTATGTGAAGTATAACCAGCTACAGATCTTAAAATTTGACATGCCTATTTATGGATAAGAAACGTTGTACTTTTAAAAAATTTCTTGCAGGATTCCAGAGGAGACATTTTTTCATTTTCATTCCAGAGGAGAATTGATGAATAGTAAAATTACGCAATATTTAAGGAAATGAATTTTATTTTTTTAAGGATTTCTTTTTTCTTTTTCTACAATCCTAAAAGATTATCTAGAATTCAAGACATAACTGAATTACCCAGTGTACGACGTTTAATAGAAACATAAATAAAAGATTACTTTTTATTCAGGAAATGCTTCTAAACTTATTAAAATAAAGCCCGTCTTCTTCTAGAAAATTTTACAAATTGATATATAACTTTATTTATAAGTTTAATAAGAAAACAGAACCGAAATTAATAGCTTCTTATTAAAATCCACTCTTGTGTGGGAGCAGCTGGTAAAGGCAAACCTTATGAGAATCTTTATGCTAATCAAGATCTGTACAAGTTACCGATGAATCTGGCCCTTCTAATGAGATCCTTTGAGGTGATGTCCTTGTTCGAGGGTGACTTGCACAAAAACACCTCCACATCGAAGCTGCCATTTGTACAAAAGATGACAAACGACATCCAAAGCCATTCATGGACCAAGTGGATAATTCCATAGACAGTAGCAACAGGGATTAAAAGTGCATCGTTTGATGAAAGAGATTTTAAACAATATTCATTACACGTAATTACAAACAGAGCTACTAAACCTTTGCTTTGGAGAATTTCCTTTACAAAAAGAATAAATTTTTTG
This sequence comes from Thereuonema tuberculata, assembly GCA_023159025.1. Taxonomy (NCBI): domain Eukaryota; kingdom Metazoa; phylum Arthropoda; class Chilopoda; order Scutigeromorpha; family Scutigeridae; genus Thereuonema; species Thereuonema tuberculata. Next base: position 26,277,904 of record JAFIDM010000007.1, on the reverse strand, counting down.
CTTCCTGTTTTTTCTGATTTAATAATACAACCATCGAATAACGAATTACCTCTAGAACGAAGATTTACTGTTTCGATTATAACGAATACAATATCGCCATAATTAAAACGTTCGGTTCTTCCGCTCGATCTCACAATGATTACAATTTCAAGTTATAAATCGTCTCTGTTTCTTTACCTTTTGCTCCATTTGTAAAACTTTTTGTAATTTTTTTCAATGTTTTTTTCTTATCTTTTGCCAATAAATAAAGAATAACATGGCGAGTTTTAGTTTCCTTATACTTTAAAATTAAAGAAACTACAAATATATCTAAAAGTCAGTCAGTCAGATACTAAAGGCATTGCCTTGTCGCTGCAACCCTGTCCTTCTATCTTCAGCAATTCTCTATAACTCCTAATAACTTCGGAATTCCAGTAGCCCTTTTTGTTTCATCTAAAAATTGCTTCTAGGTCTTCCTCTGTCCTTTTTTTTCTGCATTTTTCCCTTCCAGAATATTTTTTAAAAAACTGTTATGCCTAATCACATGGCCAAGAAATTTTGTTTTTCTTTTCTCAATTTCCACTTTTCTCCTTTCTTCCATCTCTTCCAAAACCTCTTGATTCATTTTCCTATCTGTCCAACTAATTTTATCACCCTCCTCCATATCCACAATTCGACTGCCTGAAGGCGATTAATCTCTTGTTTTCCTAATGTCCAGCTTTCACTACCATACATCCAGATGCTCCATAAAAATGTTTTCAAAAAAGCCTTTTTAATTCCAATATCTAGATAATTTTCTCTTTTCACAAAAGAAAGTTCTTTTGGAACTTAACCATTTCATTAAGAGAAAGGTAACAAGGAACATTTTCCTTGGAGATATATACAGTTCTAAGAAATTACAAAAATGTACATTTAAAAGCTACAAGAATTAATTAATACTAGATGGAAACGAAGAAATAAAGGGATTATACTCAAAGACAAATTTCCAGTTGTAATTCTCGAATGGTAAAGAAAAAAAAATACATTGAAAGACCATGATATCTAGATTTCATGTTTGTAAAGGATTTTTCAAAAACAGATACTTTGATTATCAAAGAAAATGTGTTTTCACAACCATTTTGAATTCTTGTTTTAATATGGAAATGATGGAATTTTTTTTTTTTTTTGAGGGAATCAGATAAATGAACAACGAAAGAAACAAATTCCAAGAATCTATTTCAAAACAATTAGAAAGTCCTGAAGTATAAGTATTTACTTGAGTAAAATCTTGTTCTTCTTTTGTATTCCTTAGGAGTTGAAGGAGTTTTTATCAAAATTCCATCTTTATTTATCAATACTTTCAAATCAATATTTTCAAATTTTTTCTTTCAATACAGTCGTTTAATTAATCAAATCAAGCCAGAAAATGTAATTTCATTTGTAGAAATTTGTTTTCTAATTATCTACTTTGCTTAATCTTCACGTATGAGAAGGATACAAAGATAATAAAGTACAGTAGAGCCCCGATTATCCGCAGGATTGAGTGGCAAGGGCTTCGCGGATAACGAAAATCGCGGATAACCCGAAAAAAGACTAAAAATGAGGTGCAAACACGAAAAAAAAATATTTCACCCTTAAAAACTACGTTTTTTGTACAAAAAACATAATATGTAAAACTTTTAAAATATGTACAGCAAAGCAGAAACCTTTGCTCTACGTTTGTATCCACAAATTCCGAGAAGGCCTATAGGACCACGATGCACAATAATAGCTGTCAGTAATTTTCGACCTTCGCACTGTAGGGCCTATTGTATTTTCCCTGTTGTTGGTTTGGATTAAAATTGATTTTTTTGAGGATCGTCATTAAAAAAAAATTTTCGCGGCACTCGCGGATAATCGGGGCTCTACTGTGGATAACTAACTATGTACTGTATTCACGCAAAACAGATTAATGATTTTTGCAAGCTGTAAATCAGTCAGTCTGTTTGTCTAAAATAGAATTAAGGGCCAGAATAATTCAACCTAACTACAATAACATTTAAAATATATTCACATTTTAGTCAGTTTCTTTAGACCTAATTACGTACATTTCAATTTTAAGTGGATCTAGATTTAAGATACCTTTTGCCGAGATTATTTATGGATAAAACCGACACGATTACTCCAACAATAATATTCCGAATCATTTGAATTTCACTATTCAGTCTAAGACCGATTTTGGGATACGATTTTTTTTTGGAGGATAAAATATTATTATCTATATTAAATCGATTTCTAACTACCATAAGTATTAACAGTGATAATTATCGCAAAACCTAATTAGTTTTTATAAATCAGTAAAAAAAAGTAAGTGATGCAATAAATTTGTCCAGCACTGTAATTATCAATAAATGAGGCCAAGTATTTATCAGGTGAAACAGCTGTTTCGTGGTTATTGATGATCATCAATCAGGGATAGTCATCAGGAAAATAGTTTTGGATGCATTAGCTATAATTGTTTCTGAAAATTAGAAACTAAAAAAAAAAGTGTTTTTAGAAAATAGAAATATCACGGATTTTAAATCTTCAAACATCCCAGTCCACAGATGTTTTGAAGCTGAACAGCACAGAAACAAATTTCTAATGTTTAGAAGATATTCATAACGGATTTAAAGTGATTGACCAGTGACATCTGTGAGGTGTTAAATTTTAATTTTTAAAATGATTCGCCAATTAATTTGCTAAGAATAGCAGAGGAAGAATCATAACAGGTTTTCAACACGTTCTTGAATAATTGATTTATTCCAGTAATAAACGAACGATGAAAAGAAATACAGTTTGTCATGTTAATTCCTTAAGTGTTGTCAAAGGAAAATTCAATGTTTTCGTTCCTGTAGTTACTGTTGATATTTGGTGTGTCGAGTGAATGCTAATGGCCTCATTAACCAAATCCAATCTATCTTGTTGTTATCTTGGCTTCATTGATAAAGTGTCTGTAATTCCAGTGGCGGTTCGACACTCGAGGTGCCAAAAGAAGACCTCCCAAGACCTTGAGACGCAGAGACAGTAGCACGGAATCGAAAGAGAGAAAGAAAAAACGGAGAGAAGAAGGATGGAAAGAGCAGCTTCCTCTCTGACAACATATTTCACCGGCCGTAACCCTGGTGCTCGTGTGCTTCGCATGGCAATGAGAGGCCGCCATTAACTGGTCAGCTAACCACGGCCTTTGCCTCTTGCCCTGCCCGGAGGACAGCGAACAAACAACACGGTGGACACAGGTGAAGAGGCAACACACGTGGAAGAAAAAAGAGAGAGAGAAAAAAAGAATCGTGAAAAAGGGACTGAAAGCAGTGCTATTATGAAATAGTGGGGGTTGACAGGGATTAACTACAACTAAATAATGACGAACATGACATTTAAGCGATGGATGTCGGTGCTAAATGCCATGACAAAAACAAATTTTCAGCACGATATATTTTAAAGGGTTAAACTCTGACACTATTACATGTTTAAATGAGAAACACCTTTACAGCTTTAAAACGATTAAAACTGAAGTTGACTCTTAAATATAATTGCAATCTAATAATTTTTGTATATAATTTCTGTACTTATTTTATTAATTATAAAATGTTCGCCATCTTAATTTGATTTTTGTGAACTTTTTAGTAATGAAGCGAAATTTATCTGCTAAAACAAAAAAATAAGTAGAATATTAGGAACCTCAATGTTCTTGTATCATTTATCCAGCAGGTGAGGGATTCGACTAAAACGGGTTGGACTTTTTTTTTGTCAATCACTTACAGTTTTTTTTAACAAATATTGGAAACCGAAAGAATGAATGGTTATGCAAATTAATAATGTAAATGGTTGGTTATGTTGTGTTATGTTATGAGGTGAATGATGGTGGCAGAGAAGCCAAGCACTGTGACCGGAGGTCTATTGTACTATCCCACGGAAATAAGGACAGAGGGAGAGAAAGACTGAGAAAGTATGGTGGGAGAAGTGCAGGGGAAATGGAAGAACCCCGAAAAAACCTGCCCAGCGATGGTCCACCATCACGAAACCCATATGAGAACCGAACCCCGGTACTCAGAGCTAAGAGGCCAATGTCTTAGTGACAACGCCAACCGCGCAAAATGGTTGGTTAAATTACAGCATTGCAGTGTTCGACAATTGAATGGATTGGAACAGAATAAACAACTCTATCGTCCTCCCGAAAAGGTAACAAGGGGTCACTCTGTGTACAGAGAAAAACAAAATATTTCGACCACTATAACAAAAATAGATCTTTCGTTATGGATCGGTATAAAGTTGTTAAAGATTCTTAATTGTTTGTTTCAGTTCACTCTAAAACTGACAATTGAATTTACGAGACGTCTCTTTTTAGAGAAGGCGGGGGGGGTGATTTTTTTTTAATGCTTCCTGGTAGGGTGTCATCTCTTAATCGCCATCATAAAAACAGTGACACTTGGTGGCGCTACAGAGCGTCATCAACCTTGAACGGTTCTAGCAGAAGCCCTCTTACCATTCAGGTGGCAAACAATCTCATCATTCCGGCGAACATTCACCGCCAGATTTATGGACTCGTAACTCTTGCAAATTGTCCGGATTACAGGTAATATTTCTAAGTTATCGGTGAACTGGACGACGGCGCCTGCATACTAATGGCAGCCGAGCAACCAACAAAAATCTGATTGCATAATTGGTCCTTTGCATAATCTCAGCTAACAACAACAACAAGAGAAGGTGGGAGACAGGGAGGAGGAAGTGTAAATGGATGCGCTTTCAAATGGCAAAGAAAAAAAAAGACAAGTTGGGGGAGGAGTTGAAAGGAGCCTCCATTAACCGAAGAAGACATATAACAACTCACAAGAAAAATAAACAAAGAGTTAACGATGGATTATGATGTGTTAAAAACTCCTTTTATGGTTATAAAGATATTAAATAAGGTTTTTTTTTTTCTTCCAAGTCAATTTAGAAACAAAGATAAAATAAAGAAAATGTATAAAGTAGCTGAAACACGAACCTACAGTGGGGAAACTTTATGACACGTAAATTAGTTTTATGATAACAACTCCTAATCTTGTATCCAAACTTATTTTCACGAAAACAAAAATCGATTGACGGGCTTTCTGTAAACATTCTTACATAAAAGCTTATAAGAAAATATTTTTTACATTCACTCAATATTTTTACAGTATTTAATTGACTTTATTTTCATTTCCATTAATTTCTTGCATAAATTTAATGACAGACAATAACATCAGTTAAAATAAGTACAAATATCGCGGGTTTTGTAATATTATCACTTAATACTTTTGTATTTTGTATTGTTAGTAATTATATCATTGTACAGGGTATTTCAAAGGCAAGTCTCAGTTTTTAAATAAGTCAATCGTTCGACTTCTTAACTAAACAGTAACATAACTAGTGTTAATTAGAGTTTATTAATAGGAGAAGGGGTTACCATCACATCAAGCGCTGAAAGTATCTCCCTCTTTTTTCGGGACACATTTGCACACCATGTTTCCCCATGTTTTCTGTGTCATTATTGTTTATTAGACCAATTTTCTTTCAATGGACTGTGAACACAGATGTGTACAAGGACATATTCATGGTCTTCGTGGAGCAACTAGATGACATGGAGCTTCCGCAGACATACTTCCAGCAGCACTTCCAATGAGTCCAAGGCGTCATCAACAGCTGCTTAGTGGACCCTGTTATCTCAAAAAACCTTTAGCCCCCAGGTCACCCGATTTGACATCAGTCGCTTACTTCTATCTCAAGGAGAGAGAGTCTACAAAAAGAGACCACGAATCATTTAGGATCTCCGGGAAAACATCAAGACTGAAATAAATACTATCGATCACAGGCATGTTGAGGCATGTATCTGAAAATATGGTGAAACGCGCAAATGTCTCGAAGAAGAGGGGGGATACTTTCAGCACTTGATGTGATGGCAAGTCATTCTCCCATTATTAACCTCTCATTTACACGTAGTTATGTTACTGTTTAGTTAATAAGTCGAATGATTAACCTATTTACAAAGTGGGACTCCCAAGGAATCGATAATTGATACATATAAATGAACGGAGTGAATCAACTGAAATCCGTGGCTTTAGAGTGAGTAAAAATATATTTAATAGCCATAATAAGTTAGCTCTCTTCTGTTCATTACATTTGCCACGGACAAAACTGAAAAATTAACAACGCTCCTGAGATTACTCTTGAGAAAGGAACAAAGCCGTCGCGATACAGAGTTCGATGTGTGTTTTTCCAACAGCGCAGGCTTTGGTCCCTAAAGTCCCCCCTTTTTTTTTTTTTCATTCTAAATCCTCCATAAATTCTCTTGTATAAGTAGATTATTAACATATTCAGTTTAAAAATAATACAGTGAAACCTCCGAATAGCGGACAGTCACGGGACCGGAACTTTCGTCCGTTATTGGGAGGTGTCCGCTATTGGGGAGGACTATCTTTTTTTCAATTTTTAGCTTATAGCATGTCATTTAATGAAAAATTACGTACCATCTTAAATTTCTACAATTAACATTGTCCTATAAGAAAATAAGAACAATTGCAAACTGTTTACTATTTTCCTTTTTAAATGAATGCTACTCCATTAGTCTTACTTAAAATAATGACAAAATTAATTACAGTATTAATTTTGTCCTTATTTTAAGTAGGACAAACGGATCAGAAAATTAATTTTATTAACTAAAGTAATCAGTTAACAGAGTTTGACATTTCTTTTTTGCATTGAAAACATGTTTCTCAATATGAATATTTAAATCGTTTAACTTTGCAAGGCCTTCAGAGTCCACTTTGCTTCCAACGCCTTTTCTTGCAATAATTGCCCACTAATGGGAATGTTTTTTGCTCGTGCAGCGCAAAACCAATCGAAGACAATAGAGTCGATCGCACTTGTCTCCGTTTCCGAACTTTCATGTATTTGGAGTTTTCGTTGGAGTTCGTGATCCATAATTTCAAAATTTCCTCTGAACGCTACGTATTACTGATTCTATTGCTTTTGAAAAAACACACAAGATCGTTCATTTTCTGTAGAATGTTGTCCGTTATTGGGAATGTCCGCTAATCGGAGGTCAATACATGGAAACGTCTATATTAAGGGACTGGGGATTTCAAAATTGTCCGCTATTGGGGGGTGTCCGCTTTTCGGGAGTGTCCGTTAGTGGAGGTTTCACTGTATATATCGAGGGCTCTATGACATAAAGGCCTAAGTGACATTTTTGTAAAAATTGAGTTACATGTCTTAAGTGAAATCCGAGAACCATATCTTTCATATGAAAAAGAGACCTAACTGAAAATTTCATTGCAACTGGTAGAATTCTACTTCCAAAAAAAGCTACTTCCATAGAACTGGCAAGGCAATACAAACATAAAACCCTTAATAACTCGGAATGGAGATTTTGTCACTTAGACCTTTATGTCATAGAGCCCTCGATATATATATATATATATATATTGTCTAAATTCAAGTTTTTATTTTTTAATCTTTGGGGAGTCACATGTTTTTGCACACGGATGCAGATACACCACGTGACGGCTTTGAGAAGGACATTTACTTCAACAATGAAGTGCTTGGCTTCCCTGCCACCCACATTCGCTAACATAAACATACTTCAAAAATGTGTGTTTTTTTTTTCCATCATGCACCATTCAGGAGAAATATAACAGACTTGGAAGACATCGAAAATTCAACGTTCTTCCTAAAGTTTTTCTTGACGATATTACGTTTTTTTCTTTCGGTATCTGTTTTCTTGTTTCATATTCATATATTGTTTGGCAAATACGTAGAGGAGAATTTGAATTTATATAATCGTCATATTGGAATGACAACAATTATTACAGAGGAGAGTAATTCAGCCTCAGAAATGTAAAAGCAGAAGATAAACACAAAGAATAATAAATAATAATAAAAAAGTTTTGTCAAGATACAGCTATCATTGGATAATTCTGAAGGTAACTACGAAGTTTTAAATTCTCTCCTGTATAAGTAGAGAGAAGAGAATTCGTCTCGAATAACAAAATCGACTTCTGTGAACGTACTTTTCAGTTTTAGGCATTTTTCCAATGTTGGAAAGTAAGTTTAAATAGACCTAATCGTCAAACACACATTAAGCAAATGTCAGTTCGATCGTTGTAATCGAAATTCCACTAAATTATAAATTTAGAAAATAATTTTTAGCTCTTTTGTAAGGTAAGACTGTAATTGCGTACGTTTCAACAGAAATTGAATTAGCAGAGTGTATTGAAAGCAACAGCAATGCAGTCAACAAACAGTTCTCGATTAACACAAACTGCCTCGTTTGTTCTTAATGCAGATGTCCTCTGCTTTCCGACGATTCAGTTTCGACCTTCTTCAATTATAACCAGAACCCATCTATGCAACACGTGACTCACTCTTCTGAACTATTTTTTTTATGTGTCCACGCTCTTCTGCGGCCACTTTTTGCTCTTGTTGCAAAAAGAATAAGGTTGTTTAAAGTATCTGATGGTGAGGCTCAACTATCCCCTTCCAACTACTTCAATAAATCATCATCATTCAAATATATATATATATTTGATGTATATATATTTCAAATACATGTCTACATCTGCAAGAAACAAAATATTTAAAGGGAAACTAACAGGTAAACTGTTTATTTTATCGTAGTTTTGCATGTGTTCAGACAAAACTCAAAGCTGAGCTGAAACTCTTCGAGTTTCGCAAAGCAAAGATTTCAAAGAATCTTTTGCAATTTAGAAAAAGTAAAGAATATAAGAATAAAATTTACTTAAAAACTATATAAAGCCGGACAGTGATGTGAAATTTGAAAAATGTCAATACAAAAACCATATCACTGTTTCTGTGGAAGACAAGGCCAATCTATCCTCATGTCATCAGCGGCAAAATTTAGAAACAATTTAGAAAACAAAAACGCAATATTTCAAGACTTTGCTCTTTTTTTTAATTCAAAAAATCACAATCAAATTATCTAAATCTAAAAACAAAACTACTAAAAAAGGAATAAAGACGATAGGTTTCTTTATCACTTATTAAAAAAAATACCTAATTATATTTACTTATTTCATATATTTAAAAATTAAACACAGTATGTTATTTAGCTTTCGCACGCATTCGTAAGTGATATTTAGTGCGTTACTTCAATTTTTCGGTGGCATTTGTGATATAAAAAAGAATGACTGGGTTCCGCATTTCGACGATTTCCGGTTTTCGACCCTAACCTGTTGAATAATCAAGGAACGTCTGTTTGGTGTAATTCTCCTCAAATATTTTATACAAATGTAGTTACAAATACATACATTCGCAGTGAAGATGTGATATTTAACTGAAATGAACTGAACAACTTTTTGCCCTCGATACAAAAGAAAAAAAAGATAATAACATTTACTAAAAAAAATACATAATGAACACAGAAATAGTTTATAGTTATTAGTTCATCTTCTATGTAATTTTGTGAAATTTGTTTTGATTTGATCATCCAATATAATAACTTTGTTTATTTGCTTGTGCTCGATTTTCTTCTACAACTGGACACGGATTAAGCGGAAATCCGGAATAAAAAAAAAAGTACTTGAGATTTAACTTGGGTTTTCAACTCGGAGATTAAAATAAAAAAAAAAAAAAAGCCCAAACCGATCGAACTTTTCCAGTTTCCCAAGTCTTAGAAAAAGAAGAAGAAGGAAGAGTAACCTACTTATTCCCACTTGGAATAATTTCTTTTCTTACAAAGATAAGTGATCTGAATTCACACAAGACTTTTGCTTTTGTATTGGTGGCCTCTTTCCATGGATAAGTAGTTTAACGGATTCTTTATTGAAAATAAAATCAATACAAAAACTCTACTCTGTTCTCCCAATAGGTTTCGTCTCAATATGAGACTGCGTTTTATTCTAACACAAATCAATACAGAAACAAGTGAATCTCCCAAGAGAATCTTTATTTCACCTTCTTTTACTTTTATTAAAACTTCAGTTCCCAAGGAGAAATTATTTTTAAGTTCCGTAAATCATAGAGGTCTGTAAAATTGCAGTAAAATATTCTTGAAAGATATTACTATCAAAATGAGGAAATGCAGATTAAAAAAGTAAAAAGTTTTATATACATTAAAAATACGACCGGTTTCGCCTATGTGACCAGGCTTTTACAAGTGAAGGTAAATGAGAATATATGCGTTTATAAGGCACTAACAAACTAACAGAATTAACTATTAAAATTAAAAGCACCAATTAACCAATAGGAATCCTTGAGATTTCCTTGCTGACAATGTCTGAGGACGAAGAATCACGTGGACCGGAAGTTGGTTGTCGCCATGTGGTCTGATAGCAATGTAGGAATCGTCATCATGACGTGAGGGCCCACGTGATTCTTCGTTCTCAGACGTTGCCAGCAAGGAAATCCAAGGATTCCTACTGATTCCTGGTGCTTTTAATTTTAATATTTAATTCTGTTGGTTTGTCAGTAGTTTATAAAAGCATGTATTCTCATTTGCCTTCACTTGTAAAAGTCTAGTCACATAGGCGAAACCGGTCGTATTTTTAATGTGTATAAAACTTTTCAACTTTTTAACCTGTGTGTCGGCATTTTCCTCATTTTGAACTATTATTGCACCCATTCAACTTGTATCATTTTACTATCAACCAAAATAAAATATGGAGAACATATAGTGATCCTACCTTTCATTCTTAGCTTATTTTCTCTGTAACAACTTCCATCCAATCCTCTTCCACGTAGTAGTTCTTAGTGACTGTTGTGTAGTTTTACTTCCTTCACTGCCAAAAAGAAAAAGAACAAGGAGCTTACTTTCCTTACCATTTTCCGATTTTTTTTCCCACTCTCTCTCTTTTTTTTTTTTAAATCACAAAAATTAAAGAAAGATGAATCTGTAAATTATCGTAACCCCTGAATACAACAAGGCTTCTAATTTTCAGTTTGTTGAATGTCAATTAAATCCGCAAATCATCATCAACTTATATAATTGACTATTTCATCTGTCTGTCTGTAACTCGATATAATTAAGCTATTAAGAGAGATCCAAGGTTCTCAATGGTACCATTGAATCAAGGGTACTCAAATTGGATGAAATATTAGATCATTTTGTCATTCCATGTTGTTTCCATGAAATTTTAACTGAAATTCTAACAAAACATACTTTTAAAACCAAATAATTTTGTTACCACTGCATCCATTTTAATGAAATTTGTCATACTTACTCAGTTTTTTACGCTGATTTTGAAACTCAAAACCATTTTTGCCATAGAAGCTTCGTTCACAAGTTAGCGCAGTATTTAGATTACAAAGGTGAGTTTTAAATACCTTTCGGCGTTATGAGTCAAAAATAATAATTATTCCATTCTTCCTTTTAGTAAAATTTATTTATAAGGATGAACTTTAGATATGGTTAGTATTTATTTCCCAGAGCCTGTTTTTAGTTATGGACAGTTACATGCTGCTATTTCTCGAGCACGTCGTGCTTGCGACGTCAAAATCAAAATTCTTGACCGAATAGATCAAGGACATCTGATAGAAGGATCAGGAGGTATTTACTTTAAAGTTGATAGTTGATAATAAAATGATTTTTCAGATTTTTTTATGCCTGTCGTCCGACAGGCTTTGCTGCTAGTTCTTACAATGATAAGCAAATTCTTAACCTTAATCTAAGAAAGCTTAATCAAATTAAGCACGCGCCTGTAATATGGATCAACATGGGTCATGATTACAATTCAATCCTGAATGTCACTGGAATTCGTTGTTTTCAATGAAAACAATGATTTGATTTCCAATCTTTTACCATCTTCTTTCGTACAGTTTTGTTTTTTCATAGGGATTCACCGAGGAAGAAATTTGCAAATACCAAATCGGTACTTGTCCGTAAATATTCATGTCAAGTTTCACAACATGAATATTTATAATTAACAGATCATCAAGAAAGGTTGGTTGTCTATTTCCAACCTTTTTCTGGGGAGAACAAACACCTAAACACACACAGGGATTCCAGAAGCTTCCTTGAATTAGGAAATCGTTAGTGCACTGGAAAAACAAGATGAAAACCTTAAAAACAAAGTTTCTAAATAAACAAGAAGCTCACGATTACATCTAATATTGATAATCGATATTCAATTTTTTTCATATCTTAACTATTTTTATATTAAATATCTCGATGGGAAATCAAAAGACGAATGTTTTCATAATTTCTTAATTGTGTAATAAAAGGCTAATTAGTTATTACTACTTTAACTACTTATTACTACTTTAAGCTAATCTCGAAGTGTTTTTAATTCTAGCGTAATCAGGCATTACTCTACAGACATTTCTACAAATCTTCGTTTATACAAGTGCTTTAATAAATACAACATATTCACAATCTACGATAGAACCAATTATATATCAGTAATGATAATTAATTATCATAGATTTGGTCCAATATTATTAATGTCCTCCCTAATATGCATTAGAGAGATAAAAATAGTGGAACAAAACTGTTTTAGAATAACATTGTAACTCGATATACAACCACGTCCGTCCGTCTGTCTGATATACCGGAAAACTGAATAAAACGCTGAAATTTTAGATATAGATAGGTTGTAATAAGAAGATCGCTACAGATCTGATTAATAGTGAGGAGCAAGGAATAAAGACGATAAATTTAAATAAGTGGTATCAAAAATGTTTATGCTGAAGGATATGAATTATTATTTGTTGTTTTAGGCCACTGAGATAACTTCAGTGTGTTTACATTGTTGCTCTTGTTATTAGATCTTATTATTGTTATTTTAAATTCAGAACTTGAAAAAGCAAAACGATGGCTTCTGTGAATTATCGTTTACAGTTGTAAGAATTGGAAATGATTATAAAAAAGAAATATACCGTATATGTTCCAGTAGAGGCTCCGGCGTTTATTTGCAAAACTAGCCTCGGCTCTCGGTGCTTAATAGAGACCGGCTGCTATTAGAGGCCGGCCATTATTAACAAAAACCTTCAGAATGCAATATTTTTACACATAAATACCGGCTAATATTACAAACAGCTACTTTATTTGAATTTCACATGCTACATAAGACTGTTAAAGATAAAAGGCAATGTCTTTCTGTACCTTTCGCTGCTATTCGTCGTCCGAATCCGCAATGATGGGCGGCCTCCTCACCGGATGTTTTTTTCGCGTATTCCACCGCGCGAATCTTAAAGGCAATGTCAAATGACCGTTTCGGCGATATTTTGTAAGGCAATGTACGGTAAGGTATTATATACGACTATAAAGATACGGACGCTTACACTAGTACCGGTAGGCAAATATCAAAGACCCGGCTACTATTCTTGGCCGTGTCCCCTCTGAAGCCCGGCGCTTATTAGAGACCGGCAACAATAAGAGCCTCGGCGTTTATTGGAGCATATACGGTATTTAATAAGAACCAAGGGACCAAAAAAAAAATTAAATACACGCTACAGGATAACAACAACAGCGATAGATCAAACATTATTTATTCTATAAACTGTTATGGTAGATACATATTATTAAATGGAATCTTGTAATTGACTGGTTATGATTGGAACAGGGTCATGCACGAGTCACCAAAAAATACTATATGGTAAACAAATAGAGGTTTTACAGAAATGATCACAAATTCATTGTCACTGATCATAAGAATTACATACACAAAAACATACACACATATCAAAAAAAAATTGAGACAGAATATACTAGAAATGTACCAGAAAATTGAGAGAGTCGCTTCCATTTCCAGTGTACGCCACCATATCCCCGCATTAAATAATATTTTCTGCAAATGAAGTACCTACAAAGGCGAATTTCACTGCAATCCCTTTTTCTTATAATTCGCAGTGAAAATGGCAGCATAAATCGTGATTTAAGAGACTTTGAACGAGGCGTGATAGTGAGTGTCAGAGAATAATAGGTCTCTCCATCTCCGAAATTAAAACAGCATTCCTATTTTTCGTCAACAATTTCAAGGGTTCAACGCAACTACACAATATCAAAGACAACACACCGCTGCAGCCGACCGACGAAAAACTGGACGATCGCGGACAGCACACACGTAACATCTGACCGAGATGACACTGCAGCCCTTAACAGAACAATTCAATGGCCAGGCCACACGCAACACAATGTTATGCGTTCGGACAACACAATGTTATGTCTCTTCTGTGGGATACAGAAGCTGACGGCCTCTGGTGGCTCATTGCTAGCCCGACACCAAGAGCCATGCGCCTCGCAAGGGGTCGTGAACACCGAGCAAAGTCACTGGAAAGGTGTAGCCTAGTCTGACATGTCTCGGTTCCAACTGTTTCGAGCAGATGGGCGATTACTATTCAAACCAAGAGGAGTTTTCTTGCATGCCTGCCAACAATGGATAGCCATGGCGGCGGTAGCTATTATGGTGTGGTATGCTGCAGCTGGCACGAATTAGAACCCCTTATTCATTGCAGACATTATTGACCGGTGGATGCTACATAACCATTCTTGCAGATCATTGGCACTCAATGTCATGCATTCACTCATAACGGGAACTGGCTCAGCAGAGTAATGCATAGGTCTGTGATCACCAAATTATGCGTAATGAGTTCTGCTGGTTCTTAGGACATTTAGCAAGTCTTGCTTAGTTTTGATTGTCTTCTGTTGAGTTATAATGCCTCTGCTTTGTTGTTCCAATAAAAGCTCAATGGGATTTCAGCAGGACATAGTGAAACTAATATTGCCTCAGACAGGATATCTTTGATCGCACAAGTGGGCGTTAGAGCAAAACCAGAACCCATACTATATGCAAATGAGATCATACTAAGCACCTCAACGTAACTGTTTGAAGTTACAATACCCTCATTTGGGATTATAGGATCGTCACTAGGTCTGGTTATTAAGCTTATTACCGCCCTACATCATGATACGGGGACCAACGAAACGGTCAGTTTCACGTACACGTGAATCCAGAAAACGTTCTCCAACTCTTCTACAGACTCGAATGTGACGAACTTTGCATTCTTCTGTACAGTTCTCTAGTTGTCTAGTTTAAGTGCTCACGGGCGAATATTAGATGCACGATGTGTCCAGTCAATTGAGCGCCAATAGTTTGTCTTTGTATGGGCTATTGCGAATGCTCACCCAAGTACTCATAGCTTCCCATAGTAGAGTTTGCGGTCACAGTGCGATCTCCGCGTATCATAAGACAAGTTTATCGATCTTCCTGAGCAGTAATAGCACGAATTCTTCCTGATCCTCATCTTCTAACAACACTCTAGTTTCCTGAAACCGATTTCACACATTTTGAATAATCCGATGGGACAGCGTTAAAATAACTGACCAACGCTAATGACCTTCTTGCAACAAGACTGTTGATTTTATTGCAGTATTTGAGTCGGTATGGAAATCAATCCATTAAGTACGTAACGTGCAGCAATCTAGCTAGGGATTAAACCCAAATTATTTATTGTTTTTACAGTTAAAATAAGGGGTCGTCCATTAACGTGAGGTCAAAATGGGGAGGGGGGGGGGTCAGGCAAAATCTCACCAAATCTCACCAAGGGGGAGGGGGGGTGGTCAACGAAAATCTCACGTCAACTTTTTCATTCAGAGAATATACGTTATAATAGATTACAACATTTTGTAATATTGACTTTTTGAACTTTTTATTACTTAGCTATCTCTGATCATACACTAAACCGAAAAGAAAGATTTCAAGATGTTAACATGAAATCATGAAAAATAAGAAAAAAAAAATCTTTAATAATGTTATTTGGATCTTGATTGTTATCATCAAATGAATTTCATTGATTTGTCCAACTTCCAGAAGTTATTTACATGATGAAGACCTTTAGATGCTTACATCAACCGAATAGCTCTAGAAAATATCTAGTCGTAAGAATAAAAGCAACATTTTAGTCCACGTACATCCGATGATATTTTAAATTAAGAATAGAATTGAATAGTAAAATGGATTAAACTTGATTGAGACTGAGAAAATTGTTACTAAGGGGCAAATAAAGAAATCAAAATTATTGAAACGCTATCGAACAAAGAACTGACAACTAAAACTAATGGGAGAATTGGATTTGATCAAAAAGACAGTCGTTAGTTTTGAAACTAATTTTGTTTATTCAAATAATTACAAACTGCAGCAAACACCATTTCACATCTACGTAAAACTACTCAACGAATATGCTCCTAATAAGAGCATAATAACAAAACTACAAAGTTATCGACATTGTTACGATTTAAAGGTTAAACGAATGTTACCGCAAGCATAGGCACGAAAATTTAAACGATTTCTACAATTATCAATACAGCATTTGATGATTATTGACTTAATTGATTTTTTTTATGTTGATTTCATTGATGATCCTGTTTACAAGGATTAAATATTTTCTAAATTATACATCCAGAATATAAAGAAGTATTTGTTAAAATTGATTTAATAAATTAAGCAGCACTTTCATGTTTGTTTGTTTTTTATAGAACTTTAGAAAAAAACACAGATATTACAAAGTTAAAAAAAAATTAAAAAAATTGGAATTATTATATACATAACATTCTCTATTAATATAATATTTTTCATTATATTCTTTATTATACTCTATCTTCTTTTTATAACAATATTTCGATCTGCTATAAATTCTTTATTGAGCTTCCTCAGGCATAATTTTAGGGATAAATTCCTTCTTCCAAATTTGTAACGATTTAAAGCTAATAAAATGCGTAAGATATTATTAAGTATTTGATTGTTATGTCATGGGCTATTAGCTTTAAATCTTTACGAATTTGTAGAAGGGATTTATCCCTAAAATTATGCCTGAGGAAGATCAGTAAAGAATCTGTAGCTGATCGAAATATTGTTATAAAAAGAAGATAGAGTATAATGAAGAACATTATACTTTGCTTTGTATTGTTTAAAGAAATCTAACTATAAAATGTTGTTTAGTATTAGTTACAACAGGTTTCACTCTTCTTGAAAGAATAAAAAAAGAATAAACCCGTTCTGTAAACTGGCTGTTGCTGTTTCAGTCCTTTTACTTTCGAATAAAAAAGTTGATTGTTCACTATTGCTAAATCAACTCAATTAAGTGTTGGGAGATATTAAACGTATCAGTGGTTCTTGTCTTCCACCTCAATGTAGATAATTTGAAAGTGGAGACCTTTCAAGGCTTTCTTATCAATCAGACAATCAACCTTAATTGCTTTTGTTACCTGTCAACATAAAGAAAAAAAGTCATTAATTAACTTTGATAGGAAACCATTTGAAAACCAATTGACAAACCCAATAACGACTTTAAGTAATAAACCGTTTGACCAAAACACCTCCAAAATCCCAAATGTATTTCGTGAAAAGGCATTTCCAAATCTTAATGCTCGGGATCACTGGTAATCCTGTGCAATCGTCGCTTTAAACGGAGGATTAGTGCAGGATCAAAGTATTTCTGATTGAAAATCTGGTCTTGGCAGATCACGCAGCGTTCGTGTTCTTTAAGAGATGTTGAAATAATCAGGACATATCAACGAAAGCAACTCTGAGTGGTAATTAATTATCGTAACTTTTTCTGCTGAAAACTACTGCGACACAGAAGGCTAATTGGTGATTCTAATTCAAAACAAAATTAGGCCTATTAAGAATTAATCTAAATAGTCATTCAACTAAGGTTGGTAATTCTAACGGAATTAGCGGAAACTTAGACACTGTAATCTTTTTATAGCAAAAACGTTAGGAGGAAAGGATTACGCATCCTTTTCCTAGAGCTGGGATATAATCGCAGACAGTTTGTACGTCTGGAAGCCTCTCAACATTTACTGTAAACTATTCTATCCGCTTTGTTTGTATAAAGAGTTACAAAGTCTGGCAAACACATTCCACATCCATTCCACTTTGGGGCCCTAGACATTTTCTTCTTACCGGGCCTCCTCCCTCTCCCACAAGAAATAGAGCACACAAAAAATTTATTTAAAGATGTTTGACATATGTTTCTTAATATGAAATGAGTGGGTTCTGGCCACCACACACAGTTCTAATTAAATACATAAGTATAAAAACAATAAAATGCGAGCGCTTTCGAGATGGTCTACATCTCGTTCTCAAGCGGAGAAATGAATAACATATTTCAAAAAATAAGAGAGTTCAGCCAACGGACGAGTGAGTTGGCCGAGCTCTCTTATTTTTTGAAATTTGATATTCATTTCTCCGCTTGAGAACGAGATGTAGACCATCTCGAAAGCGCTCGCATTTTATTGTTTTTATATTTATGTATTTAATTAGAACTGTGTGTGGTGGCCAGAACCCACTCATTTCAAAAAATTTATTTTTCTGCAAAAAGTTTATTTGTTTATTATATACAGTTGTCCAACAGAAAAGTAAACTGTCTTATTTACAAATCTTTTCAAAATAGACAGTTTGACCGGGCCCTTCAAAAAACCGGGCCCTAGACATTTGTCTCATTTGTCTATGCGATAATCCGGCCCTGTCCACATCTACGTAGAACAACTGAATGAATGCGCTTCTATTAGGGAAAATAACAAAAACTACAATGTTATCCAAGGAGTAGCGACATTGCTACGATTTAGAACTAATTCCAAGGTTAGACGAATGTTATCGCAAGCATAGCCACGAAAATTTAAACGATTTTTGTCTTCGTTGTAGTGAAAAGTGCGTAGTATAAATCTTTGTTGTAGGGAAACGTCGTTAACTGAACACTCGTTATTCGAGACATGGTTGAATAAGTACAATTGCATTTTTGAATTGAATCTTTTGACTTAAAGACGTTAACGATATCTGAATTGACTTGAAGAGTAGCTCTACATATTCCTGCTTTTATTCCACAAAAGAGAAAGAAAATTAAATTCGTTCCAACAAAAGTTTGAATCAAATACTTTAAAATTGCATCAAAAATTAAAATTGAATTTCAAGGAAAAAAATAAAATATATTTCCATTCTCTCTGTAAGAGAATCTATCAATTTCCATGATAACCATTTTAATAACCCTAAATAAAAAAGAAGGGGTGGCTTTTGGACACAGTTCCATTTCGAAAATTGAAAGAAATCGAGAAGAGAATTGGCGTTGGGCCAAATGTCGTTCCTCAAGCGACAAAGAGAAAATAAAAAAGGTGTAAAAATTGTCGTTCGTCTTTCTTTGAAACAATGAGTGTCTACGATACGAAAAAGAAAAAGAATAAAAATAGCAGCAAAAGACAGTTATGGAGATTGTTCTATACAGAGCAAACAACTTTACAGAAGAGTTAAAAACATATTTCACATCCGCTTCTCCAAATCTTCTTCTTCAAGAAAAAATAAGAGTAAAGTAAAAATAACCCTTTTCACCCAAAATGAATACAAAAATAAGATATATAAAAAAATGTTTTTCTTTTTTTTCAAATTAACGTAGGACATCAAAATTTATTAAACAAAAAGTTTCTAAAAAGAACTTTAAACCTACTTTCTTTAGATCTTGCACATTTTGTTTAAAATCAAGAAAACAAGTTACTATCGGCCAAATGAAACAACGACTGTGACCTTGAAATGCACCTATGATCTCTTAATCATTCCAGGACTTAAGAGAAACTATTGACAAAGTTTGCCTCGTTTGAGAGTCGCCAATCAGAAGCCATAAACTTTCCCGCCATAAACACTGACATATACAATCGATTCAAATTCTACTATTGCGACATCTGTTGGCCACGGTCGTTCTTTGGTTTGGCGGACTTTAATTAAGGCTTTTAGACAGTGTCAAAAGCAAAGCGGTCCCATAATGTGTACAATTGTATAAACAAAATAATTAAAAACGGTTTAAACCGTTCCTTTATGTTTTACAGGCAAGCTGTAAACTAGGGGCCGCTAATACAATGCTTAGTGCATCATTTAGATATGTTAAATAATTTATGAAACAATACGTTTGTAAATATTAATAATGACGTCCTCTTGGTAATTTTTAGTATTGTTATGTATGAAGCATCAGTATTATTATTGTGTTAATTGTTATCATTATTACTAATACTGCTATGGAAAACGTTAATTTGGGGGTCAAGGAGTGGTCCTACAGGTCTGATTTTTTTTTTACGTGGTCACATACTTTTGGATGCTGAACACAATGGTGAAGGTTTCATTCTAATATCTCTAACCGTTTAGCCGCTACAGAGTGTGACATACAGTGTGACAGACAGACAACACAAACGCAATAGCGGTTCCCTAAGTTAACTCTAACATGAATCGCTAATAATGCAACTCTAACTTATAAAAACTGCTGAATAGAAAACATGATCTGATTAAAATAATGTGTTTAACTGCGACTAATGTTCATTAGATTAAAGCTAATATTAGAGGATTAAAAAAAGCGATAATCTATTGTTTTAAGATATAGACACTCAATGCTTCGGTTCTTATATTTTTTTTTCGTATAACTTTTTGTCAGTTTCACGCGCTTGTCAAGAACCAACACTTAAATAATTCAACTATCGAATCCATCTGTTGCCTTCAAATATGCATGTTAAGTTTCAAGAAGATGCATCCAGCGATTATTGAGCCAGTAGAACATACAGACAGACTTAATGATGTTCCAAGGATATTTGGGTGTAATATATTTTCATTCTTTTAAAAGGATTAGTGACTCATTATTTTAAAAAAAACGTAATGTATAACAAAATAAAAAAGAATCTTCAACATACATTAACTTGGCAACTTCTTAACGAATTTTTCTAATTCTATTTCTTTCTGATCACATCAAACCAGATGCTGATGATAATGGATTATTAAAAGGCTTACCATCTATTGTTAGAAAACGATAGAAATTCATTGTTTTACTTCTGGATGCTTTTCAGAGTGAGTTTATGTCACCTTCCCGCGTAAATTTCTCAATACGAAACAGTATTCGAAGACAGGTTTGATCCATAAATAGGCATGCAATGTTTCACGAACATCGATGGACCAGTTCAGCAGTTAATAGGGAATACAAACAACCTGTTGCTGTTGTCGTGTCACCTGATCCATTTTCGGATCACTGGGCATAGAGGCACATCCTATGATGGAGAATTTTTATTGCTTTTCTGTCGTTTGGATATTATTATCCAGGAGATAGTCAGACTTCTGCCTCCTATGAAGAGAAACAAATACTGCAGAAGTAAAGAAACATCCAAACCCAGGCTGGGATTCTAACCTGGGATTCCGACACAACTGCCTCATATGAAACCTCCGCTCAGACGATGACGGAATGGCAAAAAAACAAAATAAATAAACAAATAAATAAGGTAAAGCTTTACACTTGTAATTTCAATGAAGTGATGGTGAGAAAGTTAAGAGTTAGTGGCTTTTAGTTTAACCAGCTTATCGGGACGAACTGAAAGTCGAAGGCCAGTCCCATGTTAGGAAAGAAGTTAAATAAATTCTAAGATCCCATCCGGGCAAAAGAAAAGAAATCTGGGTTATGTTATTATTGCTCTGATAATACTCTGATAAGTATTTTTACCTATGTTCATATTTTATGATAGCACTCGATGCTCCTTGTTTTCAAGAGTCGAAATCAATTGTCTGGAATGAATAGCACATTTCTAAATCTCTTGATGCTACTTTTATTAATCGAAAATAATATAGTAGAAAAACGATTCTTCCATTTTGGTATTAAAACAAATAAGGGCAATCAGTATATTAAACTATCAGTTAGGTATTCATTCACTTTAATAAACTTTGTTTTCCTGACATTAATATGTTAACATATTATCACAAATCGTCAAAATAAATTTTATAGTCTTTCCTACTTAGACGACTACAAAAAGTGAAATGATAATATTTCTTAAATAAAATTCTTCAATGGAATATGTTAATGCCATATAATAGCAAAAAAAAACTGACTTTACAGCACGAGTTCGAAAAGATAAGTATTAACTGATACCATTAATATCTGTTATCAAATACTAAATATTGATCTTCCTCTATTTATTTACCACTGACAGATACTTTATCTTGAGGTGACTCGAACGTTGAACACAGATCGTAAGTGGAAGAAGAACGTATAAAAATTAAAGTTAAAAACATATTCATTCTATAAAAGACTATAATTAAAATAGATTACAATTCATAAATTACTTACAAAATCAAATTTCAATAATTTATTCTGACAGTAAAACCACATAAGTCTATAACTAAACACATTTTTTTATTTCCAAGCTTACAGATTTTATGAAAAATTATTTTATCATAAAAATTTGATAAAATTTGTCCTTTTTATTAAAAAAAACGAACATTTTTTTGCCAACAGTTTCCAGATGTTTTTTTTTCCTTTGGCTGATTGTGGTAATAATAATGAGATGTAAGGGATTTCTTTTACGTAATTTCTAACACTTGAGATGTAACTTTTACGTGTTAGGAATTACTTAAAAGAAATCCCTTTTTTTTGTGTGTGTCTTTATTTTTTATTTGTATTAATATAATTCATTTAATGCTACTCAGGCGGGAGAGCATTGGTTTTACCACCTGACCTCATCTCAGCCGAGGGTCATTGAAGCGTTGGAAGCCATACTTCCAGCGCTCCCATGGGACGTATACCTTTACCCACATAATGTTACTCATCTGTTATTAAAGCTCTATAAATCTGATAATTAAAATCAATAACGTAATGAGAAATATTAATAGAAACCTTGCGTAGAAACAACGTAACATACGAATGTTGGTTTTCCCTTCTGTTCCTAGTGAATAAAAAAATTAGAAGCAACGTCACGTGCTTGCATGTATTTTGTGGAGAGACAGATTGCGCAGTCATTAGGCTTATGATGGACAGGGACGGCGATTCCAAGTCACGATCGAAGCACGTGCACAGCCTTTCACCTGGTGGGGGTAAAAGGGGGAAAGACGGAACGGACAGTGAGACAGGAAGCAAACGAAGGGGTTGCGAGTAAAAGAAGGGT
The DNA here is from genome assembly GCA_023159025.1 of Thereuonema tuberculata. Classification (NCBI taxonomy): domain Eukaryota; kingdom Metazoa; phylum Arthropoda; class Chilopoda; order Scutigeromorpha; family Scutigeridae; genus Thereuonema; species Thereuonema tuberculata. The sequence continues at coordinate 26,255,058 of JAFIDM010000007.1, read as the reverse complement.
GGAGGAGGGACTAATAAAAAAAAATGCGGAAGAAAAATTGTATTTAGTAAAAGGGGGAGTGAGGTCATCAATCAAGTGATTCCGGCCATCAAAACACGAAGAGGGGGGGGGGGG
>JAFIDM010000007.1:26228745-26254934 GCA_023159025.1 Thereuonema tuberculata | reverse complement strand
AGTGGAAACAAAACACCACTAATAGTGGTGGACAACCGTTCACACCAAGGATTAATCACATATACATCATCAGTGGAAAGTTAACAAACCCTTTATCAATCGAAGCAAAAGCCAACCTCACCAAATGGAACAAATCTTATTCTCATTTCTATTCTGGCTTTTTCATTAAAATGGATCCTGAAACAGTCCTACACCAAGGAAAGGGGAAATCTCATCTATCAAGCCTCCGTCTTGAGCTTCGTTCAAATTGATAGTGGTAAATTAATAATTCCCTTCAAATTCAAAGTAAATACAGGAGATTGGTTGATACTTGAACACAGTTGAAGGTGAGGAGATAAGAAAAAAAGATTCAAATGTAAGAAAGAGAAAACGAAACGTAGAAAATTAATGATTTTCTTGTTTTCCTAACGTTAAATATGAATTTAATCAAAGAAAAGATAAGACTTTCCTCTTATCCCTGAAGATGTTAAGGATACCTTTCTGAAATATAGCAAACATTTTTTTCCGTTTTTCTTTGTCTTTTCCTTGTTTTAACATAATTACCATTATTTTTTAAAACCCCTCATGTTTTTTTTTCATGAATTTTCCATTATTGTTCAATGCACTTCAGTCTGATTCCCTCACTTCAATCTGATTTTACCTAATTCAGAATAACTTACCACTGCAAAATTTCTAGATAAACATTCAATAAATCAAATAACATCTTCACTTATTTATTTGCCTGTTTAAGTTCTAAAGCGAGCACTTTGTTAATTAATATACGAAATGTACATTGCTGCTAATACAGGAAACTGTATTTAGGAATAATACATATTTCGTAAGTAAAGTATTTACGAGATCTCTTGATTTCAACGTAGTCTGATGGAATGAGAAATCGAATTGATTTCTCTGCATGGGATGTTCAAAATTAAGGTGGTTTCTATGGCAACCTGCCGCTATGATGGATACGAATCGTATGGATAGATTCCTTCTCTATTTGATTTACAAATTGTTGTTTTACAAAATCTAAGATTAACACATCATCTTAAGGACTAACATCAAGTACTTCAGTGAAAGGGGAAGAAGTGTTTACGATTAAAAAGCTGATTACGCTCACTAGTGGCAAAAATTAAAGATGGATAAAAAAGGAGAACAAAGATTTTTTTTTTTAAGGATTCTCAAATCAATATCTTAGAGATGGTTCTAATTGCCTTAATGTAACACTGTAATAAAGAGGACAAGGTTATGTAAATATGAAGATTATGCAGACAGAAATAGCAAAGGAAATAAATGCACGAACAATGGCCTGGTTTAGCACAAGATCAACAGTATTAATTAATATTATTAATGAACTAATCCAAACAATTTTGAAGGCAAGAATCGCAAATGACCAATAAATCATGTAGAAATCTAAAAATCCTGTTGGTTTTGAAGGACTACATGACAATAACACCTCTATCCTTAGGTTTTCGATGGGATTGACGCTTTTCTGAAGAAAAAGGGAATCAACTAATAATTGAGGATCTTATTACTATAATCGAAATATCTTAGATACATACAAACATTGATAAATTTAAAAAAAAGGATTAAAACGCGATTTCACTTCTTCTTTTCAATGACCTGTGATAATAAACAGATTTCTTTAACATCTCTCTAGATGTAAAAAATACCTCATTCAAAAATATGCTCTATTTGGTTAAACTATGTTTTGTAGCTCAAAAAGATGGAAATGTGTACATTTAGAAACAATTAAAATCATATTAATTAATTAAAATAAATATTAGTAAATATATGGAAAGTAATGGGACCTCCAAGAATAAAATTAAAAACAAGAAATATACAATAAAAATATAAGAATAGAAACTCATGTGCCAGTCTCCGCTGGCCGCAATGAGATTTCTATGCGCATCAAACAAGAAAAAAAAAACCCTTTTAATGTGTTTAAAATAAATATTGTTTATATCAACTTAAAAATGGAATAAAGATCAGGACCAAACATAATTTATTATTGAAGATATTCTAGATTCTTCATCTGAATAGAGTATGACAAAGAAAATATAATTTCTAAAAACCAATTTTATCATCGTATCATCGTACATCTGTGTTCTCCTGAAAGTCAATTACTTTTCTGATATTTCAATAACATAACAAACCATAGAATTATGAAGTAACTATGAAAGGGATCTTAAATTTGTTTTTGTTTTGTTTTGTTTAAATTGTTACAAGTTGTCCTTGGGAGACAGAGTTTTAGTTTAATGCAACAGAAGTTCATTTCTACTTCACCTATAATTTTTATTCCAATTAATTTAAAAAAAAGACAAGAACAGAAGTAATTGAAGCTCATGATTAGCAATTGATTTTCTTTATCAATCTCCATCACACCATCAATCTGCAAGAACGAATTAGCAGACCACTTTTCATTTTATTCTACTTTTTTTTTTAACAAGTCGACAGTCGAGGAATTATAGCAATTTGTCGAGAACCTCCGTAATTTTCTCATTACTTATTTCTTTTTCTTTCTTTCTTCGGGGGGTTTGTTGGGAAATGTGGAACAACCAGATAAGAGTGAACGATAACGTCAATAAGTGAGTGATAGTGGCTTGTTAATGCACAGCTGTGTGATTGGTAAATAACTGCCACCCCCACCCACCCTTTCACGTCGTTGCCACGGGCAACCATTAATTTGCACACTCATATTACGAGATAATGGCTTGCCACAAGATAATTACAACTATCGCAATCAACTCAAAAAAAAAATAACATTTAAAAATATATCGTTTGGGTAAGTTTCTCATTAATACAAAAAAAGGGGTTCCTGCAGATCAAGTGTAATTAAAACGCTAACATAATCTCGAATGTTTGTCGTTAACACGGAAGATTTTATTATCACTTCCTAACGAGGAGTTGAACATTGACAGTCGTAATTCGATCGGAAAGTGTTTTTAATTAGACAAGAATGGCTGCGATCAGTTTGACTTAACTTAAACAGGTTCCTCCGAAGCTTCAGAGCCAAATAAAACGATTTCAAAAAAAAAAAAAGAAAGGTAGCTTCTCTTTTAACGGAAGAACTTACTACAAAACCGAGTTAATAGTAAGAAGGTCTTGAAAGAAATCAGAACCTACTTCTCTTCACATGGTGTATGTGTTGTTTCTGTAAAATACTGTAATGGCCAAACGTGAATGCTTTGCAAATTTATATTATCGCAGAATACAACCAATCTGCAAATTTTTCATTTGCTGACAATATTTAAATTACTAAAATCTTTTATTTCTCCGTCTGTCTGTCTGTCTGTCTGGCGCAATTTCCTGTAAAAATGAAAAATAGAAATAATTTTTACAATGAAACGTCCGCAACGGGAATCGAACCTGCAACCTTCTGATCCGAAGTCAGATGTCTTAACCATTAGGCCACGGGGACTACAACTCAGGTTATATTGTTTTTTGACTTATGTGTCCTTCCTCTTCCCCCCCATCAATAATAAATGAATTCAACCTTTTTTTTTTTTGAATCTCAAGATTGTTTATTTATTTCCGATCTGTCTTTTTATCTGTAATTCGAAAATGACAATTAGAACTATAATTGCCGAAACGTTGCAATATTTCAAATATAATATTCTTACTTAACCAAATTCTGTGATATAGAAAAACAACCACGTGTACACGGGGGATGGCCTAGTATTTACATTAACCGAAGATATATATTTAGATATTTCAGAAATATATGTCTTAAATATCTAAATAATAATATAAATCTTAAATCCCGATAATTTTCCTCAAATCAAAGCATGCACTTATAATATGAATTAGCCTTGATTGTTTTGGATATAAAACTTGATTGGAGAGTTCGTTATTTGCTTTCCGGTCTTCACAGGTTCTCAAATACAGCGGAGAAAAAGTATCTTGTTCATGAAGAACCATTGATGGAATCAGAAGTTATTTAATAGAACGAGATCAGAAATTCAAAATATTTCTATTCAATAGTCATCTATTGAAGCATACGAAACTACTCTTTTCAATGAATTGTATCTACGAAGACTCCCAATTGGTTCTGGAAGATAGAAAGAACAAGTTATCTTATACTACCTCTTGGAAAATTTCAATTTCTGGTCATTTCTTTGGGATTTGCTTCAACTTGTTGGATTTTCCGTTGACTACAAAACAGAATTGTGACGAACGAGAGAAAGTAATTTTGAGATATAGATATTTTAACATTAAAAGTATTTCAAAGAATACAGTAGATCGCCAAACTTTGTATTAAACCTTTGTTTAAAAAAAAGGTCTCCATTTAAAATTATAAAGTTGTTCTAAAAAAAAATTACTTATTAAGTTAAATATTCAAAACAACTTAATTTCGTACTATTCGTTGTAAATCAATGGTTTATTTTTTTCCTCATTTCGAATGAAATTCAGATCGACATTTAAAAATTCAGATCCAGTGAAGTCTCTTAAAAGATCCAACATTCATTTTATACAGAACATATTTAAATAGTTTCATAGAGAAAATGTAGTCATCTTTGAAAGCCCCGTTAGATTCGTCCGTCTATAGATAGAGCAAAAACAAAGATAGGAAACAAAGCTAATGTTTCAGTTTTAAATATAAAAACGTTTTTAGGGTTCAATTCTTCATATAATCAATACAGGGGATAAATAAGCCCAAATTCCGGAAACTTTCACTAAAAAACATTTTAACTATAAAAAAAAAAAGCGTTCTATAAATTCAAATTAGAAATGATTTCTATGTTGAAATTCTTTTGATAAGTCGATGGCTCATATTTTAAAAATTCTCTTAAGATTCCGCATTCCGTAAATACCAGAGAAAAACGGAAAAAATAGGCCAGTGATTGCTATCGGCCATTTGATCCTACCACAGCGTAATCAGGTTTTAATTTTAAAATTCGAACTCATTTTGCAACGTTGCCAAATATTTTTATTTTTATCTAAAGATTTTCATTGGCATTATTCTTATTCACTCAAGATAAACGGAGCCGATTCTTTTTATTTTGTAAATAAACACAAACTCTCTCTCGTAGAGAATAGGGAGAAGAAAAAAGAAAAAGAAATCACAATTAATCCTAAGCCACGAATGGAGTAAATGGACAGATAATAATTTACATGAAAAGTCCGAACATGTATCGAATGTATGAAACAGAATGGAATGGGAAGACGTCGCCCTAACCAGGCACGTAGCCAGGAGTTTGTTAAGGGGTCCATTACATTAATTTTTGGAAATGACTTTGATTTCTTTAAATGATACTTTAAAAGTTAAATGATATTAATACTAAATTCTACGGCGAGAGTAGGCTGTTTGAATCTCATCATTTACTTTAAATCATCTTTAAATCCAGTATCACTCTACTTAGAGACCCGTTACTCTACGCAAAGCAAAATGTTAGCCCAAATCAATCGAGTAGTTTCGGACAAACTACAACAACCAAAAAAAAAAGCCGAAAAAAAGAAATAGATATTTTTATTAATAAAATTTTGTAACGTGCCTTATTACAAATTAAAACAAGCCAACTATATTGACACCTATTAAACAAATCCCTGTAATAAAAAATTTATTACAGGAGTTTAATCGGTGTCGATATAATTGGTTTGTTTTAATTAGATGTTTTTATGTTTGTATCAAGACGATTAAAAAAAATCTATTTCAAATGGTTACTTTCTAGTGTTTTCTATTAATCAAATATATCGTCAAAATTGGTTGTGTTACTCTCGAGTCAATTGAAAACACCATTTTGACATTGGATTGTACTATAAAGAATATCAATAGTTTCAATTCAAATTCTGATTTTTAAATTTAAAAAAAATATATAATGATTTATCAAGAAAAATTAAATTCACAAAAAAATTACTAATTCTTAAAAAAAAAGTAAAGAAAATAAAACAAACAAACAAACAGACAATTACCTTATGGAATGAGGATATTGCATAAGTTATCCTATAATCAATTATCCCATTACAAAGTCAAATGCTTTTTTCTTAATAAAAGGAATTCTTATTCCAATATTAATGTCAATCTGTATTTTTAAAAACTCTATTGATGTCGTCTAATCATATCTAAGTCAATGTTGTCCATTATAATTTAGTATTATTGTTCTTTTAATTTCTACGTATGTATTGGTATTATTTTCTTGTGTTACAAACAAACAACAAACGTATTTTTTTGTGTCACTGAGAGGTTTCTTTTTTTATCCCGATCACGTTGTTTCCTAGATTCCCAATCCTTCTCATTAGGACAATTCTATTCCGGATTGCCGAGAGAGCTTAGTAACGAAGGGATATTGTTAGTTGCCATGGGAACGGGTCGATCGTATTGACATTATGAAATCGGTCTCTATTCCCGTAGATCTTCGTGGCTCAAGTGGACTCGTCCGCTCGTAGAGACGAAGGCAGGCAAATGCCGAAGCAGGCGTCAAAGAGTTGCCACGTGCAAAGAAATGGATGACTTCTTTTCATTAACAAATGATAAGTTATAATTGATACGTTCCGATGTTAAATTAGGACCAGGAAGATTCCAGAAGGATGAATTTGGGTATTGGAAAAGTAAACAAATTATTATTAGCATTTTCTTCTTCCTTTACTATCTTTGATCTCTGTTTTTTTCCCCTCCATATTCGCAATTCTCAGGTTTACATCATAGCTAATATGAAATAAATTGACGAAAGATTATTCGGAAGAGTTTTGGTGTAAAGTTAGGAATTTCTTTTACAAATAAAGGAAAGAATCAATGTTTTGTCCCGACAAACTTAAAAACAATATTTTGAATTATTAATTCAGTAAGCGTTAAGTCATTGCTTTAGAAATTCACTGAAACGAACACATATCTTTATAAAGAATATTTAACATTTAAAAACACAGCTGCATGCTTAGGCAATCGTCATCAGCAGATTAAAATTCTAAAAAAAACAATAAGAAAATTAATTGATTTCCATTCAGATTCTTTTTATTTTCAGGCTATGTATACAAATGAAAAGTTAATTCTAATGTTTTAATTGGCTTAATGGTAAAACTTACAAGGAAATCGACTGAATATCTGTTAATAAATCATAATTTATGCAACTAATAGATCCTCTTTTGGTGATTGTAAAAACCAACATGCACTTTTCTTAAAAAATAAACAAATACAAAGATTTACAAATAAATACAAAATATAAACAGATGACGTATTATTTAAGAACAACACTGAATTCTGAAAAGAGTCATCTCTTGAGTAAAATGGACGTCACTTTTTGAGAAATTTCAATGTTGTTTTTTTAAAAAAGGTCATCTCTTTATGTTTTGTGTAAATCTTTGTTTATTTTTAAGAAATTCTCCTCTTCGACATATGTTAAATTACAAAAGCTATAATTTGTTAGAAAAATTCAAACTATTTCTTCTTCTAACACTGTCTGCATTCAATAATCATTTCGTGTTCGCAAACGATACTACAAAAGCCATAGTGACGTAGAACTGTAACATTTTTTTGTTTTTTTGTTTTTAATCCCAACTGTTTATTTACACATCTAACGAAGTAGAAATCAACAAATTTAAAAATGTAATTCAAACGAGTAACCTTCAATGACTGGAAAACCTTAACATGTTATTAAGTTTTGAATTATTTATTATTTGTAATATAGGAACACGTGTAACAGATTGATTTTCTTACAAAAACAATGGTAAATAACGATCAACTGTACAAAGGATATTATTATTAATATTAGTAATGTCTAGATATGGAGCAGCTGCTTCGCTGGTGTACGAAACACAATAAACTGATTACATGTTTATCTGTTTGCTAAGTAATTAAGACATCTGCTTTTATTGACTTTATTTAATACAATTCTAAAATTTACTTTAAATTCTGGTCAAAACCATTCAGTTAAATGGTGTTTTCTGAGGTTGCTGCCAGGTGCTCTTTGAAATTACTGAGTTCATGTATAAATGAATGTCTCAATTTTAGCCCATTTTATCAAAGTCTCCTAAAACATATTTGTATTTTATCACGTGTCAGCAGTAATTTGCTATCTTTACTTTAGTTAGGTTTTTGTGTCTCATTAATGAAAATATCACAGAACGTTAACAATTGTCTCCCGTAATGTCAGCAACATTATGGTAAATGGATCTTATGTGGAGACGAAGAGGAAGGCAGAAAATAGGAAAGATTGGAGAATGCTGGGTTTGCAGTGAAGGACCTGCCCTTGGCAGAGAACTATGAATGAATGAAATGTCAGCAATTATTAGTAAAATTTTCATTTCCTTTTTAAAAATATTAACATCAGTATTGTTTTCATTTTTAAAATAATAATATTCTTAAAAAATAATTAAAACCTTATTTCAGGTGTCTAATTAATTCAATAAAATAACACATGTCAATTAGTTAGTAATTGCGTTAATCCAAAGAATTAAAACCAGATTAAAAGATTGAATCAAGATAAATAAAAAAGACAAATTTAAAATATAAGTTAAAATTAGAACAAAATTAAATAATAGTAAATAAAAAGTAAATGAAAACAAAAATAATGTAATATTAACGAAACACAAATTTAAGAATAAATATAAGGGGAAAATAAAAGAAAACATAGAAATAAAATTTATATATAAATTAGTTACCGAGATTTGCTTACATTTTAGCATTCTCCAGAGCTTTCGAACGCCTTTGTCGGCTTCCTTATTAAGGTCTTACCAGGAATTTATGTTAAATTTTAGCAACCCATTTGGGAACTATCGTGATAGCGACTAAAATAGGTAGCTATTGCGTTTGTCCTGTCCGTCCGTCTGTGTCTATCCATCCCTAACAGGTCCCAAACGGAAGGTCGGATTGGCAAACGGATTTCATCATTGTGTTTAGAGGCCCAAACAACATAAGAATAGGGTATTTTCAGGGGTCAAAGTCCCACGCCCAAATTCGAGATATTTGGCATTGTTTTCATTGGATTACCGCTCTTATCTTAAATATTAGAAATCAACCATCTCATAGCTACAGCTTACGGCTGGGTAAGGTCTCGGAATCATATGCTGGAGGTTGTCGGTTCAAACCCGTACATCTTACTTTTTGTTTTTGTTTTTTTTTTCCTCTTAATCTTTTATTCTTTTATCTTTTATTTCATGTCCGCATGGGCTTTTTTTTATTATTTTATTTTCTTATTTTCCTAGCTTTTTTTTTTTTATTATTTTTCCTTATTTTTTACACTTATTTATTATTATTATTATTATTTTATTATTACACGCTTAATTTTTTGGTTTAGCACAATTTTATTTTTTACTTTTAAAATACTTTTACTTTAAATTACGCTTCTTTAAATTACGCTTCATAATAAATTAAAGGTCAAGTTTAAAAAAAAAAATTAACAAGGATTAAGTAATTTCCTTAATTTTACGCTTTCTAAAAGAAAACCAATATTAGATTGAAAGGTTTTTCTGAGATTTCATATTCTCAAAATTTAACCTTGTGTGGCTCATTCAGTTGCGATGGTCATTCTTAAATAACCAACAGACAAACATATTTAAAGCTATAGACAGCAAACACAACTTGAAAATTTATATAATTTATGTAAACGAAGAAGAGATAAATAATGGTTCAAATAATTAACTGTCTCCAATTTATTTAATCACTGTTTTAATAAAAATGCTCAAAATACTAGTAATTGGATGTTCCTGAGGCTGAGTTTATTTTTTCAGAAACTTGAAACAATTTCATTTCGTTGGGCAGCGGATTAGACATCCACCAGTGAATCAAAGTTACGGCGCCTTTTATTTCAATTTGGACTGTTCTACCTGCGGCGCTCGTGTGGGCCCTAACGGCGCTATTGACTACAGACACTACTCTCTTAACTGATCATAAAACCAACAATAAAAGAGTAGTAGTCGGCGACCGGTTCAATCAACACCAAAGGTCAAATCACGGGCCTCAGATGGGGCTCTTTTTAGGTTTAGTTAGAAATTTTTAGCGATTTTTGACACACTTCATGTTAACAGAACAATATTATTAATACTGAGTTCTTGTTTTACAAGATATAAGTTTTATATAAAATAAGATCATTGATTAAAGAAGAGAAAAATATTTTTAGAAACTGAAAGATAAGAAAATTTATAACAACCTTGTAATACTCGTACAGAAAATGCTGACATGGAAATCTTTTGGAAAGGCTTCTATAATTGACTTATCAGTTTGTAACGAAATCAAAGTAGAACTCATTTAGATATTGCTATTTAAATTTCAGTCTCCTAGGGACAATAATTGTTAACTAATTTTGATATTCCACTTTAAAAGAAAGACATCGTAGCAGTTTTTCACATTGGAAAGGTTCAAATCGTACAAATAACAAGTTCATATTGTGCAAGATCAAATATACCAATCAAAATATGTGGACCATAGGAATAACAACATTTCAAAGGCAACATACACATCACAATTTTCAGAAACAGTGTTTATACTATCTTGCAATGTTTTACAAAATTAATAAAATTTTTAATAAAATGTTTTATAAAATTAATAAAATTTTTAATAAAATGTTTTACAAAATTAATAAAAATTTTAACAAAATGTTTTACAAAATTTTCTTGTTAGAATTTTCTATTGCATGCTTGACATTAAGAAGCATTACAAATGCTGGACAATATACTATATCTTTTGAAGGTAGTCTTATGAATAAAATGGTGCAAATTGTGATTTTTGCAAATAAGGTCTTTTATAAGAAGAGATCGAAATATAAAACATCATTTGCTATACTTCAATAATTTTTATAACAATAAATATAATTTTATGACAATAAACGTCTTGTGCTTTTTTGTCTTATATTTCATTTATATATAAAGATATACTAAATTATTTACACAATTTTTTGTTGGGGTATACTGTGCCATTATAAGTTGAAATTTGTTAAACATTATTTATAAATTACAGTAAAATAAAACAAGAGTTTTCGTTAATCAAAGCTTTAAAATTTTATTATAACCAATTTTAATTCTTACAAATATATTTTACAAAACAAAATCAGAAAATAAGGGCAGCACAAGAATAAATAAAATTGCCTTTCAGATTCAATTATCGGAGGGAGTTGGGAACGGCCGTTTCGTCTTGCATGGAACTCATCATGTAGGTGAAATATATTTTACACTTCCTTAAAAACAGTAGAACAAATAATGCTTACCATTGTTCTATTGTTCCTTGACAATTTCCTTGTAGACTGCTGACTGCTCTTAAACAAGGTAAATTTTATTTTATTTATTTATTTATTCAAACAAATGTTACAGCTTTGGTACCCAAATTTGGTTACAAATTGTTCAATTTTTCGATCACTTCTAATATACATTGAACAAACAGCGAAACCCTAGTACGCATTGGACAAACTTCATGAACATGAAAATACGATTTTATGAGTACGATAGAAGAAATAATCAAAATACCATTTGATTTCTTCCAATACTATCAAAAGTATTTCTCAAGAAAGCTAAATACCACAGCTGCATGTTATATTCTTCGTATATTTCTTTCAAAAGTTCTTTACATAAGGTTTAAAAGCAAAGTACCATTCCAATTACTACGAATCTAAACATTTATACAAGTTCATGAGTAAATAGTTTCACAATTCCCTCTAATTATTAAGTATTTTTTATGTATTAATTTCAATACTCCGTTTTCTTCCAATTACAACTAAAACCTTCAGCTCTTCTGTTTTCTTCAGTATCTTCAACAGAAACCTTAACGTGTCATTTCAGTCATATTGGGTAAATTTACTTTCTTCCTAATCTTTCCTTATAACTATGTTAATATTTACTGAATTTAAGTCATTAAATGTTCGACATTGAAATAAATCTAGATGTTTCAGATAAATTTCTATTAAATTTAGGTGTATTTTCTCCATTTCTTTAAAAGTATCTGAAATAATTGGCCACTTGTTACGAAATTTCTCATTGAATTTTTGTTACTGTTTGTATCTAAAACCCTTAACGAACTAGGAATGAAAATATGTCACTGGGATGTTAAAGAAGACGACAGTGTTAACCTCTACCATTTCGTTTGCATTCCAGCTAGTAAGAACTGAACTTAGAACAAGTAAACATTTCAAATTCCTAATAATGTGATCATTATCAGGATGCAAAAAGAAGAATGGCCAAATTCTACCCCTTGAACTCCCCGAACGATAATAACGAATAGAAGGAAAGAAAAAAAGAAAGGAAAGGAATTTGAACAGAGTGATTCCTATGGAAGACGAAAACGGTGACCTACAATGAAAGGTTGACCATATTTCAATCTCGCAATCCCAAATCCTGTCGTATATATTCAAGGCATCCAAAGAGGAAAGAGAAGGAGAGAAAAAAAGCCAACCCACCCCTTCATCACGAAGGGAAGGGCCATTCGATAGAGGTCAGGGCCTGTTATTTTCCGCCATTGACCTCTGGTTAAAGGTCAAAGGTCAAACACAAGACCGCTTCACTTAAGACCGTATGTTTTCTACACCCTCGTAATTGCGACAAGTGTTAAAATTAAAAAATATCAGAGGAACAACGACCCTCAGCAACCGCTACCCCCTTCCGTGAATAGTTGATCGGAAAACGCGACCCAAACAAAGACCACGGCAGAAGAAGGTTCTGATCTTCAACCTTTTCTTTGAACCGAGTAAAGTTTATATTCACGTTTCAAAAATTTTTACTTAAATTCTTCTACAATATTGAATAATGCAAAATACCTGTAAATCTAGAATTACGATTATTTTTTTTAAAAGATTTTTTTTTAAAAAGATATTAACTGGTCAACATTCAATATCACGTGATCATATCTAAAAACAGTTAAAAAGACATTGACAATCTAATAAGTAAATTACAACTTTCTTGTTAATTTTTACGAATTCTACAAAATCAAAAGAAACCTGACATTCTGGAAACTAACATATATCTAGCATTGAAATTTCAGCGTTATAAGACAAGAAGTTTTTGAGTTATTGTGATTATTTTGATTTCAAGGCAACGTTTTTAGGAGGTTTCCTCCCGGAGTTACTTCCTTCCTGTACGGTTTTTTAAAATTAAAGAGGGATTATCTATCTAGCATTCTGAATCTACTCTAAAATACCAACTTCCTGGGATTTAAATACATATCTCAATAAATAAATAAATAAATATTTGGAAAGACAGTTGGAATGTTATTTTGACGTAGAAATTGCGTTTTAATCCTTGTTTGTTTATCGTTCGGTTTTTCTCTCTAATTCATATTAGATATAAACATTAAACCCAACTTAGCAGATATAAAAAGTTATATGAACTTCACACAAAGTTTCGAATAACAAAGGAACGTGACTTCAGCACTTACAGTCTCTTTTTTGTTGTTAATTTGAATAGAACTCTTATAACAATTTATTCTTTCATCTTTATCACCTATCCCTGTTATTCCATTGAAGCCCGACTGAAAGTTTGAAGTGAAAAGCATTATCAATTAATATTCGGTAAATATTACCCTTAATGTCATGTCATTCGTGGAGCCACTGTCCCATTCCGTTTCGTGTCCCATTTGTAGAGCAATTGAACATTTAAAAAGTATAAAGCACTTCACCATCATCATTATCATCATCATAGTCTTAATCCCAGCATTTCTAATTCTGATTCTCTAAGTCCATCTACTTTGAGCCCTATTGCCCGTTAGGCCATATCCATATCCTTCTTAATGCATCCCCGCCAAGTCCTCTTAGAGCGACCTCCGTCCCAATATCAGCATCTCCCAGATTTCTTTAACTTCTTTTACAACAGTACCTCTTTCAACATCACCAAACCATCTCCCTCCGCTTATCTTCTATAGGTGCAACACCCACACTACCTCTAATAAACTCATTCCTTGTAAGACCACTCAAAGACCACATTCTCAACATTAACGAAATTAAGCTCAAGTTTCAGAAATATCTATTTCTTTCAATCAATTTCCCTTTTCATAAATAAATATATAAACCATATAATTATGATACAGGAAACAAAAGAAACACAAATTCTTCACCAAGCATTACTATATTTCACAGAAAGTACCTGAAGTTTTCCCGCTTCTTCAGGCATAATTCGTACAACGCAAATAGAAAAAAAACATAGGGTAATTTAAACAACAAATATAGGCAATGTTTACAATCATTGAAAAGCTTAATTAGTTTAACAATGTTTTTTGACTTTTTCTAATAAAAATGGAGTTATTTCCACACCTTTTTGATTGAAACAATCAAAACTATTGATAATACAAGCTTCAACTTATAAATCTTGATGTTGTGTCAAATATATTTTTATTATTAAATCCATTTTTATAAGAAAAATTCAAAAAGCATTGTACAAATTACTGAAGCTTTTAAATGATTGTAGACATTGCCTATATTTGTTTGTTTAAATTACTCTATGTTTGTTCTATTTGCTTTGTACGAATTATGCTTGAAGAAGCAGGAAAAGATACTTCCTGTGAAATGTAGTAATGTTTGACGAAGAACTTTTGTTTCTTGTGTTTCCTGTATCACAATTTTACGTTTCACAACGAAAGGCAACCAGTTACAGTCAGTTGCTTAACGTGGACAACTTCCAATTGGTTTCAACGCTTCGTTATGGAAGAAAATCCTTATTTCAATGCTTAAGGAATCTTAAGTTTCATATTAATTCAATACAAAACTCCTTTTTCTTCATCATAAATCATCTTCTTTATTGCCTAGACGATATTTCACAGAATTTATCATTCTGTTTTTTCAAGCCTTTTTTTTGACTATTTACAATGAGTAACCAGTAGGTATCAATACATTGTCAACGAACATGACCTAAAATAATTAAACAACAATAATAATTAATATAATGGAAGAAATTCAATCATTTTTAACTAACAATTTTTCAATAATAATAATTAACAATATGGAAGTAATTTATATGAATGATTTTATTTATTTAAATTTAGCCTCTTGTCCTCTTATCAAATCTTGGAAATATGCTAATGTGTTTACTATATATCGTCTAGGCAATAAAGAAGATGATTTATGAATCTTAGGTTTCAATAATTCCTTTAATAAATGACGTAATTTGTAATTCTAGAGATGTCATACAGGAAATATTATCTACCATTTATAATCCGAACTTAATTTCAAAGCAAATACTGAAAAGTCAAATCTGACTGTAGATGCTGTAGATATCTTAGGACAAGATATTCTGACAAAATATTTTGACTAATATAACGATACTATTCTGAGCTAATTTAGTTTCATTAAACAATACCAACCATTTTTCCTGAAGAAATAGTTAAGAGTATTTAATGTAATTTATCTGAAAGTCAATGAACTACCAGCTTTTCTAAACTGTTGAAACAAATGCTTCATTCACAAAAAATATCTTTTAGAAAGAGAAATAGAAAAATTGAAGACTTCGATCACTGAACTTTGAAAAATTCCGTAAGTTGCTGTTATTATTTTTTTAAAATATTAAATATAACTTAAATAATAGAAAATAATTTATTATCTGTCAATAAAGAAACGTTGTGAAGAATTTAAAAAAAATGAAATACATCAATATTTATTTCAATTTTTTAAGTAAAAATAAGAACTTAAAACAAGCAATTAATGCAAAAAATTCGAAATTATACAATTGTGACTCCCTTAACAAAGACCAGCAAAATAATAAATAAAAATAACCAAAATAAATAAAATGGGCCAGGGCCAGTCAAAAAACTGTATCCTATCTAACTTTTGACTGGTATTCTTTTGATTTGAGTCACTGAATCAATGACACAACAACTTTACTTTTTGGAACCTTTTTGCTTAAGGCACAAACCAAAATTGAGCTACAATTTGAGGCTTCATTCAGGATCCAACGAAACAGAACTAACTGTTCACCAATCATGCCTATTTATTCAGTTGAAGAAGTAATTTAGTGAATGTTGAAAGACGTTGATGTAAAATTCTACTGAGAGTCTTATTAAGAAAAAAATAAAAATCTGAGGTTTCGTTTACGATTAATCTGTTTAGAATCAACTCTATACAGTAAAATATACGATTAAAAGTGTTTTCCACAATGAGAAGAAAAAAACGCTTTTGTTTGAGAATAAGAAAACAAAGATGAAAATCTCGAAAGCGCTCTAATAATAAGTTCATCTTTTCAAGTAGTCTTGTAAGATATCTCTTAAAGTAAGACATCAGATGATGATGTCTCTGCTACTGATGATAACAACTTGAGAATGTTTGAAAACGCATTCGGTTTTACCTTTCCAGGTAGATAATGTATCCAATTCCTCAATCTGATTCTATTAGAAATTTTTCTTCTTTTCCGTCTATTTCAGCTTTCAAATTTCTTTTAATCCCTACACAAAAATGAAAAAAAGAGACGATCAACTCCAAGGACGTTGAAAGCCATTCACATTTAGTCGGACAGAGCCCGTTTCTCCGCCTTCATTAAAATATTTTGAAGTTGAAGGGTTTCTCTTTGGTGAATATATTTTAAAGAACAGAATTAATTCACCATCCACTCCAATTAATTAATGAACTCGAGAATGTGACCCTAAGAACAAAATCCATTCTTATTCCTGTAACAATGCCAAAAGGGCTTTAAGATCTTAAAAAGGCACAGCTGACATAAGCCAACTGTCAAATATGCTGGCAAGAAGTCTTTAATATTGACGAGATACCTTGCGGTAGAGATAATCCTTATCTTATTGGTAGTATTTTTTTATTTATTATTTCTTTAAGTTCCATTTGTACTAAAGTCGTCAGACAAATCAATTGTTAGTCAAATATTTTATTTCGTCTTCCGAAAACAAGAAGTTTTTTTATTTTTTTTGTTTTTTAGCATTCGTGATTAGAGACATAGGAACGGACGAATTCCGATTTAAAATTAGATTCTAAAGAAAACTTAGGAAATTGTTGCACTTATTATGAGGTCTTACAAAGTGATTAATTACAAAACCATTAAAAAGCACGTACGTTACTGAAAGTCAATGCTTTCGAAGAAGGTGAATAAACAAAAGGACTGTTTTGATTAATTCAAAGAAGATAAAGAAAGAAAAAAGAAATGAAGCTGATGATTTCTGTACATGTCTGGAATTAACTGTTGCTTGTTTTAAAATAAAATCTTAATTGTTGTTATTTACTCAAAGAATTTTATAAAATATAAATTATAATATATAAATTATTCATGACAGAAAAACTTTTTTTATTTGAAATTATGAAAAACGCTTTACAGTAAAGTAAAACTTTGGGCCTTAACACAATCTGAAGCTCAAATAGCCGCCAAAGTTTTAGATAAAATATATCTAACTCTACAATCTACTTTTTTTACAATTTAGCAAATATTAAAGATTCTGCTAAGCTTATTTTAATGTAATGTTATGTTAAGTGTGATACTTGAAAGTATAGTAGGGCTCCCGCTCACGTGGCAAGTTAAGGACCGACCCCCGCCGAAAACCGAAGCTCATTCTTTTTTTTCAGCTTATCTCTGTTTATAAAAGCCCAAAACTAGCTAGAATGGGAAGTGGAAGTTATGGAAACGAAAATGGCAGTCAGCGCTCGACTTGGGCTGAGCGCGTCACATGCCGAAAACCGCCGAATGAACGAAGCGCCGTATGAGCGAAGCGCCGAAAAGCAGGCCCTACTGTATTTATTTACAAAAATTTAAAAATCAAACTTAAATTTCTTTTTTACTATATTTTTTAAAGGTTTCAAAATATATAAATTTAATATATATCCAATCCTCTACTAATAGTTTTTTATGAAATTTATGTAGACCTTTTAAGTTCTTTTATGTTCTCTATCATTCTGTGAATTTGCTTATCAGTGTGAAAAATTTGATTTTGGCAAAGTTTTACAATTTTTTTCCTTGCTGTGTGATGAATTTATGTACAAATCTAAATTTTATCCAGAATCTCGAGTAATCATCTAGAAGGTCCCCGACTCCTAATAAATCGTGTAGCCATCGAGAAATCTCCAATAATGAACCGACCACTATAATAGCAAGAATTCAACCTTGATAGTGATTTATGAAGATGTTTTTTGGTAGAAGATCTGTGTGAGACATTTATAGCTGCAAAGGGTGGAAATACAAGCTACTAATTGCGTCGTGTGGGAGGTTAGATCTTTTCAACAGGGTCACAGAAAATCTTCTCTTGGAAGAATTACATCTGAACTTTGATACTTAAGAGTCTGAGGATTAGCTACGTCAAAAGAAAGAAAGAAAAAAAAAACACCTACAAATATCTTACAGTTAGTCATAGCTATCAAAAGAGCAATGATGAAATTTGATACTGGAGATTTTTACTGAAATTTATAAAGTAATTCATAACGAAATGAAAAAAGGAAAAAAAAAATTATTTTTTTTTCTGTTTCGTCGTTCAACGGCTTACGATGAATATATAATTCTAATTTACATTAATTATAAAAATGAAACTTCTGAACAAAAATTAAAAATTCGTTATAAATATAAAATATTAAAATTAGAAGAAAAATTTATTTATAAAACTATTTTGAACAATTTCTACAAAATTAGAGACAAAAAACAAAACTACGATATTGGTATTTCGACTAGAAATAATTGGTTAAATATTTTTGAAATTAATAAACCAAATAATAATTTTGGTCTTAGATTAGACAATTATGTCACATTTAAATTATTTAGTCAAATAAATTGGGAAAAATATACTAGTAATAGCATTAAATGCATTAATTAATGATAAAATAAGAAAAAACTTTTAATCTCTGCTTTTAATCTCAACTTTATAAGTCGTGTAATAAAATTCCAGCACCTATAATACAGGAGTAATTCGTAAAAATTGCACCTAATAGGACTGGGCTACATTGAAAAAAAAATAATGTTTCGTTTGTTTTTACTTTTAAGTAACAGATTAAATTCTTAAATTTAAACTTATTTGAATTAAAAAAAAAAGCCATGAAAAAAAAAATAATCAGAATTCTTAGTGCAATAATAAAATAAATTTAAAATACTTTCATTCATTTAAGAATGATTCATATCAAATCGCGCGTAAATTGGCTTACGAGGTAAACGGATTAATATACTCCTTATTTCCTTTCTAGGTTTTTCTAAAAGAATTTTTTGTCGCCTTCAAACGCTAATTTCTCAACAAGGATTCACTTAGGAAAGATACCAAATATAAATATTGTATCGTTTCTATTCCTTAAATATGCAAACCATGTTTCAAGAGCATCCGTCCAGCGGCTCAAAAGATATTTAAGGAGCTACATAGGTATAAGTGGATGAAACCTGGGTAAGTAGGGTAACAATGTCCATGCACTGAAACCATTAAAAGCAATGTACAGATGGTTCGAATGGTTTGGTCAGTTTAGGGTATCATCAGCGAAGTAACACAATCATAGGAAAATAAAATGATTGAACACAATCCAGGAATTAAATCAGTAATCAATCTTCACATTTCGCAAGAATCAAAGAGAAACGAGAAGAGGATGTTGAGAATTAAAAAGATTGCTTTAATTAACTTCAGTGAAAATTCATTATTGAATAAAAATAAAACAAACTAAAACATAAAATCACTTAAGATCATAGAATAGTAATTGTAACAATATAACATCTAATGTTTTATGTTATTTAAAATTATAAAACTATTTAATATTATTATAAAATCATAAAGAAATGACGAAGAAAATAAAAAAAAAATATCTGAGCTTTCATTGGTGAGAGCCTGGGACGGCCGTTTCGTCCTATTTCTGGACTCATCAGCCAGACCCACTCACCAAATAAAATGCTCAGATGTTGATAAGGGAATCCGCAACCGACTATGCTTCCCATTCAAAAGAAAACACATTTAAAAAAGAAATCAAAACAGGCAAAACTACAAATCCTGGCCTGTGGAACCGTCAGGCCCAAAGGAATTTGAATGTAAAGAACCAAGGCTGAACCAACCCAAATATTATTGTTTTGGTAATTTATTCTTAGAACTAAAATTTACACTTACAGAAAATTCGTAATCCACTGGAAAAGGAGTAGAATAGGGCAGAAGTAAAGGAAGTGTTTTAGCCAAAAACTATTATTTTAAATTTAACTAAACTTTTTAATTCTTTTTTTTAAATGACCTCAATGCTTTTCCTGCTTTAAGTAAGTTGTGATTAAATTGATATGAATTCAAGTTTCTTTTCAAAGTGTGAAATTAAAAATGACAAAAATAAGTCTTTATATCTAGACAATCCATAACAAATATTTTTTCATTTCATTTCTTTTATTTCTTATTTTTATTTAAATTTACAGCAGCTGTGTTCGAAGGCTTTATTATCTTTTCGTTCAGATTGTCCTTACTTGTTAAGAAATGGGAAACTGGATTTTATTAATAGGTCTGTATTGTACTGAACTTAGGTTATCAATATAATAACGGGAATCTTACAGTATTTTAGCAAAGAAGTATATTAAATAAATAAAGTAGAACAATAGGAAGCTTCTAACTGTAAAGCTGTCGTTTAAAACCATAGTCTTAGCATTTTTCTTCGTCTGTAGGTTTTTCGATCACCGTGTACTTGAAGTACAAGGGACGATTTTCAGGCGACTGTCTCGTGAAGACGAACATTTTCTGTTGAATCACTCCATTTGGGAAAAGAATGTAGGGTAGATGTGAGAGTTAGAGAAAAAAAAAATCAACAACTTTCCCGCCCTTACCTGATACAAAGTACTTTTTTATTCGGGTTTTTTTTCCCCCCAAGACCGACGGAAATGACTCAAATACGTGTTAGGGTGAAACATACATAGATTTTTCTCTTCACGATGAGTTCCTGTCAGTCGGATGTTTTTTTTCAGTGACGATTTGGTTTTCTAACAAGAAGTTGTTTAAGAATTGAGTAAGCAAAAGAACTTGGATCTATTTTCCTCGCTGTTTACGAACAGATTCGGAAAGCTTTTGTTGAAGCCACTCAACTATTAATAGACCAATCATATTCTTTTTTTTTGATCGATCAATCACTGCGAAATACAATGAAAGCATTTTGAGTTTCAGAAGTAACTTACTCAAATTTAATATGGAAACGAGAGATGAAATCTTAAAATTACTCAAATTTCAGGATTTCGTCTTGCTACTTTATTAGATTTGCCCAATATTTATATTTAATACAAAAGGCAGATAAATCAGGTTTCAAGGAAATCCTTTTACTTGTTCAAAATTATTAGTGAATTCGTTATTACCAAAAAAAAAAAAAAAATGGCAACGCAATAAGCTTTCAGAAATTCGTCGAAAACATTTGCGAATAAATAAATGAAGAATTAAATTTCTATATTTTGATTAAAAGAGGAGCAAATCTTCTGCTTGTTTTCCCGAACAGTTCCAATTTAATTCACGTACGATTCTTCTTTGTTTAGGTTTTTACAGCATTAACTTATCAACCTAATTCCTTCTTCGATAAAGAACTAATACATCGACTTATTAGAAATCAACTGATACAATATTATATGATTGCAATTGACTTTAAATCATAAATCCACGTCTTATCTGTGTTCAAACACCAAACTTACTGATAAGCCTAAGTAAATGTTGACACTGAGAAAGGTGGTAGATTTTATGGTCTTTCTTTCATTTAAAATGTATATATAAAAAAAAATCCACCCACTGTTTTGTCAAAACATCTGTCAGTTCTCTGTCTTGATAAAAACTGATAAAATCACTGATAGACACCATCTGCCCAAACATTGAAACTGGCCTTAATGGACTCAGATCGAATATCTACCAATTGAATGCTAATAAGGGTTTTTTTTTTTCCCCCTTTGCCTCTAAAATAAAAAAAAAAAAAGAAGAAATAAAGAAAACAGGTATGTAACAAATAATGATTCAACGCTGCAAAAAAAAATGAAAGTGTATTCCAAAATTCTGCGAAATAAACACAGGATTTTTTTTTTCTAAATTAAAGAAATATTAAAATCCATTTATAGAAGTAATAAATAAAATGCACTAGATTAGTTTCGAAATTATACTCGCTTAATAAAAACGAAACTGCTCGAAATATATAATAAATAAAAGGATTTACATAAATATACGTAATTAAATGAAAAAAAAAATACATTCTTATAACTGAATAAAAGGTAAATTTGATCTTATATTCATTGTCTCACAACAAAAAAGTTGCCATCATCAATTAAAGAAATTGTAAACAAAAAAAAACCGCAATTCTTATTTAACAAAAGGAAAACCGCAATTAAACATTCCATAGCATTTCGATTTAAACATTATAAATATATGTTTTATTTAAATTCCTTTGCAATTTTAGCTTTACGGAAGAAAATTATGTAAGAAATACTTTATTCTTATATAATTTTGAGTATTTATTTATTTGTTTTGTTTCACCATAACTCTTCAAGAAATATCTATCAAGGAATAACATTAAAAGAAAAAAAAAGAATATAAAAATTTATAGTTATAATGAAGGTATTTTGGGTTGATTTATAGCTTCTAACTTCTCATTTTTTAATGCATTCTCTCTCTCTTACTTATATAACACACTGTGACTCAAGTGATTACACGTTTGTTGCGCTAAACCCGGAAATGATTTTTTTTCTCTATCATATAAAGGCTTTTTACAAAAGAAAAAATAACAATATTCATAATTTAACACCTAACGTATATACTTTTTATATATATTTTTTTCCCCGCAAACCTTAAAAATTTAACCAAAGAGAAACAGAACAAATATTAATGTCATATTAACTCTTTTCATATTAACTTGTCTTCGGAAGCATAGTCGTGTGGTTAAGGAGGTAGCATATCCTTCAGGCTGAAGTGTGTGGACCTGGGTTTGAATCCCGGGATTCACACTTGAATGCTTCTTTCTTCTTCAGGGTTTTCCTTTTCTTCCTTTAAAGGACGGCAAAGTGTGACTGTCACCTGGCAGTGGCCTCCTGGATTATGGACATCCAACGACACCACCATTCTTTGTCCAGTATGCAGGACAACCGTTATGACCTTGTTTTTAAATTATACTATGAGATGATATTATTATTATTATTATTATTAATTAAACAAATTTTTTGCAAAGTTATTAAAATCATTGGAAACTTCATTTTATTTTCTTGCTTCTGAAGGTTGTTATTCTTCCCTTACTTCTTTGTATGTCTTCTTCTTCTTCACGTGCCATCTCCATCCAGGAGGTCGGCGACCATGGCTCTAAAATTTTCTCTATCTCTTGCTATTCTGGAGCATTCCTGGTAATTCTTGCCAGTCCAGTCTCTGATGTTGTCAAACCAATTCTTTCTCGGTCTTCCTCTGGTTCTTCTCCCATCCAACTTTCCCCCCAGCATCAACCTCTGTAGATCATCTTGTCTCATCAGGTGACCGAAGTATTTCATTTTTCTTTCCCTTATGGTCTTAATCAAGGATCTCTCGTATTCAGCCAATCTCAATACCTCCTCATTACTCATTCTTCTTGTCCAAGGAATTTTAAACATTCTTCTCAAAATCCACATCTCAAAACTCTCCAATTTTCTTTCTGTCTCTCTACTGAGAGTCCAGGTCTCAGATCCATAAAGGAGTGTTGTCCATATATAACATTTCATCATTTTTTTCAACAGCTGTAAATTCCTCAGAATCTGCCAGAAGAACAGTATCGTCTGCGTATCTTAAGTTGTTGAGGTTCCTTCCTCCCATCTTGATTCCTCCAAATTGATTTAGGTCTCTAAAAATCTGTTCACTATATATATATTATACAGAAGTGGTGAGAGAACGCAACCTTGTCTTCTAGGAATAAAAATTTAAATAACAAAAAAGTTGGTTTATATTAGGAAATTATGTGGCATCGATTTTTGGATTCAGCGTTCTTTCCTAAAAACAATAAAATGTTCTCTGCAATGAAATTATCACTGTAATCATGAACCTTTTATAAGTGTTATTGTCATCAACATTTCGACAAAGAGAATTACATCAGATTGATTGTTTAAGATCTAGTAAAAACAACAAAAAAATCTGTAAAGCACTAACGATTATTCCTAGAAGGCATCTGGAAGATATTACTCTGCTTATGAAAGTAAAATCAACAGGAATAAACACATTTGAAACTCACGAAACGCTTCTGTGCTCCTAACATACAATTATAGGTCCGTATTTAATAATAATAATAATAACTTACTAATAATAAATAATTCTCTATTTTTTTATCTTTCAGTAATATAGAAACAAAAGGATTAATTTGTTATTGTTTATTTAGAAAAGCTACGGATTTCCTAATGTGGAAACAATGGAGACATCAGAAGGAACATGACACGTGGAAAAGTAGATAATAGAGTCTTCATCAGCTTAGTTTGACCGTTGCTGTTCTTAAGAACTGGATTTCTGTACATAAGTACTCTTATCTGGCATCCGATTGATCCATATCACAGTAATAAGCAACTTCCGGTTAAGTGACTTTTTTGGTTTTTTTTCCTTGTATTACTGTGGCATCATCATCATCATTTTCTTTTCTCTTCTCTCTTTTTTTTTTATTTCATTTTCACAGTGGACTCTATTCAATGCCCCACAACAGATGCTGAACCAATGAGATGGCATCTGTCGCCAAGACAATACTCGATAGGTCCTCGCTCATTATTAAAGAAGGGAAGGAGGGGTAGAACAGGGCACAATTGCTTTTATCGTTTTTTCTCTCCTTGACATAGTGATGGAATGGACTGATCCAAGGTAAACATCCTCGTGTCCCCTCCTTCAACCGCCTCTTAAAAACCACATTTGAACAAAAGAGCAACGAGGGGACAACAAAAAAACACCGTAACCCCCCACCCCCACCTCCAGAAAAACTGTAATTAACAAATTTCAAAGGAACTACAGTTAACTTTTAGTGTTTCATGATGAATGTCAATTGTTATTTTGGTTGCAAATGATAAAGAATTTAATGTGAAACAAACCTTAACAAGAGCGGTTTTATTATTTTTTTTTACAAATATTACAAGAAACATTTATTTCGAAATGAAACAAGTAGATTAATTTTACAACTTTTTTGAACTTTATTTAATATTTTTGAATAGCATTTGCTCGAATTAAACTCAGGTATCGAGTTTATGTCAAAATAAACTAAAAAGCAAAGTAAGACAGAACTAGTATTTGTGAGAACCTCAAAGGATGTATGTGTAAATATTTATATATGATAAGCACTGGACTGGATTGATTTTTTATTACTATTATTATTGTGGTGTGATTCAGTATTTTACAACCAAATCTTTATTAATTTCTTTATTTACTGATTTTTTGTTCCAAGAAAGAATGATAAGGAAAACTGGGAATTAGAACACTTTAGGTTATCAACTGACAAACAATATTTCTTGCAAAAGTACAAAGGAATGTCTAATTCTCTGACAGAGAAGCGTCCAGTGGATCATTTACTAAGCTATTTACAACGACTTTGATTTGCTTTGCCCTTTTGTGTGATTATAAGTAATATTATTTATTTATTTTTGATGTGTTATCCAGTCAGCCTCAATGCGTAGCAGAATACCTGTCTATTTGCCAATTCAATCAGTATTAGCAGTTTTTTACGATTTTGAGAAATTTTGCACTTTTTCGAAGCCCTGTATCTCGATACCTATGGGGTCAAAAGATAAGTTTCACCAGTGAAAATTGAAGGAAATTTAATCCTCTACAAATTACTTTTTTTAAAGTTTTCCACTAAACCCAACCGTTTTCGAAATATTTCGAAAAAACTGAAAAAAGTGCAAAAATTTTGCTGTTTTTGCCCCTCCTTCCCCCAAGTTTCCACAGGGTTTTTTGTTCGAAAAATTGAGTGTAGTATTACTGGACACCCACAAACAACATCCCAAAGTTAGGTTAAATTCGGAATTGTTTTAACCCCCCCCCCCCCAATTTACATCTATGACGACTGGACTATAAGTATTTCTGAAATTAAGATAAAGGTTCAGATTTAAAACTATAAATTAAATAAAGGTGATATAATTTGAATTTTATCTGCTTTTGATCCATTCATTCTAGAATAAATACAACAGATGGGATTAAACAGAAGAATTGTAGACGGGAGGGATGATGAGTAAATATTAGGAATCTTCTTTTAATTCCGATAACATCAAATTCGTCAAATAAGCTCAGATAAATTAAAAGTAACATAATAATTTGATAAAAGTTTAATAATGTTAAATATAATTCGATAAATAAAGTTAAAAATAAAAAATGGTTAAAATTGGTAGAAAAAAGAAGAAAGTTCAGATATCTCACACATGTTCAGACGACATAATTCAAACAGACTTGAAAAGATAGAATATTGACCACTGATGTGTAGAGTAAACGGATAATCCCAATGGAT
>JAFIDM010000007.1:26188227-26224765 GCA_023159025.1 Thereuonema tuberculata | reverse complement strand
GCCCAAGTAGTGATATTATTTAAATCCTCTTGAAGAAAACTTAAAGCGGTGACGTGATTTTTATCGCTGGATAAAAGAGCGACATCATCTGCATAGATGAAACTTCCTGAATGAATTTTCCTAAAAATGTGGTATTTGTTTTTAATATTTTGTTTGTTCCAATTATGAAAATAATACAGTTGCAATGCACTTACAAGAATGAAATAGTACACAATTAAATAACTTCTTTAATTTCGCGCTCAAATTTAGTCCCAGGGATTCTCCTCAGAATGATAACAATTGATCGTCTCTTGATCATAAATATCCTTGCCAAGTTTGAAGAAAATCCATTCACTGATAGGAAAACTATTAGGAGAGAAAGACACAAAGACAGACCCACTGATCTTATAAGTATAACATCTTTAAAAGCTAAAATTGTATAGTCTCCATAATGAGTTCAACAAGTTTAATGAAAAGTTATAGAAAAAAATTAGCTTCAAATATGAGAGAGAAATATCTCTCAAATCGTTCTATAATTTCTTCAAATAAATTCATGATCAATTTCTGTGTAATTTATATATTCTTCATCCTTCATTCCTTCATTTAAATAATACAATATACAGAAACATCTTTAAAATCTCCTTTTTTATTATTTATTCGACAATATTTCGCAGGAATTTTATCACCCTGCTTTTTCAAGTCTTATTTTTAGAATATAACATCAACAATAAGAAAGTCTTATCATGTTCAAATTATATAACATAAAGGTCTAATCATATTTAAATTATACAATAATAAGAATTTAACATCAAAAAATATTATGTTCAAATAATAAACAATAACGGAATATTTTATAACGAAAACAGACAGTAATGAATTTATTTAAACTTTGTTTCTTTTCTCTGATTTTGTCTTGAAAATATGATAGTGCATTTGCATTACAGAGTATCCTTTGTCTTTGTTAATGCAGTTGAAAGTTTTTATTATACATGCTTCTACGACATGTCTTGCATGCTTGTCCAAAATTCTAAAAAGTATTTCAACTTTTGGGTCTGGATTATGTTTCTCTTGTATACAATGCTCAGCCCATTGTGAAATTTGTTGGTGGTTCTTCCTATAGAAGTATGTCACAAAAATGATAATAGGATAATCCATAAAAATGAAAGAAATAGTAAATCATTATTAAAGAACAAAGAAATTGACAAAACAACAGTTGACGAGGAAACTATGGAACAGTTTACAAATTAAAGTAGAACGTGCGACCAAGTGTATTTTGGAAATACTGGTAGGATGCTGAAAGAACAAGTCCGAGAACGTATACTGTAGCAGCCTAAAGGAGTTTTTAAAGATGTTTCTGTATATTGTACAATTTCTGTGTAGTTTACACGGATTAACGAAAGCTAAGAAAATAATGGTCACTGAAGGAAATGAAGAAAACTGAATGAAGACTTTGATAACCTTTCAGATCGTTATATTTAACCGAAACGAATAATAAATTCATCGCGTAAAGAAACAAGCCTTCAACTGTTATTTAATCTTGTAATGGAAATAATTTTGTATAAGCCCACCTTTTTTCGGGAAGAAATGCTTATTTACCCTTTCTGTTAATCATATGAATCAACAATTAAGAGCCTTAATCACTTCATTTCGAATAAATGTCAATCCCAAGTGAGTTGGTGTGAACAAAAAAATACTTTATTATTATTACTAAAGTATTTGCCCGTCATATATTATGACGGATAAAAAACTTAAAATGAATTTGTTTGTTCATTTGGCTTTCTGCGGGCAATACTGGGAACTGAAACTGGGAACTGAAAGCCAAATTGAATGGCAACTCATTGGCAAATTGATATCCCTCGGTTGAAAATCGATCTGGGAATAGTGACGATATCACCTCTGTTGCTTTCCGAAAGAACTTCTGCCCTGATTAAATTGTGATAACACTCCTGAACGACCAATCGTGTGCCATTACAGAGCTCTCTCTTTGGATTAAGATTGCGAAGGAGTATCACAAAAAATTGATCCTTTCTTCAGGTTCAGTTGATGAGATGGCATGCCGTGAGTGAGTGATTATACATCTGCGTTGCAGTAGATGTGAGACTTGCCGGGCAGCTTTCTGATCTATTGCGTTACACACATACAGATATGATGCTTGACGGGCAGTTTTCTGATCTGTTGAATACACACAGAGGGATATATACACACAGAATTGAAAACTGTATATGGGATTATTCTTATTCTTATTATTATTAAATTGAAAAAGTTTCAAACCATGGGTTTCCCCAGCTAAAACAATATGGCGGGTCAAGGACCAAAGAACATATTGCCAAGTGTAAAAAAAAAAAAAAAAAATTATGGAAGAATAGTTAGGGATGTGTGGTTGTGTCCATAAATTTCCTAACTATGCGTATTGTGTTAAGTACCACAGTCTTCTGCAGTTGTGCATGAGTGTTTTTGTGAAGTCCTAGTGTGCTGAGACTGTGGTACAATGTGTGAGGCACCAGTGGCAGACAGAACGATGGGTACAACATGTACTCGATCCTGCCTCCACTGGTTCTGGAACTCATGTGCTAGATCGGTGTATTTACTGATCTTGTCTGCGTGAGTTTTCTGCATGTTTTTGCTGATAGGCACTGCAATATCATTATTATTATTATTATTATTATTATTATTATTATAATGAACTTCTTCGAATTCCTAATACGATTAAAAAAACCAACATTAATATTTAGGATATTTTTTTTTATCCATTACTAACTAAAATAATTAAAAAAAAAATAAAAAAATTCCGATCATCGGCGTCGAATAAACGGGTTTCATTTATTATATTTTATTCTTTGAAGTTTACATAATTAATTTTTATTAAATATTCAAAAATGATGAAATACAAAATGGGAATGATTGAGAATGATGGTAAAAGAAAAAAAATAATATAGTAAAATAAGGGATCATTACATTTTTAGTTAATGTTTCTTTTATATATATATATATATATATATATCATTTATTTTCATGTAATAAAATTTGACTTTAAAAAAGAGGCAAATAATGTTTCCATATATTTCCTCGTTAAAGAACGCTTTTGATTTCCCTAAAAATTCATCTTTAAAAACATTTTTTTTCTTTTCCTTGTTGTATAATAAATGAGCGTTGTTCGTCCTATTTAGCAAGTGGTCCTTGAAAAATTGCAAATTACAGTTTTTCCTCTGTGTTCAGATCAGATAAGAAGAAGGATGAGAAAACACATTAATTTCCAACGAAGAAGAAGAAGACGACGATCATCATCAAAATTACACCCAATTGAAATTCCCGTATTTTGAAATCGATAAAACCAATGGCAACAACAAACTGCTCCAATTTGGAAATAACGAACGATGATATCGCCAGCGAATGATTAAAAAATGAAATTGGCCACAAAGAAGAGAAGCCACTCTCAATCAAAAAATACCACAGTTAAACAGCAAAGACAGCAGCAGCTACAGTAAAATACACACTAGCCAATTGAACTGAACACTTGGACATTTGAGCAGTTGATTTTGAAAGTGGGGCAAGTCCATTTTGTTAATAAAAAGAGTTATAGCTAATTTTCATTAGAAATTAACTCAAAATTTCTGTTTTTAATGAATTCACAATCATATCTGTAAATAACAGTGTAACCGTAAACAATATAACATAAGTCTATTATTGAATAAAGTAAACAAGAAGTCTATTATTGCTTACTAATATTTTTAAATCAGTTCAAACCCTAACCATTAATTATCCAACAATAACTTAAAACGGATTTGCCCCACTTTCAGAATCAACGTCTCATTTGTGCTTCTAACACAATAAACAAGTTGGCGAACTAACTTCCAAATATCCTCAGCTAAGATCCAAAAATAAAAATTCACAATGTTGAGTGAATAGTCTAAGCTTAGTATTAAACCTTCAAATTCTTGATTATTTATCACGATGATGTTTATCTATTACAGTTCGAATATTAGGATTTTCTGGCTCGTCATCCATTCGTTCAACATACGCCAGAATCACTGGCGAGACTGCAACCAGCATCTTCTAATAAAATTTCATCTTCTCAAAATATGTAGTTTTGAGATATCTTAATTGTTGTATATTAATGGCAAAGCATTTTGGCTGTTCTGAAGTATTTTGGCCAAAGTATTTTGCTCTTAGGTCTTTATCTGATGTATGTAAAAATCAATAGATATATATTTTAATTAATTTCCATCTGCCTCTGAAGTTTTAACTTTAACGCAAAAATTAAATTGATAAATGAATCTGGTTTTGATCACAAGGAAATCGAAGGACAAGCGAAAAATTAGAAGAAAGATATTTTATTAGCTTCAATTTACCTCAATTCACAACATACTTTTTCATACTTGTTGTAACTTTGAAATACAGTTGGTGTCATTTTATTTATCAGAAAATAATCAAAAAATTTTGACAAGTCAAACAATCAAATAAATTTAAACAATCAAAATTTTATAAGTAAAAACATTTGTTTTGTGATCAAAAATAGCTTTATTTCTCAAGGTTTAATATAAAACAAATCACAGACTAAAATTAAAATTTTGATTGCTACGATTATTTGAGTTAATTATTGAGTTATTAACACAGACCGATATAATTACAGATATTACTCGAAAAATAATCAAAATCTATTGAGATGTCACAACGTGTCTTCACAATGAAACCTATCTTTTTTTTCTGATTATTTTGTGGTAAGTAAAATGACACCAACTGTTTTTCAAGATTACAACAAGTGTGAAAACTATGTTGTGAATTGAAGTTAATAAAATATATTTCTTCTAATTCTTCGGATTATTCCACTCTTTTTGCTGTCTAAATATTCGTGAAGATTCGTACGATGATTAATTGTTCCTTATCCTTTGATTCCAAGATTTTTGATAGAATTAACAGATTAACTCAGAAAACTCTTATTTAAAACTTATAATTTCACTATTTTTATGAAATGTTTTCTTCTGCCTTTTGACAACTTCTCCATCGTTACCTAACACTGAAATATTCATTCAAACTGCTATGTTGACAAATCAACAGAGGACACGTCAGCACTGGAAAACAATCCTACGTTTTACTCATATGCGGATTTGGAAATGATGTGTATGATTATTTAAATTATGTTATACAAGATAAGTGGAAATAAATAAAGAGAAATTTCTTTTCTCCATTTCTTTGTGGTGTGGATTAGAAACATAAAGAGAAAGGACTAAACACACCCATAAGCCAAAAATTAATACATTAACATAAATACATGACATGTTTAGAAGCTTTTGCAGCTTCTTTATCAAACGTTATAAAAAGGAAAATATTAGGCTTAAAAAATTTATACAAATTACGGATAACAATATATGTAATGAAAGATGACCTTTTACCAATTGGTTATTGGATAACAATATAAATATTTAAAATTCAATATTAGTGTCCTTATAACTAAAATGCATACGTAATAATAACAAGTAACAATCAATGTGATGATAGAGTAAAAGAAATTTCTTCTTCTTTTCATTTGGCAAAATGTTTGAATGAAGTAATTAATGGGATGATGAGATTAGAAATTGAGAAGGATTTCTTATAATAGGATCCGATTACTGTTAACATTAAACAATGTTATTATTATTAACCAAAAAAAAGGTTCGACATAGTAATTAATAATAAGATTAAATGAAAACAGGTTTTACATAGACTAAGAAAAACAAGAAGTTTCTTCTTTCAATATTTTAAGATTTGGAGTTTAGTATTTTGTTCTTTTAAAATTGCAAAATAAACACAAGGGCATCTTACTATAAAATATCCTATAATAAAACGTCTCTTCAACGTCTATCTTTAATGAAAACTAGTTAAATCCATTGGTTAACTATCCTGAATCAAAGGAAATGTGAATTTATTTCATTCTTCTGTACATAACTGTACGACTTCAGTTTATTTGTGAAATCAAGCGAAGCCACGCACCTGTTTATTATGTGGATCAGCGGATATCGATTCATAGTTGGACCTAAATAGAACTTCGTTATATCCACAGCTGCCAAACGAATAAAAAAATGATTTTTCGTTTCAGGCAAAAGAAGTGATTTCGTTTTTACGTTAAAATCTGAATTTAGGTTTTCCGGTACGTTTAATGTTATAATTAAATAATTAAACATGGAGTAAGACAATGCATTATTTATTTATTATATTTAATTTACTTAATAAAAATGCAAATATATCTAATGTATATTTTATAAATAATTAATATTGTTTACATCATGTTTTTAAAAAAAATATTTGCGACACTAACTGCAATCACGATAATGTTCTAAGATAGCTGTTAATAATTTATATTTAAAGTAGATGTACACATGAATAACAAATTGTATATATTTAAAATGATAATATTTATTATAAATAATAAACAAATTATTTTAATTTATAAATATAACGCCGATTTTAATCTGGGGGCACGGCAGTGCCCCCGCCAAGACGAGCCGAAGGCAGGAAGGGCACTACGTACCTTTTCTGGAAGTGTTTCGTCGTATTTTTATTATTACATAATATTATAATACCATATATCTGAGCACTTATATAAGTTACAAGATGTATTAAAAATATTTATTTATTTATTATTATTATTATTATTATTATTATTATTAAAACAGCAGAGTTTCTAATTCATGTTTAAAAATTACATATCTCCTTTATACAGCTACGTCGAAACTTCATTGTGTTTCGGGAGGGGCAGGTTAATAATTACTTACAAAAATTATATAATAATTAATCTTAACAATATATAACAGGAAAACATAGGACCCCATAAAATTTTACTTTTACTAATTTTATTAATTTTACTTTTAAAATAAACACTTTTCGACTTCACTGAACTGCTGTTGTTAGAAAATCCAAGTGATGAGGTTACGAAAACCTGAAAGGGGGATCCCCAGAACAATTAAAAAAAAAAAAAAAACAGCCCAAAGAATTTAATTCTACATGTGTCCTATTTCTTGTTATAACATTAATGGTATTATTTACAATCGTAGTACTTCAAAGCACTTAATGTTGGCGATTCATAAGTAATTGATTGAAATTGTTTTATTATTATTATTTGATTTATTTTCCGATGAGGTGCCCCAAGGAACATTTAAACCGCTCAAACATCCAATAATCCGCGAATGGTGATAAAAGACACAGGAGATGAAGGGTTAAGGTACTTTTCTTTGAAATGCCACCACTAAAATAAAATCAATCAATTTAAAGAAAAAAAAAAAAAACTTTTTTTTTCGCTTTCAGTACGTTTTCTGTCATTGCTATTTCAAAAATTTCGTTAACGTTTTTCGTCACGTTAATCGAAAACCAATACATTATTTCTTTTATTCGTTACGTCTAATGTTTTCCAACACTGGTTACATCCCATCAAAAGAAAGTTAACCAAAATTTTACTGCTGACATTATGGAGATTTGAGATACCTCTAAGAGCAATTTCTCTATTGAGTTCTGTACGAATAAAATTTTCAAACACTCACGAGAAAGACTGCCTTGTCCATAAATATCAATGTCTAATTCTAGAAGGTTGCGTATTCTGGTTTTGGGTGCACAAAATACACGCACACAGAAATACACTCAGACTCTCTCACACACACACACACACACACACACACACACACTCAGACTCACACACACACACCGAACACTGATTTTATGAACGTAACATAAGCAAGACGAATTAATGTTGTAAATAGCCAGTGTTAATGTATTGAAGTTTATTTACGCCCGTAAGAATGGGATGTTGATATTTCAGGTTATAGCATTTGGCCTCTAATGTAGAGTGACTATACAAATGGTCTTAAGATCAAGAAAATTTTTCCAACTCCAAGCAGTGAGAAGAAACTCAATATGAAGTATCAATGAAGCATTATTTGATATAGTTTGGTTGTTTCGATTGTATATTGGTCCAAAAAATACAACTATAAACATCAAAATCTAATTGAGGTTAGATATTAAATTCTTAATTGTAAAATTGGATTTAGATCAGTCCAGGATTCTTGGAATTACTTAAGAAACTGGATCGTAAAGAACTTAAAAAGAATTTACAAACACTAAAATGTAATGGGTTACTTAAAATTTATTGTAAATGATTCTGAATTATCTAAATAAAATAATTCTTTTATTAATTTTGATGTATATTGACTAGACAATATGAGACTAAAATCCTTAAATACAAAATTTGAATTTGATTCTAAAATAAAATCTCTCGGACAATGGATCCAGAAACAGTGAAGCCTAATCGTAATTTTATTGTGAATAATAGATATAAAAAATAATTCTTCAACTAATTCTTTCTAATAGAAAGTTTAAGAAAATTGGATTTGTGAAAACATTAACGATGCCATAAAATAAACAAAGATTCTCGCACCCTGAGCTATCATCTAGGGAATCTGGAACAGCTGTTTCAGCCTTATTAGGCTTCATCAGCCAGATTTACCCTTGATGATAGCTCAAAGTGCGTGACAAAGTAGAGATTACCATTTCAACTGCTGGAAGTGGCTTCTAATAACATCAGCATGTTTATTTAATTACCTTTACATCAATGATAAGAGTTATTGCGCCTGGAAAGATAACAGACACCACATAGACACACTCAGACAGACTTCACTAGAAATACACGGTTTCTAGGAATTGGGATACTATGGATGTTCATTAAACCTGAAGTAGACACGTAACTATTCTTGTATCGTTTACAAAGTTGTAAAATCAAGTCTATTTAATATCTTTTGATGTTGCTTAAAATAAAAAAAAAAAATCGTTTTTTTTTAGAATAGAAGACACTGGAAATTTAATTTCTGAAAAAAAAAAAAAAGGCTTTTACCCTCGCAATCAATGATTAACGAAGCACTTTTGACGAGGTTATCTCCCATTATCCATTCATCCTCTCCTACGCTAATATTTTAATGATCCAGAAAAACAAGAAGGTGAAGAAACTAAGTAAAAAAAAATAACCAACAACAATCCAATTATTGATTTCCCGCAAAGATATTGAAGCCAACGGATTATCTGATAATCGCTATTAAAAAAAAAAATCCTTATGAAAAATAGACACGAAATTACAAACGAGTTATTTTGTTCCGGAAAATTTCAACTTCCGACAATTTTATGTTCGCGTTCTAAATTAGTGGTTTTCCTCATTCAATGGATTATCTGACATATCAGGAAATTCAAAAAGATTTAGATTATTTTTTTAATTATTTGTTCCTTTTACAATCAATTCTGTGTAAAAGAATAGGATTATCTAAGAAAGCGAACACCTAGGAAGCGTTACTGTGAAAACCTGCAAAAATAATTGTATAAATCCAAAATACTAAAAAAAATAAAAAAGGTATAAATGAACTCTTGTTAGTGGAGCGAAAGAACACCTGATATAATGTACTAATCATTTATCTAAATTATTGATATTAATTAATAAAGATACATTGTTTGTTTTAAACTTTCTTTTAATTACATTAATCAATAAAATCAGATATTTTATTATTATTTTTGTTGGAATATTTCTTTGATTTGCTACTTCTGTATGATTAAAAAGCCAATGGGGCTTTTTAGGATTTCAGTTCATCCACTACTAATAAGTAATTTATTTTTATATATGTAGTTAATTTTAGCGTGTGAAAAGTTTATATTTATCATATTGAGTGTCGACAATCTAAAAGTAAGTGTCACACATTTAAAAATCTTATATGTTCTACTAATTTCTGATGATGACCTAGCAGCAAGCAGGTCGAAACTGTCCTGTTCGCAAATACATGTTATTTAAAATTCTATTCTGTTTTTAACACACACATACAAAATAGTAGAAAATATAAGATTTTTAAATGTGTGATTAATTTTTGCATTCTCGACTTTCAATGTAATAAATAAGTCAGAAAATTTCGACCATCTTATTAGAAAAACATTTAATTTTACATTTATTTATTTATTTATTTATTTAGTTGAATTTTGCAAAATTTACCTTTATTAAAATCTTCAAAAGTGATGAATACAAAGTGTAATGATGATTAAAAAATTAAATAAATAAATAAATAAATAAATAAATAAATAAATAAATAAACGGATACATATTAGGTAATGAGATGTTGTATGGGATTCAGGAAAATTAACAGGATTCTTATTTTTTCTTTCACTTTGGTTTTGAGCAATTAATTTTACCTATGAACTGATTTATAAGAGATCAATTTGGAAAAAAAAAGAAAATGCATGAATTATTTCTGGATTTTATAATCCAAATAAATTATTGGAACTATTTATTGTAATTGAATATTTTAAATAAGTGAAGATCTATTCCAATATTACGATTTTTAATTCAACGAAAAAAAGCAAAGCCAATCTTATGCTAATAAGGATGAAATTAAGACCACACATTGATGATTGAAAAAAATTACGTACAAATTAAAAATTTAAAAAAAAAAGTTTCTCACTCATCAACGTATGGTGGCCTTCATTTTAACCTTATTATTACTATTATATACACACGTTAAA
This sequence comes from Thereuonema tuberculata, assembly GCA_023159025.1. NCBI lineage: Eukaryota > Metazoa > Arthropoda > Chilopoda > Scutigeromorpha > Scutigeridae > Thereuonema > Thereuonema tuberculata. Next base: position 26,214,271 of record JAFIDM010000007.1, on the reverse strand, counting down.
CCTGAAAGTACCAATATTGTGATGTAATTCTAAATTTTTGTGTTTTATTTGTAACTGAATTGAAATTTCCATGAGATTAAATCAAAAAGGTTTAAAAGTGAATTTTAAAATGAAGATTACTCACAGTTCAAAAGGCAGTTACATCTTCTTGAAAATTGTTCAGGTCTCTGAAATAGAAACAAATAAAAAGGAATACTATTAAAAAAATGGACACATTTAGAACATCACACGTTCTACAGTTCCTTGGACAATAAATGCGTCCATGAGTGATAAACTTATCAAGTAAAATTTATAAAATATTTACATTGATAAACTATAATAAATAATACAATTAAAACTATAAAAGTTTAAAATGAAGTAGAAAAAAAGTAAAAATTAAAAAATTGAAAATCAAACGTTATTTAACAAAAGTTACAAATTTTTGCATTTTTTTTTTTTAATATTTTAGATAAAGTAACTAAAAGGATAAAACATGCCTCTTATTAATGGTACATGTCTGCAGGGCCGGCGTTAGGGGGTGGCGAATGGGGCGACCGCCCAAGGCCCCGCGCCTGATTAGAAGAAAAAGGATAAAATAGGATCGTCGCTGTTTTTTGGTTGTTAAAGTAAAATTTCCGTTTTTTTTTTATTGTTAAAATAGGATTGGCAAGGGCTCCGCAAAATTCATCTCGCCCGAGGCCCCCGCACCCTCCTGGCGCCGGCTCAGATGTCTGAATACTAAAACTTAAAAATGAAATGGTAACCTATTATTTAATTAAAAAAAAAATGCTTAAGGTATTCTCATAGCTCACAGGTTCGATGATCAGTTGTATAGAAATTAATTATGAATTTCATTACAAAATTGAAAAGTTTAATCTGCTCAATTAGAAATGATCAAGATGGGCTTCGGAATTGGAGCCATAATCATAATCTACATTCTTATACTGAGAGTATCAAAGAATATAAAAAATATTAGAGTTATTTAGTATGATAAGATTTTGAATTGGGTTGTATGTCTGTAAGTGTCAAGTCACAATATTTAGTAATATGTAAGTTTAGTTAGTAATATGGAATTTAGGAAACCTTTATCAGAATACGATATTCATTTGTATACACAAAAGAAAATAGGAGAATCTTTTCTAGGAATTGATAAGACAGAGAATTACGGATTGAGAATATAATGGTTAGAATTTGTTCTCAGAGCGATTATAAATAAACTGAGTGAAAATAAATATTCAGAAAAAATAAGAAAATCTTTCATATCATTATTAAAAATTATGAATAGTGAAAAATTGTGAATTCTTGCTCTTGAAAATGTAAGCCGATTCTCTTATCAGTTTTTTAAGGATCCGTAAACAGATCATGTTTACTTTGGTTTTTTTTTTTCAATTAGATTTTCTTGGAAAGATTGAGACGAGTTGGGACTTATATATGCGTACCTCTCGGCACCAGGTTGATTCATAATTGTATTGAATAGTTATAATTAAACTGATAGAGCGATGTAGAGAAAGATCTACACGACGGATCACAATGAAAATTGGTGGATACCTTAATAAGAACATGGGGAAGAGAATTTGCGAATAAATAAAATTATATTTTGAGTGCCACCAGGTGGCGTCGATGCCAAAAACATGTTACAACATGCTAATTTCTCATGACATTGCAGCCAATCATATGTGAAGTCTTCCTATAATCTCTAGAAGTAGCCTTGGGTATCTGAAAGGAGGACGAGTTTTGCTAGTGAAATGCTTTTACCAAACGGCAGTAATGCCGCGGCTGCATTAAGCCAATATCGTAGTTTGAAACAAATTTTAAAAAGCGACAGGACCTCTGTCGCTAAATGGACTGAAGAATATAATAAAGAAATTCGAAGAATCAAAACAATGTGGAAGACGTCGCACTTACCGTTGCAGAAATCCAGTCGCATTCGGAGTTACCCCTAATTAGTGTCATACACGTAACCTGGCAATTATAAGTTCTATGATCAACTATTCGCAAAATTTACGGTTTATCCTGAAATATTATCCTTATAAAATTCAGAGAGTGTAGGAGCTTCAACCACGTAACCCTAACAGCTCACCGATTTCTCTTTGCCATTTCTGGGAGGATGCAGCTCAACGGCATGAGTCTTCGGAAACCTTATGAACCGATAAGACGCACTTTTTTTCCTATAAGGAGAAGTGAATCTGCACAACTGCCGAATATGGGATCCGACACGTCCGAATGCTGTGCTTAAGGCACTCTGAATTGTATGGTGAGAATTTACCGCAAACTTTCCAATCGTAGCATTTTTCTTTGAGGCCCCGATCGGTGAATCTGCCGCAAGATTATTCCGGTATTGAAAGAACGTAACTGTTCAGACTCCATAACCTTCATGCAGGATGGGCCGCCACCTCATATTTCACATGCGGCTACGCAATTGTTGCATAACACATTTGGTGATGACAGAGAAATATCTCAAACGGTTTCCAATGTTTGGCCACCACGATCTCCCGACCTCAACCCATGTAATTTTTGGTCATGGGGTTATTTTAAAAGTCAACTTTACCAAGGCAATGTTCAATCGGTTGCTGAGCTGAAGGCTGAAAACATGTCGCAACTGTGGGGCAATGCCATGTAACGTTACCACTACATTTGATTGCGAAAGGTTCTCATCTTTAGCATGTTGATTTCAATTAAATACGTATTTTGTAAAGTTGTGGGACTTTTTTTAAAGGGCTTGTTCGCAATAGCCAATTTTGACTGGAACGGTCCTACTAGGAAAGTTTTAAATCAGGGTTAGTGGGCTTTTAAAGATGGCTCCTTCGCTGGTGAAACTGGTCGTATTTTTAACTTTACATACACTTCATTTTTAACTATGTGTGGTGACCCCAATGTAGTTTTGTAGTTCTGTTATCCGTGATTTATTTCTAGAAATTTCTCTAGGCGACCGTACGTTGGTTTCTGTAGTTTAAGCATAATTCTAAAATTAATTAACTTAGTTAAATAATGAAATTTAATTACAGTTTTATCTCTAATAGATCAACCGTACATTACAGTGGCACTCAATGTACATTTACGTACTCAGTTATTTTTTATTTGCAAATTCTCTTTCCCATGTTCTTATTAAGGTATCCACCAATTTTCGTTGTAACCCTTCGAGTAGATCCTCCTCTACATCGCTCTGATCAGTTTAATTATAACCACCTTGTACTTCAAAAAAAATCTAAATAAACCTGACTTAAATTTAGTTTACTTGTTTGCAATGTTAATTAAGAATTCAATTAAAGGCTTTTTCAAATACGGATAAATTTTTATCATAAGCACTTTCAAGGATCTTAAAAAAACTTCAAGTTCTTCAAGATTTTTCAACAACGAATCCGCAGAAACATCAACAAAATTCCATGCATCTCCAAGAAGATAGTGAAAAAAATGATTACTTTTATAAAATGTAAGAACACAGTCCAGATTTGATATGAAGACACTAAATTACTACTGAAAATGCGAAATATACAAGAATCCAATCTCCCTTTAAGTCACTCTTTTAAATAGTTGAATATATTGGCCTGAGTTTAACCTATTTAATCTATTTAGTTTAAAATCCTTCAGGTGAAAGTAACTACTTTCTACATAATGTGCCAGCGCTTTCTTGACTATAAACACTTTCAATTGCAATTCCAACCTAACCGAGTGCTATTTACACGATAACAATCAACATTTGGTAGTACCCTATAAAACTTCCCAAACACCGTTCGAATTCCATTGGAAAGTCGGGATTACACCCGTTAACGAGATCTGGAAATGCAGCAACGATTCTAAAGAGGACCTTCCTTCTAGGATCATTTCAATAGAAAGGTCTATTGATCAGAGAGACCACGTGGATCTTATTCAGTAGCAAAATTCCGAATTGTTCGGATTGGATGTGGAGATGATTCCAAAAACATTCACGGTCATTACTGAATAAAACAAAATTTTGTTTACTTTCAAGTATTAGCTGATTAAGAAAATAACAGTTACAAAAGTATTTGAGGAATGTCCTGGGAAAAGTTCCTCCAAAGATCAAAAAGAAAAATCCAATCATACAGTAGATAAAAAAACTGAATTTTAAGAGGAAATGGCAAAGTTATAGCCGTTTAGAATAAAATTATTAAGCAAAACGACTCCGAGAGATGAAAGAACGCCTGTATTTCATGCACTTGATTATTAAACTTGAAAATCATAATTCGATTTCGGAGATTTTTTTCGGAAGAAATAAAATATATGTGCTTTGTTATGAAGAAAATGTTACCTGTAAAATCATTTTTTATTAACTAATCGCTTTTAGATTTTATTACATTTAAGTCTTCTGAAATAAATTTAACTTTTATTCAGACAATCCAATATTACTATTAAAAGTGTTCTTCTAATAACCAGCGTTACTCAAACCCACGCTTAATAGTTGATTATAGGAAACAATCCAATTGCTCAAGTTAGAATATCAGACCTTTTGTTAGCTTGTTATTTTAAAGGTCTTCGGATACATTTATTTATTCTTTTTTTTTTTTTCATTCTATTAAGAATGAAATACTTTGATGGATCTCTGATACATCGAGAACATTTCGTTGAAAGTGAAAGGGGAATAAAGAAACAATCCCTTCCCCTCAATTTAAAAAATAAAAATAAAAAATTCAGATTTCTAAATTATCACAGCTAAACCATTCCATTTTCCCTGCCAACGCCCCCTGGTTAGTCTTGTCCCTTCCTCTGCTTCTTTTCAGTTTTTAGAGGCCCTGTAAAGTTTTCCTTAGCTGCTCAGCAAGCCTTTCCTATTTAGCATTACATTTCAAATTATTTCCTTTCTCTTTATTATTCATTAGTGAGAATGAAAAATAATACATCTCTCTCTCTTTTTTTTGCTTCACTGTTTGAAAGTATATTTTTAGCTTTTATTACCAAACGAACCATTTCATGAGGTTCCATGGTGGTGCGATTGGCTCGAGGCAGCGGCGTGGGATTTTCACACAATGAAGATCCCGAACGTGAGGCAAAAGGGAAATTGCCAGCAATAAAATCGGAAAATAATTCCGCTAAAAATAATTACGACCGACTTCTTTTCTCGAGACCTAACGATTAGAAATGGTAAACTTTATCTGGATGGTGTTGATAAGAAAGAATTACCCAACTCGGCAGGGGGTGGGGGTAGGTGTTAAGATGCCATTTACATGCCGATAAATAGGAATAATGGGCACCAGGCATGTTTATAGCTCTGCTCCAGGCGTGTGTGGTGCATCAAAACCCTCTTATTCCGCCACCCCTTTCCCCCCAACTACACAGCCGTGATAAGATGAGTTTCGTCGTCTATTAATGTAGAAACTGGTGGTTCTCGCAAATGATCGCTCCCTGGTGTGAAGAATTATGGGACGGAAGAAAATTAGACTGAATTCAATGGATAGAGATTTCTGTTTCTATTTTACACGTTCTCATTCCACGAAGCAAATATCGCTTAAGAGTGCCCTGATATGTCTTCTATGAATTGCAATTTATCTGTCTCGAAATATAACACAGCAAATATAAATGGAACATTCCATTCTGATGAGAACTGTACTTTGCAAGCAGAAGTAAACCTAGAAAGGTTTTGACAATGAATCTAGAAATTAATAAAAAAATTAAAACTAAATATTCTTAATAATAAATCATTCATTTAAGTTATTATAATTGAAAGTATGCATTCGATGTTTTATCGTCACACGAAAGCGCATCAGATCCTGAAATGATTTCGTAAAAGTGATAGAAAACCTGTATTTTGTTGATGGAATGTTATAAGTCATTAAAAAAAAAAGTGCTGAACAGGTTAGGAGAAATATTTTTCAATTATTGCCTTCCCACACGCAAGGGAGACTGAACTAACAAATATTCCGTTTTCGACAATTGTACGGAACTTTTTCTTTCCTCACCATACATACAAGCTACAGACTAAATAAGCATTTTGTAAGTTTTTCGCATATTTAAGAAGAGATTTCATTAATGAAATTTATTATAACAATAATTGTACACCTTGCCCCTCTCGTATAGGTTAGAGCAGAGAAGGGATTTTTACTTACCCTCTTCCCAGAATGGGAGAGGAAGACCGTCCGATGGATCGCTCCCAATATTTCAAGGGACTTCATTGAACTGTGTCCCTTCTGCGTTGGTTTGTAAAAATTGTTGCGACAATAAAAGAGTTCGGGTTGAAATGTAAAAGTTTCAAGTCTTCAGTAAAGCTGACAATCCACATTAACACCATTACAAAGGTTATTAATTTTAAGATAATTTTAGACTCTATTAAAGAAAGGGAAGACACCTGATTGGGTCTTAATGAACATAATCTCAAAACAGATAATCTCAAATCAATTAAAAAAAACTATATCTGAATAAAAGTAATAAAAAATTATAGTAAAAAATCAATAAAACTTGAAAAGATATTCCAAAAATACTGAAATTAAGCTAATAATTAATAATTTCTTCTGAACTCTATGAAAAAATTCTAATTATTAAAAATTATTGCATTCAATTTTTTGTTGCCTTGTTAAAATGCCTTGTTATTATTAAAATATTTCTTAAAATAGTTTTTTTTTTTACTAAGAACTTACATATTATTAGACTCATATCACAATAGTCTGTAATAATTGTTATTTGTTATAATTGCTTTATTTTAGTCTTCGGATAGGGAGCAGAAGACTTATAATCCCGGTTTGTCAGTCTGTGAACAAGTATCATTAAAATATTATTAAATTATCATTAGCTCAACAATCACGATCACAATAATCGCAACAAAGGCGTCGTTTGCATTCGCAACAATCACAATAATCGCAACAATTGCGTATACGAAGACGTTGCGAAGCATTATGATTGGTTTACTAATCGCTATCACTACCTTGTTTAAGTTATAAATGTTGTATGGTTGTTGACCGTTTATTTTGTTAATTTCATTGTTAATTTTAATATTGAATAAATAATATTCTTCCTTGTATCTGATATTCACAAAAATCTGATGGCGTAAATAGAAGAGACAATTTTTATATATTATTCTAGATGATTTTTATTTATACTTTTTCCGGGTCTTTAATACAAAGGAAAGAAAATATTTATATAAAGTAATAATAATATATTATGAATTTAATTGATACAAGACCTTCACGGAACTTCAAGGTCTTGTACAGAGGTCAATGAAATTAAATGTAGAAGGGATGTAAAATCTAATAAGATATAAAAACTCTCCTTTTTTATTTATTCTTAAATCTTTGAGTCGCACACGAAATGAATATTGTTATAAGAGAAGCAGATTCAACAATAATGTACGTTGGGATACAGTCCGATCTCAACACTTGTGCGCATGGAGAAGAAGGCGAATCCATTCCCATTACAGCAGTATTTCCCAGCCTTTTTTGTGCTGTGCCCCACCTAAAGTATCTAAAGTATACTATGCCCCACCAAAATTAGGTACGACTTTCAAACAGAAAAAAATTTAAAACCAAATTTCACAACCAAAAAAAAAACAAATTACCAACATTTTTTACTTTCACAATAATAAAAAAAAAACATTGCTCCATTTTCGAATTGCCCCCCCTTAACAATCAAATTGGTCCCCTGTGGGGCGTGCGCCCCACGTTGGGAAACACGGCATTATAGGGTATCGGGAAGTTTGATCCGTCTTGTTTGTTTATTATTAAAAGTCGTAAAATTAGCTTTTATTTTGTAAATATTCTAGTTTTTAAAATGGTAACTATTTTTCTTAACTTTCAACTGTTAAGAAAAATAGTTACCATTTTAAATTCTATTTTTATTTATAATAACATAAAAAAAAAATATGCAAATAAATGTCTCCTACCATATGAAATCGTCATCCCTTATTACCCTCTCCCCTACTATACGAATCGACTTTTCTTGGCACTCTGCCAAGTAGAGGTCTCGCATCTGTGATCGGACAAAAATAAATAACGAACAAAAATAAATAATAAAAATAAAATGTCGGAAAATACATTCTAATCAGGGGCGTATTTCGGGATAATCTAAGTTAGGAAGTCACATCCAATAGAAAAAAATAATAATAAATCGTCTTCATAATTTTGAGACCCAGAGGGACCAATGTTCTCTCAACCGGCTACTCAACCAAAAAAAAAATAAAATAAAAAATAAAATAAAATAAAATAAACAAGGTAATTAATGCTTTTAGACAGTGTCAAAAGCAAAGCGGCCCCATAATATGCACAATTGTATAAACAAAATAATTAAAAGCAAGAGCATATAAATGCAAGACCGTTCCTATATGTTTTAAAGGCAAGCTGTAACCTAGGGGCCGCTAATACAATGCTCAGTGCATCATTTGGATATGTTGAAGAATTTATGAAACAATACATTTGTAAATACATTAACAATGACGTCTGTTGGCAATTGTTAGTATTATTATGTATGAAGCAACAGTATTATTACTGTGTTAATTGTTATCATTATTACTAACACTGCTATGGAAAACGTTAATTTGGTGGGTCAGGGAGTGGTCCTACAGATCTGATTTTTTTTACGTGGTCACCTACTTTTTGATGCTGAACACAATGGTGAAGGTTCCATTCTAATATCTCTAACCGTTTGGCCGCTACAGAGTGTGACAGACAGACAACACAAAAGCAAGAGCGGTTCCCTATGATAACTGTAACATGGGACCGCTAAAAACAATAGAAAATAGGTTTTATCTATACATTTGGAGTTTTTCGGCGGTTGAGGGGTGGGGCAAGGGGTCCCCTCGTTTTCTCCCTAAATACTCCTATAATTCTAATCAAAACAAAAACTTCTTAAACAATTCTTCCAGAGTGAGCATTGTTCCTACTCGTCTCCCACTGCTGCTAGTTCTCTTTCCTATTCCTTTTCCGACAGATGCTAATAAAAGAGAAGCTGAGTGTGTTGTGTGGCTTCACTATAAATCCTCTACTCTATAGAACGTTGGAATAATTTCGAAGGGAGAGAGAGAGAGAAAAGAACAACAGCTTCTGAGAATATTTAAAATGCAGGAAGAGAGACTAATTTATCTAATAACATTCCCCCAACAGACAACTTATTTACAAAAACCGTTAGATTTACGATGTTTTGTAAACATTGGGAGAGTTGGAGGGAGGTTTTTTTTTTTTAAAGCTGTTAATGATATATGTCAAGGTCAAAGCAAATGTTTACAAAAAGGAATAAAAATCGTCACTTCTTTGACAAATAACGTTTTTTTTGTTTTTGTTTTTTTGAAAAGGAAATAATTACGAGAGATTTGAATTGGCAGCCCAGTACCGGAAGCTGTCAAATTATAAACAATAACAATCAAAATTACATATTTAGAAATGTTTAAGGGTTTTTTTTTTGTGGTTTGTTAACGTTCATTTACATATTAAAGATTGAAATTACTTTCCTTTTCTCCTCTTATATATTTATGACAGGAAAAATAATAATAAATATTATAGGTTATAATTTAAAAGATTATAATTAATAAATTTTGTAGGAATGTTTACTAATTTCCTATAAAATTTATTAATTATAATCTTTTAACTTATATCCTAAAATATGTATTATTATTTTTCCTTTCATAAATCTATTTAGTTGCAATTGTAATTATATTCTTTTGCACTAATAGTGTTAAAAAGAACCAGACTGCACTGGATAAATAAAAGGATTTATAAAAATACAAAAAAAGTTACAGTTTCGAAAGTCTATCCTCCGGCTTTCTTCATCAGGCTACAATAAGTTTTATGTCATTTTTATTACTTCTACATCTGTACGTTAAACTGCTTCAACTATTCTATTTAACTCTGGTTATCTAATGTAGTTGAATGTATCTAATGTAGATGAATCACAAAATTAGATAGACCAAGGAATTTGGATCATCCCACTTAAACAGACATAAGGAGGGATGTTTGTTTAACAAATGACAATTCAATTCTCACTCTACTTAGTATAACATATAAATATATTCTGTAAGGAACTGTCAAAATGAACATACAGGAACTGTGTAGCACAGAAATATGATAAAATATCGAGAACAGTTTCAACATTTGATGTGTTAGCTCTTAACTCCTGATAATGGTCAAACTTAGAAGCTGACATTAAAATAGTTCTGAATATGAAATATTTTCATTATTTACGCAAGATACGTAAAAAGGTAGTAAGTAAGAAGAATTATATACTGTACATTTTTAAATATAAAATACTGTATATAAAAATCCTTTCTAATCAATTTAACTTCTGAAAATGCGCTGTGAGATGGACAGCAATCACTGAAAACCTTTACCTCTTAATCAGGGGCCGTTTCAAGCAGATGTGCAAATTGAACAATGGGCCATATCATGGAGGTCCCAAAGTAAGTATTAAACATCAATTCTTATCAGGTAATAAAACAAACCTACTTATTTCAAACTTCTCTAATCTTAACCATTGTGCTGTTTCTCAAAAAAAAATTTTCTAAATAAAATTATTAAGGGGAAGGATGACAAAAAACTTTTTACATCTGAGAATTTATGGATTCTTTTTTTATAGACCCGCGGAGATCCTGTCTCTCATTTCCAACAAAAAGTTGGGTTTTCCGATCTCTTCAATGATTTACGAGTGCTTTGTGTTAATGCGTGATATTTTGAATCTTGTGGCACGATAAAAGTAACTATTGCATCTCTACTCACCTTCATTTATTGTCTTACTCTAATAAGATTTAAATATTTATAGAATCATTTTAATGGGTCCTTTTACTTCAGGCCAAAACACTCAAACAAATAATTTTAATAATAACGCATTGATCAACATTAAATTCCATGTTTAGAGGATTCTTCTACTTAAATTTTCTTATCCTTTTCTTTATATGAGATTTCTGACTTGTAAAGACCTCCAGAATGCTGTGTTGAAGTTATCATACCTCGCTCCAATTACCTTGAACTCTGTAGAAAGATAGATTGAAAGAAAGACATTTCTAAGAGACTAAAATCCGAAGTAATAACTATGGATTCTCTTCGCACTAAAGCTAGATTTTATTTCCTATGTTTTTGAAAGGTAAAAAGATTAAACTTTCAATTGGGATTTCTGTACGTTGCTGTGAAAAGGTGTTTTTTTCTTTTCTTTTGCACCTAAAGATTGCTACTAATATATATCAGTGTAGTTTCTTGAGATGCGATGGCAATTAGAAATCTACTCTGTTCTCTTGCCCAAAGTGAGACGTCCGATGCACTTAGGCATCTTCGCTGGCGAAACGTTCAATTATGCTGAGTTCTGCTTTCGCTTTTATGCAAAATAGGAAATATTATTCCTTTTGTTTATTTTCCTTTGTTTTCTTGTCAAAGAGAAGAGGAGAATATTAGCTATTCTCTAATTGGATCGAGCGAGGCCGAGCGCATCTCATGAATATTCACTAACAGATTTGTTTCTGATTGCAATTGCTAAATTGGCAACGTCAAGATCAATTTAGCAAAACGAAATGGAAACGATCCAACAACAACAACAACAAGAAAATGCCGTAGATGGAAGCAACAAACAATCACCATTGCCTCATTGATTTTTCCAGTCGGGATTAACAATCGTCTGCTGCGGGGGCGAATCAAAGACCATTACCATTCGTCTGGAAAAGTCCAAATATATTGGCACCAATATATTAATTTCCGTTCTCGAGGCGAAATTGATGAAAATTTCAAAGGTCGTGCGTTCAAGGGCGAAGAAGAACGACCAGGATTTCATCCACAAGTAAACTTAGATGATGTCGAAGTTAATTCAATTCGTAAATAACGGCGATTTCGTTAGAAAAATCATCAAGACACGAGTGTCTTAATTGGCAACACATTGCGGTATCTGGAGGCTCAAGGAAGCTGAAGCTGGCTTTCATGAAATGAGGTAGGGGCAAGTGATGTAGATGCGAATTCAGTGTAGGCGAAGATCTTGTTCTTTTATTTTATCCTGTACTTCTTTTATTCCATATCTGGAGGTCACTCAATTTTCTGCAAGATGGGGTAAAATTAAAACAGATTTCTTCGTTTAGGAAAGGACTGCTTTTGGAAGTCATCTTTGAGAACTAGAGCTTCTTCTATAACATTTCTTAAGCAAACAAAATCTCTGGACCAAATGACAAGAAAAAGAAAGACTCAATGATCTTCATTGCTTTCAATGCTAATTTGTTTGGAAATCCATGAATAAAATGGAGGTCCGGTTCTTTCTTCCGGGGCAAATATGAGCCAGCATCGAACCAACTTCATCCCGTTGATATCGTGAACGTCACAAAATCTTGTGGTTTAAAAACTAGAGTTTAAAAGGTCAAATTGAGATTAAAAAAAGAAATGCTTACAAATATTAGTCGTATTTTTACTTTAATCTGTCATCGTAAATTTTCATGCGATTTCTCCAAATTGAACAAATATTATTAGTAAAAATGCATTTATTTTCTTGTTATTGGGAAAAAGTTAACGGACTGAATTTGATCGTTTAGGAATTCGAAAGAAAGCTTAAGTAAAAAACTTCATTCTAACTCAACCAAAAAGGGTCAACGCAGGCGAACAGATAAACAAGATAACAGACACTGAAAACAAAGAAATGTATCTTAGAAATACCTGAATTTACAAATAAGTCGTGGCGTAAAAAATAAAACTAATGGTTTTTTATTAATTGCTATCAAATGAAAAGTGTGTTAGGCGCTGGACTGAGGGCTAGAGGAGCCGGGTTCAGTTCTAGGCAGTGGTTGGGGAAATTTCCACGGTTGTTACTTCTCCAGGTCTTCACCCAGTTCTGTCAAATGGATATCAGGTTTTTTACTCGATGTTAAAGGGGGGACAGTGTTGAATGACCTCAAGTACTCCCGTTGATCAAGGATCGCTGGGAGCCTAAGCCTCCCGCGCACCCAAGGACCTGTCTTGGCTTGTAGTGAAATCTTTCATGAAATGAAATACACAACAGTGGCACCCACAGGCTCCGAAATTAGACTCCTCACTTAGTCAAGACGATCATAAACAAAATTCACTAAGCCGTTTAATTCAAAGAACAATCAACTAATGTTTGTTGTTTTTTCACCCGTTATTCTACACAGTTTACATTTGGATATCCGGTATAAGTCTGTGATTATAATTTTGATCTCATTTCCTAAAGTAAAATTAGTAACAATTTGTTTTCCTTAATATGAGGGTCTGAAAATTCAGCTTTCCGAAGTTAGAAAAAAAATCATTTCATAAAATCAATCTTAAAAAATAAAAATATTTTCTCGCCAAACGATATAATTTTGTGTTCAAATGTGCATGTGAAGCATAAATGCAGTTCGTTACTGCGAAACATGTTGAATGTATAATTAAATATTTTTGTTAATCCTATTTTTTATGAAGTTCTATATCTGATATTAATGGGTTTCTTTGCAGCATTACATAATAATTGTATTACAAAACCGGACAGCTAATTTTGTCTGTTGGGGGGTGGGGGTTATAGATCATACGCTGATGTTAATGATCTTTCTTGACATTAGTTTATTAGTAGTACGATATGTGTAAATTAATTCTCCAAATTGAGAATGAAGTTGAGAATGAGAATGTGATATTTATTTTTAAAATTATATTTATTCTTAAAAGGACATTTTTAATAGAATCCGAGGATTACAAATAACTTGACATCTTTTTAACTTAAATATCTTAAACATCTTTAATTCCACAAAAATTCGTCAACTATACTTGACATCTTGTTTCCCTTCACGAAATGTCAATGCACCGCAATCAATGAGTTAGAATATGCTTCAATTCAAAGTACCAGTTTACTCATGGAGTTAATTTACGTAACAGCAAATGATCGTTGAGGATATCAACTAAGAAATCCCATAAGCATTGAAGAAATCTATAATCAACAAATGGGCAGAATTTCCTGGGAAACGATACCGAATGACTTTTTGTAGTATTATTTTAAAATTGTTTAATTCAGATTCTTCCATGTTTCAACAATAATTTCTACATAATTTCTAAATAACGAAAATGAAAAAAAAAAATAGACATTATTTTTTTTTAATAAACTTAGGATATTTCAGTGGTTCCCAACCTGAGGTCCGTGGCGCGTTATTAGTTGGTAAAAATCAAAGCGGTATTAAGTGCTTTGATATTACTGTGATCCTCTGTCCTGGAGAGAAAAAACACAACCGGATTGTTTAATGGGTTTCCTCTCAGAATGTATCTCCAACACAGAAGACTCAAATACTTGAGAAAGTATTAATTATTACATTGAAGATTATTTTCCAAGCAGTTACTGATTTTAGGTCCGGGAACGTTTGCGCTATGGATCCATTTTTATCCGATGAACTTAACAACCTCTCACTTTCAGAAAAGAATAATTTATCTTCTGTAAAGTAAGTACATTAATATGAAGGCTTCCTGGATTCAAATTCGCGAAGAACATCCAGTGCTGAATGAGAAACAACTTAAGAGGACTCGTTCCTTTTCACTCATCCTATATGTGTTCAACTGCATTTTCTGTTCTTCGTGATACTCAAACATAACAAGTAGAACCAGTTTTGAGACTGTCTATAATTTCTTTGAATCCTAATATTGAAAAATCAGTAAGAGAAATGCAATCATAAGACTCCGATTGCTTATTTTGTGATTTTAACTGTTGAATTGTATAAATATACAATATTTAACCGATATGTATGTAACCAATAAATTGTATATATAATTTATTGGTTATAGATTATTATCATTACTTCTGCTTTACAATTTCCTTGTCATCTGGCAACTAATTATCAACTTGTATTATTGAATATAGACCTATTCATCTATTGAATACAAACAAGTAAAGGGTTATGGCATTGCTATATTATATATAAGCTGATGGTCCGCAATTTATATATAGTTGAAAAAATGGTCCTTGGATGTTAAAAGCTTGTATGACTCTGATAGTAAGTCAGTAAAAAACTCTTAATTACAAATTTTTATATTTGTTTAAAGGCTAGATCAGAAAATATTCCAAAAATACTTTTATAGATTCTCCAATTTGTTTCTTTCTTTTTTTTCTGATTTATATAATTTCAATAATTTAAAAAATGTTAAAAACAAACCAAAACAAACATAAGTTCTTAATTATCTTCTTCATAGTGATAAAAAAAAATCTTTCATATAAAAAAACCATTTTTTGTTTGTTTATTTGTTTAATTTTTCAATATAATGCGTACACCATTTATATTCGATGTTTACACTTAAGTCTGAAATATCTGTGTATTTAATTGTGGTATTTTCTTATAAGCTCTTCAATTTTTTTTCTTCATATAAAAACAAGAATTTAACGACAAAGAAAACAGAAATAGTCTAAAGAAGAGAAGAAAAAAACCTAAAAGCCACCATCACGGACAAAGTGGCTGTGATTACAACCCAGCTTTTCTCGTGACCTCCACGACCTCTCTTTTAGTTCCACGTGACCTTCTGCGGCGAAGGACTTTTACAAGTAGAATTCAAAACGTAATTGCTTTTGCTAACCTTGGATTTCCACGTTCTTTGTGCTACAGAAAAACTACAAACAAATGCTGCAATTTACCACAAAAATCGTGCATTCGAAGAGAAACGGAATAATTCGTTCTCAACAAAATTCTTGGTTGTGACTGAAGAAAAATATGTAATAAAATACCACAACAGAAATTACCATTATATCAACAAAAAAATGCAAATATCCTGAAAATGAAAAACATTCTCTGATTAATGAATGTTATTAAGTATGATCTGGATTTACAAATTACATTTTAACTTATAATTTTGGATTTGTACTAATTTGATGTTACAATATAAACCATGTTACAATAGCCTCTACACTTAAACTATCTTACAGTAGCCTTTACACTATAAACCATGTTAACTACCTTAATTCTATTCAAGTAGTCAAATTATATCAAATCTTTTTCCTAAACTGTAAATTTTTCTGAACATGATAAAATAAAATAATATGAAATTAAAAAAATTATTTTTAGCTTTCAAACAATGATATGCTAAAATGATAGAATTATCTGTTGTTACTTTTAACTTGTTTAATAATAATAATAATAATAATAATAAGACTACAAATAGCGACATGATCAAGTCTGCAAAATTCTTCATCGACAACTCAGTGTAATGCATAATCTCATCAACGTACAACCATCCCCATATTACAAATATAAGCCTGAAACTGTATTAGAAAATAACTACAAATTATATAGGGATAGATCTATTCCTAATGACAAGACAATTGCCCATAATAGACCAGTTATCATGTTGATTGACAAAGCACAGAAAACAGCATTTTTAATTGATGTGACCATCCAAATAATAACAATATATTATCAAGTTATTACAATAAATTATTCAAATATTCCGATCTTTCTATCAAAATTCAAAAACAGTGGCACATGAAAACAGTTTACACCATCCCCATCATTGTCTCAGCAACAGGTCTGATGTCAAAGAATCTTCATCACAGCCTTAACTTACTGACTCTACATCCAAACATAATCAAGCAAATGAAAAAAGCTACTCTCCTAAGTACATGCCATATAGTTCACAAATTTCTACATGGGAACTCAGTTTAACACCATAGAACATCATATGACCTTCGTCTTGAGAAAGAGAACTCCGATGAGAGATCATGTTAAAACCTCAAGTCAAAAACTGAACATAGATTTATAACAACAACAACAACAATAATAATAATAATAATAATAATAATAATAACAAAACATGGAAGCGTCTAATAGATGGCTGACGAGTGGTGAGCTGTTTGAGGAGACCGAAGGGTTCATGATCGCGATACAGGACCAAGTCATCCCCACACGCAAACACATTCTACACGACGCGTCGCGACGCAAACACACACGATGACAGATGCAGGAAATGCCATACTACACATGAGACGATCGACCACATAATATCAGGCTGTCCCCTTCTGTCCCAAACAGACTACCTCCACCGATACAATCAGGTAGTGTCGATCGTTCATCAACAGCTAGCACACAAACACTCACTTATTAAGAACATGGTCCCATACTACAAGTACACACCACAAAGCATACTAGAGTCAACCTCACATAAGCTGTACTGGGACCGCCCCATTCACACAGACAAAACTATACATCACAACAGACCTGACATCACACTTGTTGATAAGGTCAACAAACAGACCTATCTCATTGATATTGCAGTGCCTATCAGCAAGAACATGCAGAAAACTCACGCTGACAAGATAAGTAAATACACAGACCTAGCACACGAGCGCCAGACGCAATGGAGGCAGGACCGAGTACTTGTTGTACCCATCATCCTGTCCGCTACTGGTCTGGTGCCTCACACATTGCACCACAGCCTCAGCACATTAGGACTTCATAAAAACACTTATGCACAACTTCAGAAGGCTGTGATACTCAACACAACACGCATAGTTAGGAAATTTATGGACACAAGCACACATCCTTAACTATTCTTCCAATTTTTTTTTTTTTTTACATTTGGCAATATGTGCTTTGGTCCTTGATCCGCCATATTGTCTTAGCTGGGGAAACCCATGGTTTGAAACTTTTTCGAGATAATAATAATAATAATAATACTAAAAAGTGTTCTTTAAATAATGTTTTACAAAGCTCCTAATCCATAAAGCAGGACTTGTACGTTGATTTATTTTATGTTATTTTTTAATAAATTTACTATGAATGTTCTAATGATGAATTACCTGATTCTTTTAATAAGGCGTCGTTCATATATTGCTAGTTCATATGTAGACCCGTTTTTTATCATAGGTTCTGAGACTGCGTTTCACCCACGTCAATGTCATTTAAAGTTTTTGGAATATTTTAAGTGGTTGAAATTTTATGGAATTAGAGTTTTTGATTTCTGCTTCAAATTTATTAAAGGACTGTATAGTTTAAAATGAAGAAAACAAAATATTAAAGGGAGCCGTGACAGACCGTGGAGGTCTTAACGATTCATGGTCATCGAGATGAAGTTTGGTTTGATGATCAGCCAGATGTCATCCCTTCTTTCATCACCGGAAAGAAACCCAGTCCACATTTAACATAACTCTATGAATAATTTAGAGGAGAAACATCCTGGGAAAAATCCCGGCCTCTTCAGGTAATTGAACCTGACTCCTCCAGCTGGTATACACAACTGAACCAATGTTCTCACTAAAATGATAAAAAAAAACCCACCTTTCTTTTAAAGATAACTACTTTTTATGAGATGCACAGTACTTCTATACAATACCTAAAATAAATTTGGAATACTAGAGGAGTCAGAAATAAAACGCAGAAATTGACTTAGCAAGAAAAAAGATGTATTCAAGAAACTTCTATAATCTAAAATAAAAGTTTCTTGAATACGTCTTTTCTCTTGCTAAGTCATTTTCTACGTTTTATTTCTGACTCCTCTAGTGTTCCAAATTTCAATTAATATTTTCTTGTAACTTTAATCTGAATGGGGAATAGGCCTCATTAATTAAATATACAAATTTGAATGTAAATTTGGATGAAGGGTGTTTCTACTCCAGATTTCGTTCAATATTTCGTCTCTTTTTCAATAGCAGTTTGAGAACTACATTGAACAGTCCATGCTATTATTTTGTTTATGTGAATGTTTGGGAACGGACGGTGCTTGTGACCTGCGAAGATATTCTAATCAGTGTTCAAATGAATTTTATGCTTTAAATTAAATTTACGGAATTTAGATCGTCTTAGCAGATAGGATTACCTGGCTTTTTTTAGCAATCTATATAGCAACCCTAACTTTTCTCCAAATTGTAGAATGAAATTATAGAAAAAAAAATTATCATTCTACTGATTAACAGTAGATTCCAAATAGATTTGGTAAAATGTAAACACTTCATCAACACCTGTTCAGTTTTGTTACGCGATTCCTTTTAGCTATATTCTGAGCATTTATTTTTTGTACTTAGGTGGCTTAATAACAATCGATTAATGATTTGACCATTTCTAATAAAACCTATTATTATGAATTTCACAAGTCTCTATGATGCCTAGGAATGACTGTCAGATACTGGAAAAGAAATCGTTATTTTATCCACATTTTCAGTCTTGTTTTCTTTCTATTAAATCTAAATTAACAGCTCTTATCTTATTGTTTAAACAATTTCTTCTGGCGCAAACACTTCCAAGAAGAATCAATGTCAATATTTAATAATAATTAGTGCCTTTAAATAAGCTCGGTGGTTTTCAGCGTTTTTCTCGATTATTCGACTTTCTTAATATCGACGGGGTCGTGATCTCATTACCCCGGAGAATGCGGGTTCTAATGCGTAGCGAAACTATTACTTGCCCTTTATGATAGCCAGTATCTATTTTCATTTAATGATACAACCACCCTGAGTTTCAACTAAAGTTGAACGATGGGTATCTACGCAAATAGATCCTCCCTTCATGGCAACCATTTAATATCTGTCATTCTCAGGATTTCTTTAATTTCCTTGCCTCCGTCTCAGAGCTCTATTTCTCGATTGCCAAAAGGAAATAGGATTTAAGAAACGGAATCCTTCTTCTTCTCTCGTCTTGATAGTCAGCGACGCACAAGAACAAATCGAATTTTCTTTGTTTCGATCCTAAGCTCAAGCAACACCCACACATACACTCCTTCACTATCATCAAATGGTACAAGAGAAAACCCTTTACGTATAAAACATAGCCATCAACACATGAAGGACTAATTATAGCTGAAACAGATGCTTATCTGCCTTAACAGTGAATAAAAACAAACAAACAAACAAACAAAACACGCAGACATTGAGAAAAAATATTAAAAGAAAAAAAAAGATAGATATACGGATTCGAATCGACAACCTTCAGTATAGGAGCTCGAGTCTTTAAGCATCAAGCTATAGCTGACAACTAAAATTAGATGGTTGCTTTTCTACATTTAAACTAATAGCGGATATCCAATGAAAACAATGGCAAATATTTCGAACAAGGTGGTGGGGAGGCATTGGCCCATGAAAATATCCTATTCCTACGTTGTTTGGGTCTCTGAACACGATGGTGAAATCCGTTTGTCGATCCGACCTTCTATTCGATAGTTTTTAGGGGTGGACAGCCACGGACGAACGGAGAGGACAAACGCAATACCGTATTGGCCCGAATGTAAGACGGCTCGAATATAAGACGAATGGCATTTTTTGAGCTCCGATTTGATAAAAAAACTATTGGTCGCGAATATAAGACGTTATACCTATTAACGAGGCGTAATTCGACAAATATTTCTAGTAAATTATTTAAAAAAACGTTTGTTTACAAATTATCTTCCCACATCCAGTTCACGATGAAATCATTAATACTTTTGGTTGCAGTAATAGGCTTAATGTCAGTAATATTTAGTTAAATCTGTGACTTCTAAGTTAGGCGAAATGTCATTTATGAAATTAAATTAAACTATTTTTGCAAAAAAGTACAACACCACTAAGCGTAGTAGAATATATTTTTTTTTTTTTATTTTGGAGCATGTTGGTTAGGCCTACGATCGACTTCAGCGAACGCCACCAGGTGGCGTTGCTTAAGCGCCAGAGCACGCTGGTTTCGATTTCGGTTTCGTGCGCGCTCCAAGTTTGGTTGCGAATATAAGACGAAATAGTACTTTCGTGGATGGGATTTTGGAAAAAAATGCCGTCTTATATTCGGGCCAATACGGTAGCTACCGATTTTGGTCGCTTTCACAATAGCTCCCAAACGGGTCGCTAAAAAACATTAAAAATTGTCTTCATTTTAAATTCTAGGTTAAAGTTAGGGTTTGATTTCATAGCAGAATAAATGTTTGAATAACATACCTTTAAAAATGTTTATCACTGCATAGAACTTTTTCATGCAAACTTACTAAGGATAATTTTTTGATCAAGAATCTTGCTAGAAAAACATTAAAGAAATTAATAACTGTCTAGAGATACGTATTTAAAAATATGTAAATAAAATACGTATATAAAAACAAAATTTTAACAAACAATTGAAGCAAGTTCTGTGTAAAGCAGTGCCATTAAAAATTTATTGCTACTGATAATAAAAAGTTATTAATTTAGAAGAATAGTAATTTTTTTTAATAATATTGATGTTTTATATAACATTATTTATTTAATAAAAAAAATAATTTGTTACGATGAATTAACATTGTTGCATTTCATTTTGCAAAGTTTTAAGAGACTTATGTTTTTGGCTTTAAAAATTTTGACTGCAATTTTGTCTAATTAGACATATGTTTTACATAATTTAGAAAAAGTACTTTGAATAACAGGGATCAATCAACTTTTTTGAATTATATGAATGAGTAATAGCGATTCAATATAGTTCTTCTGTAATTCGAATTTAATTTTTTATTTTTGCTGCTAGAAATACAGATGCTGACAAACATTCAGAGTATCTGAAGACGAACGAAAAACTGAAATTTTCATCAGTTTTCCTTTGGACAATTCGTACTAGGATCCTAGATCTAAAAACTGCCCTTGTCAGATAGCTTTAAGTTTAGACTCAGTTTCTTCTTTCTTTCTTTATTTATTCCAAGCGAATAAATAAATAATATGATAGTAACTATCATCAAAATTAGTTCGAAGTTTCACAAAAGAAAAATTCTGCTTCTCCCTTCAATGTTAAATCCAGACTCCCTTTAAGTGTTTAAGAAATTCCAGAGAAACTGTTTACATCTTCTTACGTCATCGATGAGAAAACGGACATTCTGTTAATTTGCAAATGGCTCTTGATGGACGAAGCAATTATGTACTGATTCTGCAACCATAGATCTTACAGTAGCGAAACAACGTCAAAATGTTCTGAAACATTACTTAGCGTAATTTCATTATTACATGAATTCATGCCAAATATAAAAACAAGCACTGAGGGCAAGTAATGGAAATGCCTCAAAAATCACAACTTCTTCTACCAAAATAGAAAATATCAGTTGTAAATATTTTCAATTGAATTCTGTGCATTCCACTCAAAAACTAAAAATAAAAAAATAAATCACAGAGCACAAATTACATTTTCCAACTTTGTAATTTCCTAGTTCATTTGAAATCATTAAAATACGACCATTACAACCAAAGTAATAAAATAAAATGCTTCTTCTTCCACATCTTCTTCAGCCCTTTAGTTACTGTTGTAGTCCTCCCCCACATCTATAATTAATTTACTAAAACTAGTAATAAATACAAACAGCAATTAAAAATTACTGTAAAACCAGTGAAGAGCTCGAAACGCTATAATGCAGTTCTTCTATTTCACTATTAACTAATCATTAGGCATATTTTCACTTAAATCCCAATAATTAATCCGAATTCCGATAAAAGATTTTTTTTTCCTAGGAAAAAGAACTATAAATTCTATATAGGGTCTATACAGGGTGTTTCAAAAATACACGGCATAATTTCAGGTATGTATTTCCCACATGTAGACAATCAAAATAGTTCATTACAACATATGTCCGGAAATGCTTCATTTCCGAGTTATGGCCTTCACAACATTGAAAATCACCGGAACGTTTTTCGTATTTACAGATGAAGCACAGTTCACACGAGATGGCATAACAAATTTCCACAATCAGCATGTATGGGCGTATGAAAACCCAAATGCAACTGTTGTATCTCATCACCAGGTGCGGTTCTCCCTCAACATGTGGGCCGGTATCATTGGTGATCGATTAGTTGGACCCCATGTACTTGTAAACAGACTTACGGGGCAGGCGTACACAAACTTCCTGGAAAACACCATACCTCATGTTTATGACGACACTCCACTGATCGATCGTCAGCACGCTCACTTCTTGCATGACGGCGCTCCTGCACACTTCAGTCGTACGGCTCGCCGGTACTTGGATCGAACGTTTCCTGATCGATGGATAGGTAGAGGTGGCCCAATTGCTTGGCCTCCACGCTCACCTGATCTGAACCCTCTCGATTTCTACTTGTGGGGCCATTTAAAATCATTGGTTTATTCGTCTCCGGTGCCTGATTTGGAATCCCTTCGGAATCGAATTGTGGCACGTTCTGAGGACATACGCAACATTCCTGGAGTGTGGGATCGTGTTCGCAGGTCATTGAGACATCGATGTGAGGTCTGTATTCAAGCAGGAGGTGGTCATTTTGAACATCTTCTGTAATGGCAACGACCGGCGGAACGAAAAACGTTCCGGTGATTTTCAATGTTGTGAAGGCCATAACTCCGAAATGAAGCATTTCCGGACATATGTTGTAATGAACTATTTTGATTGTCTACATGTGGGAAATACATACCTGAAATTATGCCGTGTATTTTTGAAACACCCTGTATAACCATTAATTAACTGTTGTCTGTATTAGTACTTAAATAGAAGGAATTTATAAAAATTTGTCATAAAAATGAAGTTAATGTGGATCTCGGGTGAAGAAACTGAAAACCACCATTCCTATATTTCTCAATTAAATCCCTGTTAGGTTTAATTCACTTCAATAGCAGTAATCAAATCCAAACTGAAATAAAAGCGAATTATTCAGAAAAGGAATAACTGAAAATCTTAAATTTCCTCAGCTTACGTATTAACTAAATGTTTGGAATACTTTCACAAAACTCCCAGCAGTTAATACTAACTATTAAGCTTAAAATTACGTTTTTCTTGTATGTATCTATTAACTCACTATTCGTAATACTTTTACGGAAAATCAAATAGTTAATATAAAATACATGAAAAGTTAATTTTTCTGGAATCATAAGTGAAGTCCATATTTCGTCTATTTAACTCACAGTTAGATATACTTTCACAAAAATCCAGGAATTAAGACAAACGAAGTTATAATAAAAGCTAATTTTTCTGGAATCAAAAGTTAAGTTCTTAACTTAAAATTCTACATTTCATTTATTTAGACATTAACTCAATGTTGGGAATAGTTTCACAAAAATCTCAATAAATAACTCAAACAATAATAAAAGCAATTTTTTTTATCGAATCGTAAATGAAGAGCTCAAATTTCTATTAATCTTCTTTTAACTATTAATACACTGTTATATATCCAAAATACCTACACATAGTAATAATAAAAGCGACATATTGTAACAGCTTATATATAAATATTTTTAGAAATCATTTTATTTGTATTTATCTGTATATATATCTGTATTTATTCATTTTAATCTTTATCGTTATTTATTTTAAATCATTCGTTTTCTATTTCCCAATTATTGCTGTTCTGTTTATTTTTAAATTCTTTTCCGTTACAGCCGTTTAATTAGCTAATTAATTTAAGTTCGTTATGTTTCTTGTCCAATCACTAGATATATTTTTAATTAATCTTCCAATGAAATCCAACTTTGTAAAATCTATAAAAACCCATGTTTTCTGTTTAATAAATTAAATCAGTTCAGTTCCAAAACGTGACTCGTTGTTTCTTGCTCCTAAAAATCTCTCCAACAAACACCATCTTATATTATAAAAGCGTTATTCTGTCTGTCATAAGACTTTACGTTTTTCCAATTTTGTGATCAAACTATAAGAGATAGATTGGTCATGTAAATGGATAAAATGTAGATTTTTTTAAGACAAACAAAATGCTACAAAAATCTTTCGAAAAAAGTTTTTGGTTTACAAGATGGCGCCTTTTAAAGAGTCAAATTTTGACTTTTTCTCAATTTAAACGAAAAGTATAAAAGATGGAAGAGAACATTATATTGGGAAAATGTTGGTATTTGAAAGTTCTATCGAACGATATATCACTTATTCACAAACGCTTCAGCGTTTGCAAGATACATGCAAAAATGTGTATTTTCGGAGTGTGACGCCGAACCGCAATACATCCGAGTTATTCGGAGAAGCCACAACGGGCTGGGAAGTTATATATTCTCCGACGATCCTAACATTACTTTGCTAAATAAATAAAGTTTGTTTTTTGAATGCTATATATGCAAGGGTTCCGGAGCGAAGCGACGGTACCCAGTTATTATTATTCTATATTATAAAAACATATATTATAAAAACGCTATTCTGTCTGTCATTCTGTAAGCAAAATGTTAAATTACAAATTACTAAAATGTTACTAAAATAGAGAATCTATTCATAAAAAATGAAAATATATTAAAGAATTGTCCAACTATACTGATTGGTGACGTAAATATAGATATTTTCAAAATGAATAAAAACAATGCAGTACAGAAATACGTAAAACTTATGTGCAATAATGGTTTCAAAAATCGTCTTTACGGAACAACAAGAAGTAACTATACAATTCATGGAAATACGAAAACAAATGTAGATCATATTTTCATAAATAAACATGATATCAAAACACCAGGAATAATATGTAAAGAACGAATCGGATAAGAGTTGAAAATGAGAAAATAACAGATCCAAATATAATCTATAAAGAACTAATCAATGATGTTAACAAAACAAAATTCATGAAAATCTACATATATATAAAAAGAAAAGTCCTGACTCACTGACTGACTGACTCATCAACGCCCACCCCAAACCCTTGGACCTAGAAAGCTGAAATTTTGCGCAGAGGTTTCCTTTATGATGTAGACAAGGAATAAGGCCGGATTTTTCGAAATTCTTACGGGATAGGGAATAATCTGGCAAACTGATGATGAAGTGTATGGCGGCAACCCTAGGTGTGTGGCGCCAACCCGCAATACACCTGAGTTAAGTGGAGAAGGCCACAACGGGCTAGGAAGTCATATATTCTCCGATCTCAATATTAATTTGCTAAATAAATAGGTTTTTTTTTTTTAATGCTATAGATGCAAGGGTTCCGGTGCGAAGCGACGATACCCGGCTAGTTACAATATAATATTGATGTTAGGTATAATTTCAAATATCACAGTAATTAATATAAACAACATTAAAAGTTGTTGTTGTTTGGAATCATAAGTGAAGTGCCAAAACTTCTATATTTCTTCTGTTTTTATAATAATTCAGCGATTGCTATCTTCACAAAATACCACTAATTACCACAAACTATAAGAAAACCTAATATTTCTGGAAACTTTTTCTGGAAAGTAAAGATTTTGAAATTCTATATTATTTTTATTTAACTATTAACTGAATGTTGGTAACAACTTTACATACTCGTTAGTATAAACAATAATAAAAGCGATTTTTTTTTTCTGGAATCGTAAGTGAAAAGCTTG
>JAFIDM010000007.1:26151000-26188217 GCA_023159025.1 Thereuonema tuberculata | reverse complement strand
TTAGTTCTTTGTTACATACACTTTCCCAAACATACCAATAATAAATGCAAAGTATAATAAAAGCTATTTTTTTATAGAATAAAGTGAAGTTTTAAAAATTTATCTATTAACTCAGTGTTAGATATACTGTCACAAAAATACCACTAGTTAAGATAAACTATCATAAAAGCTAATATTTCTGAAATCATAAGTGATAAGCCTAAAATTCCGTATTTCTTCAATTTAACTATTAATTCACTGTCAGATATAATGTCACAAACTGAGTAATAAATATAAACTATAATAATAGTTAACTTTTCCGGAATCATTAGTGAAGAGCAAAAAATTCTAAATTTACTCAACTTCTCTATTAACTCTATGTTTGATATACTATAACCAAAATACATGTAATTAATACAAACTATAATAAATCATATTAATTACGGAATCAAAAGTGAATAGCTTCAAATTCTATAATTTTTCTTTTTTTAGTATTAACTTTATGTTTGGAATAATTTCACTAAAAATCTATGTAATTAATATAAACAATAATAAAAGCGAAATTTTCTGGAATCGTAAGTGAAGAACTTAAAATTCTATATTTCTTCTATTTATCTATAAACTAACTGTTATAAAAACTATCAGTTATTAAGAAAACTATATTACAATCAAATTTTTCTGGTATCGTAAATGATGATCTTAAAATTCTATATTTCATCTGTTAAACTATTAACTCAGTGTTTTGTATACCTTCACAACAATAGCAGTAATTAAGACAAACAATAATAAAGCTAATTTTTCTGCAATCTTAAGTGAAGAGTTTAACATTTTATATTTCTTTTATTATTAAATAACTTATTAAATAACTGTTCGAAATCCTTTTACAAAA
Organism: Thereuonema tuberculata; assembly: GCA_023159025.1. NCBI lineage: Eukaryota > Metazoa > Arthropoda > Chilopoda > Scutigeromorpha > Scutigeridae > Thereuonema > Thereuonema tuberculata. The sequence continues at coordinate 26,187,349 of JAFIDM010000007.1, read as the reverse complement.
TTCCCTATCATTAATACAAACAATAATAAAACCGAATTTTCTGAAATCGTTAATTAAAATTGTTTATTTCTTCTATTTAACGAGAAACATAATGTTACGTCTATTTTCAGAAAAATCTCATTAATTAATAAAAACTGCATTAAAACCTTATTTTTTTGGAATCGAATATGAAGAGCTAAAAATTGTATATTTAACTGTAAACAAACTCATACAAACATCCCATCAATTCTACATTTCTTAAATTTATTGAATAACTCAATGATGGATACTTTCATAAAAATACCAGTAGCCTAATTAATAAAAACAATAATAAAGGAAATTTTTTGGGAATTGTTAATAAAGATTTTAAAATTCTATATTTCTTCTACTAAACTATTAACTCACTCCATCGCCCTAATCCAATAGGCCAATTAATTTAGAAAAACAATAATAAAACCGTATTTTTTCTGGAATTCTAAGAGCTTAAATTTCTAAATTTCCTTTCTTTAACTCATACGTATATTTTCACAAAAATCCCAGTAATTAATACAAACTATAATAAAAGGTAATTTTTCTGCAATCGTAAGTGAAGATATGAAAATCCTATAATTCTTCTATTTAACTATTAAGCATTAAGTACAGTTTCACAAAGATTCTAGTAATTAAAAACAAGGTATATTAAAACATAATTTTTTTGTAATCATAAGTTAAGAGTTTAAACTTCTAAATTTCTTTATTTAAAAAGAAATTCACTGTTTTGTGCATTTTCACAAAAATCACAGTAATTAATACTGGTACGTCAGTAAAGAACTTGAAATTCTATATTTTTTCTATTTAAATATTAATTCACAGAAATGAATACTTTCACGAAAATACCAGCAGTTAATACAAACTATCATTCAAGCTAATATTTCTGGAATCCTAAGTAAATAGCTTAACATTCTATATTTTTTATTTATTAATTATCTATCTATTAAATCATTGCTTGGAATTATTTTCAAAATACCGTCATTAATACAAACAATAATAGAACTGATTTTTCTTTTTAATCTTAAGTGAGAATTTTTATTTCTTCTATTTAACTATAAACTTACTGATACGTATATCTTCACAAGAATCCCAGTAATTAATACAATTTACAATAAAAACTAAAATTTCTCGAATGCTAATTGAAGAGCTTAATAATCTATATTACTTTTGTTTATCTATTAAATAACGGTTCGGAATTTTGGAAAATAACTTTACCAAAACTCCCAGTCATAATACAAACAATATTAAAACCGAATTTTTCTGAAATAGTAAAATTAAGAGAATAAAATTCTATATTTCTTCTGTTTAACTAAAAACTCACTGTTATGTATATTTTCACAAAAATTCCAGTTACTAATACAAAATGTAATAAAAGCTACCGTACTTTTTCTGGAATCATCAGTGAAGATCTGAAAATTCTCTAATTCATATATTTACCTATAAATATTCCGCTGCGTCCATCTTCACAAAAATCCCAGGAGTTAATACGGAATACTGTCACGAAAATACTAGCAATTAATACAAACTATCATTCAAGCTAATAATCCTAAGTAGAAAGCTTAACATTCTATATTTCTTCTGTTTTAATATTAACTCACTGGTATGAATACTTTCATGAAAATACCAGCAGTTAATACAATCATACAAACTAATATTTCTGGATTCTAAGTAAAGAGCATAACATTATTGATTTCTTTTGTTTTATCTATTAAATAACTGTTCGGAATCCATTTACAAAAATCCCTGTCATTAATACAAATGATAAGAAAACCGAATTTTCCTGGAATCCTATGTTCAGAGCTTAAAATTCTTTATTTCTTATAATTAACTAGCAACTCACTGTTATGTATATTTTTACAAGAAATCCCAGTAAATAATACAACTGCTATAAAAAGGTAAGTTTTCTGAAATCGTAAATGAAAGACTTAATTTTCTAGACCTGTATTCTTCTATTGAATGACTTTTCGGAATGATTTTCGAAACATCTCGGTCATTAATACAAAGAATAATGAAGCCGAATTTTTCTGTAATCATAAGTGAAGACCTTGAAGTTCTAGATTTCTTCTATTTAATTATAAACTCACTTTTCGGAATACTTTTACAAAAATTCCTGTCATTAATATCTTTTAGTATAAAAGCGTTATTCTGTCTGTCATAAGACTTTGCGTTTTTCCAATTTTCTGACCAAACTATAAGAGATAGATTAGTTCTGTAAATGGATAAAATGTAGATCTTTTTAAGACAAACAAAATGCTACAAAAATCTTTCGAAAAAAGTTATTGGTTTCCAAGATGGCGCCTTTTAAAGGGTCAAATTTTGACTTTTTCTCACGAAAAGTATAAAAGATGGAAGAGAACATTATATTTAGAAAATATTGGTATTTGAAAGTTCTATCGAACGATGTATCACTTATTCACAAACGTTTCAGCGTTTGCAAGATACATGCAAAAATGTTAATTTTCGGTGTGTGACGTCGACCCGCAATACATCCGAGTTATTCGGAGAAGCCAAAACGGGCTGGAAAGTTATATATTCTCCGACGATCGCAACATTAATTTGCTAAATAAATAAAGTTTGTTTTTTGAATGCTATATATGCAAGGGTTCCGGAGCGAAGCGACGGTACCCGGCTATTATTATTATATATTATAAAAACGTATATTATAAAAAAGGTTGTTCTGTCTATCATTCTATAAACAAAATGTTAAATTATAAATTACTAAAACGTCGGAGCAAGAAATCTTTTGGAAAATGATTCAAAAATTTTCACAAAACACGTTATTTATCATGAAGTTTTGTAATAAAAATATGTTTCGTTATCAAAAATGTGTTTGTGTATCAAACACAAAATATTAACATTTTAGCCCTATATAGACCAACAAAACACAAACAAAGGTAAATTTACTGAAGAATTAGAGAATCTATTCATAAAAAATGAAAATATATTAAACTGTCCAACTGTACTAATTGGCGACGTAAATGTAGCCATGATTTTCAAAATGAATAAAAACAATGCAGTACAGAAATACCTAAAACTTATGTGCAATAATGGTTTCAAAAATTGTCTTTACGGAACAACAAGAAACAACTGTACAATTCATGGAAATACGAAAACAAATGTAGATCATATTTTCTTAAATAAGCATGATATCGAAACACCAGGAATAATATGTAAAGAACGAATCTCGGATAATAAAAGTTGAAAAGGAGAAAATAACAGATCCAAATATAATCTATGAAGAACAAATCAAAGAGTTTAACAAAACAAAATTCATAAAAATCTACCTATATAAAAAGAAAATTCCTGACTCCCTCACTGACTGACTCATCAACGCCCACCCCAAATCCTTGGACCTAGAAAGCTGAAATCTTGCACAGAGGTTCCCTTTATGATGTTCACAAGGATTAAGGCCGGATTTTTCGAAATTCCCACGGGATAGGGAATAATCTGGCAAACTGACCAGGAAGTGTGTGGCGACAAACCCAGGTGTGTGGTGCCAACCCGCAATACACCTGAGTTAAGCGGAGAAGGCCACAATGGGCTGGTATATTCTCCGATCTCAATCATAATTTGCTAAATAAATAACGTTTTTTTTTATGCTGTATATGCAAGGGTTCCGGAGCGAAGCGACGGTACCCATCTAGTAAACAATAATAAAACAGAATTTTTCTGGAATTGTAAGTTCAGAACTTAAAATTCTTAATTTCTTCTATTTAACTAGAGACTCACTGTTAGGATTATTTTCACAAAAATCCCTGTTACTAATACAAAATTTAAGAAAACCTAATTTTTATGGTATGATAAATGAAGATCTCAAAATACTATAATTCTTCTATTGAGCTATTACTCAATGTTAGCTGTACTTTCACAAACCTTATAGTAATTAATACAAACTCTTTAAGAAGGAGGGTGGGACCCGAACTATAACCAACTCAATGGATATGGCCTTTGGGGGTCCACGGAGCTGTTTGGGATGGGTCCCTGCCGGCCAATTCATCCCCATCCTTGAGGGTAGCTAGAGATACTTATTGTAATTTATAAAATAATCAGTAATAGTAATTTATAGAGTGAAATGTGTATGTTTTTTATTTTTATTTTCCGTTTTTTTTTCTTTATGTATATGTTTTTGTATCATTGTTTTGTTTGCCTCTTGGGACCCAAAATGCTTTTGGTAGATAGTGGTTCCTTTCGTCTTATCTGTTTACTGAGTAAAGACACTATAGAGATATTCGTCGTATGAGGTCGGGCATTATTCTGCTGGAAAACTGCTCTTGGAAGACATCGCAGCATCGAGAGAACGCAGGATGTCCTGGACATGACATTTTGCTATGACAGTACTTCGAAGGACAATTAAGGGTGACCGAATGTCATATGCAGTGGCTCCCCAAACGAGGACACTAGATGTGACTACTGTGTGACGCTCCAAAGATAGCTGAGATGAGGTGCGATGGCCTGGTCATCTGACACACGTATTCGACGGTCATTGGCTGCAAGTGAGAACCTAGATTCATTATTGAACATTAAATGGTCCCAATCTCTACATTCCACACTGCTATGGCACGACACCACTGCAGACAGTGATTGCAATGTTATGATAGTCTTCGTAATGGAAGCTGGCGTCGCAATTCAGCCTCTGCCAGCCTTCTGACAGTGGTTCGTCATAACACAACAGGCTGAGGAGATGTCATTAACTCTCCTTGGATGGCATTTAGGGAAACTGTTGGTGTCCTGAGGTCCGATCTCACGATCCTGCCTTGTTACTCTCGGCCGACCACTGCTCTCCTGACGGGTATATGTGTGGTGCCGGACCCATTGCTGCCAAAAATGTCTTATTGTGGCATCACCGTGACCGAAGTAGCGATCGACAGAACGATATGTCCAGCCTGACTCTCTCAAGCCCTCTGACAAATTCACTCAGTTATTGATACGATTGTCGGGTCGTGTGGCGTGACATCCTCAGCAGCTACAGAACGGCATCCAACCATAAAAACGTTCGGAAATGACACAGACAAACAATGTTTTTCAGGGCTTCGGACTCTCTGTTATATAACTAGAAACGAACTATTTGATGTATTTTCATTTAAACGTACTAATTATCAAAAACACCAATAAAATCTAACTTATATAGGAACCGAAATGAATACTTAGAATCTATATTTCTTCTATTCTACCATTCACTAAATTCGATATATTTCCAGTTAACTACGAGGAAGGAAATCAAACTGTAACACAATGGAGTTTTTCTATGAACCCTTGTGATGAATCTGAAACTTAGTATTTGTCCTATTAAATTAGAAAGCCACTGTTAGTTATATATATATATATTAAATAGGATTAATTAGTATAAACGTAAAATGAGATTGTTCTGGAAACTCAAACTCCGTGTGTCTTCTAATCCAATAGAAACCAACTGTTAGAAATACGGATTTTTCTCTTAATTCGGATTAATTACTGGCTAGTAATAAAATGTAGATTTCTTAGGTACTCGGGAGAGTCGCTTCAAATTCGGTAATTCTGATTCTGAACTAATAAAAATACAATCACTTCAATAGAACTAATTACTACGAACTGTCAAAAAACAAGAAAATTTCTATTTCATCTTTAAAGTAAGTGTACAAAAAAATATTCTTTTGTAAACAAAGAAAATTTTGTAATCATATAATATCGTTATATTTCCTACTTAAAGTAATCTTGAAGTCGCAGAATCTTAAATTACAATTCCAGTTTTTCTTTATCTTTTTTGTTACTTTTTTGGAGAAGTTTTACTAAATATAATATCAAAAATTCACCAAAAATGAGTGTAAGGAGATCTTATTTTGAATATAACCATTCATTCCTATGAGATTCCTATGGGATTTAATCATAGGAACTTATCTTTATTAATTCCTTCGATTGCTTTATTTTAAATCTGATTACTGTTACCTAATGATTTCCTTGGAAAAGTAAGAACTATTTATTATTATTTTTTTAATCTTGAAGCAGAAATATTGGAAAGAACATATTTTTTTGATGTTGCTATTTTGTTTTCTTTTATTTTAGACAGTTTGCTTCTTCATATTTCTTTCTTATCTCTTTTCTCTTCATATTATAAAAAGAAAACATCACCCGAATTGCAAATATTACTTAATGTTGTAAAATTTTCGGAAAAGAATTCGCTTTTCCTTCTTTAAGCTTTTCTAACATTGAAGACAAAACAATTAGTTTCATAAAATGCGAGAACATGATATTAATATCAGATTCATATAAGAGTTCACAGAAATAATGACAAATAACCATAAAACAAGAATTTAACAATTGAATTTTACAAATAGGTGATGTTACATGATACATTCAATAAGAATTTAGATGTTTTTTTATTAAACCAATATCTAAATTTACTAGCCTGTCATCAATTTCAACACCATCATACCTGCTTAAATTATTCGTTCTAGAATTTCTTATTAATAAACTTTCAATTAATTTCCTTGTGTAGTTTTCTTTTTCTATTTCTAATATTTTTACTTTTGTGTTAGGTATATGTCCAAATTTATAACAATGGTCTGATATTTCAGATTCATCAATTTTCTTTCTCTTAATATAGTTACAGTGATCTAGTATACGTTCCCTAACTGTCCGTTTACTCTCACCTAGATAAAAATTATCCCAATTCAATCTTATATACAACACCCATTTCATGTATCAAATCACTCTCATTCGAGTGTAACCTATTTTTTAATTTATTGTTTTATACAAATATCACATCATAACCGAGTCTTTTACATATATCTTTCAGCTTGTAACCATATGTGTTCAAATATGGTATTACTAATTTTTTTTTTTTTCCTATTTCCTTGATGTTTAAGGTCAACATATTATGAAAATAAACTTGTTTTACAAATTTATTATCATAATCATTTTTTAAGAAAATTTCTTGCGTTATCATGAACTCTTGGTTAAAATCCTCTTCTTTACTGCTAGATATATCTATTCTCTTTAAATAATTTTCCACAAAGTTTCTTTTTATGTTTTTACTATGTCCAGAATGAAAATTTAATAAATGTGACTCTGATACCCTTTATTATAGTGGCTGCGAATTAAATTATTATTATTAATTTTCAACATCACATCTAAAAATGCTAAGTTTTTATCCAATTCTTTTTCCATTTCTTTTGCTTCTTTTTTTTTATTTCTTTTGCAAATTTAGAAAAGCAGATGTTAGCGGAATTATTGTAATCTGACATTTGAATGTTTCCACATTAAGGTTATCTTTAATTTAATAGGCAAAACATTCTTCTCAATTAATTTCAAACTTTAAACGTGTGTTTAATTATAAATCGTTTTTATTAAAATGAAGTTTAATTTTTTTCACATTATTGATTGTGTTTTACCTGATTAGTTTTAATTAGACAAAATTAATGAAACTTGAGTAATTGTTTTAATGGGATTAATAACATCAGGATTATCTAAGGTGAAGTAATGTTTATTTTACATGGGGATTTAAGAAAAGGGATCTACTCTGATTTCCGTAGAATTCTGGCAAATAAGAAGCCGGTGAAGAGGACTGTGTTCCTTTGTGGAGTAACGGTAGCCTTCAATGTCAAGGCAGCGCAAAAAGGTAGGGGTTGAATAAGAAAAGGTGGCAACTATGTCATGGGGTAAGTGCTTCTAAGGTCTAGGTGGTTTTCGCCCTTGAGATTAGTTTGTTCATCAGATGGCGAATGTTATCAACGACCTTTCCTTCGATGCCAATCTCAACCAAATTATACTCTTTACATTGACATTGTTTCCTGGGAACAAAAGCCAACCCCCCTCTCCGTGTGGGTGGGTTCGCGACGTGACTCTCGTCATCGAGAACCAGTAACTAACGAGGAATTCGCCTGAGTTGCATTGACTTAAATTAAGAAAGACTACAACGCCCACCTCATCGCAGTTAATATCCAACAACATAAAAACAACCCTTTCCCTCCTAATCATGGAATCTTCCTTCTTAACAGTGAACTTTTATTATACGAAATAACAATGATTACGAAGCAACAGGTGTACAGGATGATTCTTTATTTGTTATTACGCATTCGATGCCTTCTATTTATTTGTCTTAATTTTGAAAGAATTACTTTTAAATCTGTAGTTTTATTCTTTGTTCTCAGTTTGTTGCGATGAATAAGGAACTAAAAAAAACAAAACAACACAAGGTAAACGAAAAGTCCTGAAAAAACATAAATCCCGTTTTGTGTTTTTTTTTAATGTTGCTAAAGAAAATTTTCTTTATTTTTTTTTCAAGTGCGAAAATACTAACAATTCAGCTACAAATTTACCATTTGCTAAATGCATCTACTCACGAAGTCATTTCAGTGCCTTTAATGTTAAAGCACGCACAAATTTAAAATTACGAAGTACAGATAGATTCCTATAAGAATTCAGTGACAAGTTAACTATTTCTAATATTTTTTTCGATAATTTTTAAAGCTCAGTAATAAATTTCACCACACGGATTGATATACAGGAGTTTTCAAATTCACCATTAAATAGTGTTTGTAAATTTAGAGAAATAACGATACAGAAATATGAAATGTAATGAAACTGTTGACACAACGAAGATATTTCATAATATTTTCTCCGTAATAATCAAGTCTGTAGGAAATTGATTATAATTGGTTATAGTTTTCTCAATATTTAGGTTGACATACATTATGTTGGAAATATGTAAAACAGTATAACGACACGTCTAATGTCTAACAGATGGATGTTGACGATCCCGTATTTTCGTGATTTCACGTAATTTACGCGAGAATAGTCTCTATCCATGTCTTCTCACAAAATATTGAAATATTTAAATGAATTATAATACGGGGAAATGCATGAGACTTTTACTACATTTTAATATAGTTTTAGTAAATTGAGAACAGTCAATGAACAAACAATAAATTCATTATGTAGCATTTTCCTATTGACAGACATTAAAAATACTAAATTCCTTGAGACCTGCTGAAGAGGCTAATGGCGAGATCTCGTGTTTTTCGTAATTCTCGCGCAAGCGTGATGGTCAACATCCATCTGTTAGACATTAACTTTAATTTTTTCTGTTTTAATTTTGTTTCCTCAATTCCAATGTTGGAATCTTAATCGTTTCAAACTAAGGACAGGTCACATATTAGGAGACAATAGTAAGTTATTCCAATGAAACCAGACTTGGATAAAACAATTCTTCAAAGAGATTAAACAAAAAATCGTCAAAATAGAATCAGGAGTTAAATCGTGGATTAGACAGACAGACAGACATACCAAGATAGAAGGATGCTTATTTCATCTGAGATTGTTGTGCATCATCAGATGAAACAGGAAAATAAAGAAACCAACGAAAGGAGTATTATTTAAACACGTTAATTTTCTTTTTCAGTTACAAACACCTTGTCAGTAGAAATAAGATTTACAGGGCGTGATTACTACCTCCGCGAGTAAGTGAAGGAGCAGGTGGTGAAAAAGGGCTTATCAACAACAAAGTCAGAGCCAAAAAAAACACTGAATTATAAATATGATTGAACCACTGCGATTAGTTGATAGAAGATAATAATCCAATCGTTCTCAGAAGGACTTTCATAGAAAAGATTCAGTCTTTAAAAGATTATAAAAATGGTGAAGTATTTGAAAGGGGATCAATATCTAATTCATTTCAGCTTTTAATACGATCGGTCCTGGAATACAAACGAAATAACGGAGTTAAAAAAAATGGAATCTTAATGGTTTCGCGAAGAAAACTGTTAGGTGGCGCCACTTTCCATAGCATGTTGCCTTTTAACTAACTACTGCAAAACTTAGCTTTAATTGTAATTAATTATTAAAACGACGTAATCCATTTTCTATTTGAAAAACTAAATTAAAAATTTTGATATTGCTTTATTAATAAGGAGGGACAAATCAAAGAGCACTGACTCAAGACCATCATGAGCAACAGACTTGAATTGTTTTAAATAGGTAGGACTTATGGTTAGAAATACCGCCAACAACAGCTGCGAAAATTTCTGTTTGATACTTTCAAATACAACCAACATGCTTCAGAGAAAGAAACTAGTGAAGATTATTGAAATATTTTGATTGGAAATAGTTTCCAATGAAACTGTTGGATTTCTAGATTGCAGTTTTCGATCTCAAAGAAAGTGGAGGCTGCTGTGATCACATCACTATCTTCTGATGTTAAGACCATCAGAACTTTCCACTATTTCTCGAACCTTCGAAGTCTATAGAAGATTTTTAATATGTGCAGATGGGGGAGGGGGGATAAAAAAAGCAACAACTAATCTCCCCTTTTCCATCATTTTTCTTTAACCCTAATTTTTATTCCCTTCCCCCAGTCGTCCGCCATTAGTCTTTTCAGAGGGGTAATCTTGTTTGGTTGGCATCCCTTTTTTTTTATTGTTCTCCGTTATTTATGCTCAATGCTATCTACGATTCCACGACAATTTATCAAAATCTTCTTTTAGGCGTTTGTTCTATCTGGGAGCCTCAGGCATTTCCAACTTTCAATATTGACGCAGAAAAGACCGGAATATGTACAGCTTCGAGAGCCATAAATCTTAGGACGGCAGAGCCAACAACTGATGCAATTTAGAAAGGGAATTTATTGCATTTAACCCGCTGGTTTTTAAAGACGTGAAGAGCGCATTAAGGTTGATGAGAGATCGCCTGTCGTCCGCTATGTATTTTATTACGATTTCGCCATAAAACATTCACAAGAGCTACACCGATGGACTGACACTCCATCATCATCCAGAGGAGATAAAAAAAGAGAGAGTGGAACACATAAAAGCCGTGACAGTTTCAACGATGCAGTCCTAAACATCGACCAGGATAAGAAATAAAAAAAAGGCTGTTATTTTTGCAACAACATATTCACTTTATGTCGATGTATCCAAAAATACGAGAAAGTGAGGTTTTGTCTAAAATAAAGAATTGTGCTCTGATTTTTAAGATATCATCTGAAGAAATTTAAAAAAGACAAGAAATTCTGACTGATAAGATGCACCTTTCGATTTCCTTAATGAAAGTTTTCACTTAATTGTTACTTTATTTTTCTTACGTGTTGTTTGTTCTGCTGCGCATTTGTTTAGAGTATATTTAAACAACACATAACTACAGCGTAGCAGAATACATTTTTCAGTCTTTCGTCTTTTTCTTGTCTTTATACTGTTTTGTTTTTTGTTTTTCTTTTTTGAGATCAGCAATTAATTCTATCCCGAAATCTGATTGCCAATAAAGTATTTGAAGAGAAGATAGTTAAAAAACAATCTTTGGAAAAAGATAGTTATGTTCATCAATGTCTTCCTGGATTAACTCAAAGCTTTTTTTTCGTAGCGGGATATCGAAGAGATAGAGGAGGTACTGAAATAAAGATTTGTTTATACAAATTTTTCTTTTTACAACAAATTAGTTATTTTATGAAAATAAAAAGGCTTCTAAAACCTTGTCCATTTCAATGCTACAACAAATGAAACCGTCTTTTCAAAAAAAAAAATCTACTGTTAAAAGAATTGGATTTGATTATAGAATTTGTTCAAAAACAGACATTAAAATAACCTATCAAAATTTACTTTTCAATAATCAGTATTTTTTGCTTCTTTTAAAATGGGGTTTTTTTCTGAGCTGTTTTTTGAAATCATTATTTCAATTCAGGAAATAACTTTAAAATAACTGTGAAATGATTTCCAAGAAATGTTCATCCAATAATAGCTAAAGTTAATTGCAGAATTCTTTAAATTTAGGGGAGAATTCTAAGCTTCTTCTATGAATTTTATTTGTGTATTTTTCGCGTGTTCATAGACAGACTGGAAGGAGTTTTAGATTTAGGATCCATTTAACATGCATTCGAAATATCATTCTTCCATTAACGAGAAAAAAATAATAACTATGAAAAAGAAATAACTTCTGTAGAAACTATATAATTAAAAAACAAATGATCAAAAATCAATATTGTATGCAGCCGCAATCAGTTTAAGCTTCTATAAAAATCGAAGAACATCATCTTTCGTTCGTTTTTTTCTTCTTATTTTATTATGCAACGCATCCAATCAATAGCCTCGTCAGTAGATTCGGATATTTTAATGAAACGGATGTGGAATTTATTCGTCAGAGCCACCTGGTGTTCTCTTATGAAAACATGCGCCATGTGTTGCTAAGGCCCAAGAAAATCCTTTTGACTTTTCGTTCCAAAAATCGATGGAGCCAAAGACAATCCTCATTATATCATCTCTCCAACAATTTATGCTTCCCTTTCATTCTTTCCATCCTTTCTATTTTTTTTTTTAAAGAAAATTTAACTGCTATTAAGAGGGATAATCCAAATATATGTAATCTTAATCCGATGGAGGAATTAATCTTTAAAGAATTTAAAACAATTTATTTCTTTCTTTTCCGTCGCTCTTTTTAAAAAAGCAAATTGATTTAAAGAAAGTTTCTCTCTGAAAATAATGAAAGAATTAAAATACTACTTTCCCTACAAGTAAATTCCACGTCATTGTCACGTGTGAAAGCGACAGAAAACAAGCAATCCAATTTTCCATTTGTTCAAGCTCTTTAACTCCATAAAAACTTATTTATTTATTTATTTATTTATTTATTTAGTTATTTATTTATTTATTTATTTATTTATTTATATCTATTTAATCTTAATCATATCGTGCGAATGTAAAAATAGCTTTACACTTTATTATGTGAATTTCTGTCGCTTTTACGCGTTAACAGATCCGCGAAGAGAAATTTTCAAATTCAAAGATCTCTTGCCTCTTGTTCTTAAATATTCATGTCAAGTTTTAAGAAGAGCCACTCAATGATTCACAAGATGAAAGGAAGAATTTACACCCACAATTATTTCGTTTTTAGAAAAGAAAAAAAGCAAATAATAATAATAATGAAATTTGCCTTAATGTAAATTGCCTTTTAGGTCATTTACATCTGTTAAAATTTATTTTTTAGTAAAATAAATTTACTTTTGCTTTTAATAATAAGATGTTTTCGTCCGTTTGAAAAGGCTTTCATCAGAAGAAGTTCAATAAATTCTAATCATTTATTGTTATTCAATGTTATTCCTTTTTCTAATCCATTGCAATCTACTTTAAAGACGAGAACATCTGTACACGCCCTTTGAGTAATGTTTGCAAATGGATGAATAGTAATCAATTTTGTTAGACTTCAAACAATAACAATTTCATGTAGTCGTTCTGTGATATTTTTAAATCCATTTGGATCACTTTGTATAAAAGTTCTTTGGTCGTCATCAGTTAAAAAAGCAATATATAGGGATATTATGTATTGTTTTTTTTATTGTTTTTTTTGAGAATATTAGAAATCTTCAAATAGTTGAAATTGTATGTTTAAAGCACCACCTATATTTTTTAGAATTGGTTAATGTTATACTTGGTTTGATTTTTAAAGGCACTATTATTAAAAGAGTGAAAGTTTTCTAAAGGATATTTTTTGCAGTTCAGGTGAGGGTTATGTCTTGACTGATGTGCTTGAATGCAGATTCGAACCCGGGATAGGCATAGATCTTACCTGTCTTTTCTAAAATAAAAAAGAGAACACACAAACACCAAAACAAAGCATAATTACAAGGCGTGGAGTCTTTCAAATCCCATGGGATTCATCTTCGGCACAATGATTTCAAGGTTCCACTATATACATAATTTAACCAATGAAATAATTTAACATAAAAAAGTCAATTGGTAGTATTTCAACCAATCCCGTCGAACTCAAACCCTCTATTGATAAAATTTGAAACTAAGAAATGAAAAAATAAATAATATTAAAAACCTTTCTTTTCTGTTTTATCTTCTTTTTCTCTGGTTGTCTAATAACCACTGTTCACTCTTGTGCTTCGTATATTCGGCTCCACCATTAGTTTTACATAGTATAAACAGGTGTACTCATCAGGGTCCTTAAGACAGAATCGTTTAGAAGGATTTATCTTGTGATTTTCCAGTAAAAAAAAGCAGTAAATAAATGAAAAAATGTTTTCATTTTTTTTTCATTCTTTATCGAAAGCTAGAATTAAATTTCGAGTGCTGGAAATGGGCAAATTTCGTACTGGGGTCGGCAAAATGGTTATCCGATTAATAGTTCAAATGAAATGTTTAGACGCGGAATCAGAAGTTTTCTTCGGCTGATCGGTGCTTTTTTTTATTTTACTTTATTTACTTATTTTTTTGTGTGGAATAATAACAATACATCATAAATAACTAACAAAATACCCGTTCTTCGCTACGGGTTGCAATGATGTGGATGAGAAAGAAATTGAATTGAGATCATTTTGATACTTTCCCAGTTTGTACAAAAATCAAGTGATAGGTACGAGTAATGTTATATTTGAATTTTGTAACTCGAGATCCCTAGATATAAAATTAATATTTTTTACTGCAGGGTGATAGTAATCCCCAAAGCTTCCCATAATTGTTCTATGAGATTGAGATCCAGAGAGAATTCTTGCTTTAGTTCTGATTGTGAACTTTGTGAGGATGAACAAATATTACTATCAATTAAATTGAAAAATGTTGAATATGCTTGACAAACGGATCCTTTCCTCATTTCCAAAACAAAAATAAAACAGAAGATTAATAAAGAGGTCAAAGCTTCCATCAAATATTATTAATAAAACCTATTTATAAGGGTTAGTCCACTTTTGTTGACGATATTAAAAAGTTTCTAGGACGTTTTCCAGAACTAGTAACTTAGATATCTGATGTCAGACACCGTGAAAAGAATATTATTTCATGGCTTTTACCTCCTTTGTAAGTAAGTCTGAGTCAGATAGCCGAATACTTTATTGCAAATCAACTGGTCCAACTACCTCAGACAGATATTGGCCTGCCTTCAATGAGGCTTTGTAAAACCGTCTGACTAAGAAATTCACAAAGCTACAGGGAGAGACTCATAAGACACCTCGGGTCTTTGATTTTTAAGTAATGGAATTCCAAGTAAAGACCAGAGATAAGAAAAGTAACCGTTTCTTGATTTTCAAAGCATCAACTGGGCTTTCACTTAACTGAGATGAAGTTGTCATTTTAGACGTCTAAATAAAAAAAGACGTCTATTTATAAGCCTATTTTAAAAAATTAAAGATATTTCATTTTCAAAAATAACTCAACTGTGATTCATGATCGATCCTAGAAATTAGAAGTCAATTTTCAAGAAACCTTTGTATATTTATTTTGTTCGTTTGTTTCCTTTATTGCACTTTCTTTATTTCTTTTAATAGATGTTTAATGTACAATTTTTAAGGAGCTAAGACAACAAAAGTAAATGAAGGCTTCATTTAACGAAGTTTTCAATATTACATGACTTCGTCTCATTCTGCAGTGCTGTATTTGCATAATTAATAAATAAAGACATCACCAACTTTTCAAAATATATGTAAAACATATTTAATGAAAAAACGAATTTTCGGAAAAACATTTCCTTTTTCCTTTTTCAAGTTTGTTATCGTTAACAATAAATATCGAGGTGTTACATTTCCTATACACTTCCTAAACATAGTTATGAGCAATAACATTTAACCATTGTTATACTACAATCTATGATCATTATCTTGACAAAAATATTTTTACAATTGCTTACAGACTTTTACAATTGTTGAAACTTCAATCTTTGCTGTTCTTTTGTTATTGATACATTTCTTTTACCAAAGCTAAATTTATAAATACATTATCTATTTCTAATCCATCATCCCTATTAAAATTACTATTTTTGGTATAAATCCACAACATATTCACATAAATAAATGCGATAAAACTTACATTTATTCAAAGAAATTTTCGAAGAGATATAACACGTCTCTTCTTCTTCAGCTTAAAATGAAATTGTAACGAAATAAAAAAGAATTTAAATAACAATTAAGGAAGACTATGTGAATATAATATTACATCGATTGTTAAAAAACAATTGCTATTAAAACAATTACAATAATTTAAGAGTAGTACAAATCATTAACCATTAAATACATCTAATTTTACTTTGTTTTTACAACTTTCACAATTTTTACTGACTATTTCCTTAGCCATTCTTGTTATCCTTTCATTAACTTGAATCCCATCATTTCTATTTAAATTACTACTTTTTGTGTTCCTAATATACATGCTTTCTATGATTTTTCTTGTCTTATGTTCTTTTTCCACGCATAAGATTTTAATCTCATTATTCATACAATGAGTTTGCTGAATACAATGTTCTGCCACCTCAGATTTGGTTATTGATTTATTATTTATGTAGCCATCGTGTTCCATTACCCGTTCCTTTAATGTCCTTTTACTTTCTCCAAGATAGAATTTCCTGCAGTTCAGACATTCTATCTTGTATACAATTCCCATTTCATGTTTTTTGTCATACATATTTAATTTATTACATACAATATTTTTAATTTTATTTTGATAAACAAAACCAATTTCAATATTAAAATTCTTACAAATTTTCTTAATTTGTAAACTATTTTTATTCATATATGGTATAAAAAATCTTCTTTCGTTTTGTACATTTAATTCCTTAATTTTAAATTTATTGTAATTTTGTATAGCTTTATCTATGAAATTATTATTATAGCCATTATTTCTTAAAACAACTTTCATGTTTTCAATTTCCCTCAAAAATCATCTTCTGTACTTGTAGATCTGTCAATTCTTTGTAAGTAGTTATCAATAATGTTTCTTTTCACTCCTATATCATGCCCAGAATCAAAATTAAGTAAATGATTACTTTTATATTCTTTTTGATAATGTTTTAACACCAATTTATTTCCTTTATTTATTAGGCATAAATCCAAGAAATTTAATTTGTTGTTCAATTCTTTCTCCATTTTAAAATTAATCTTTTTGTTTCTTTTGTTTATATCCTTAAAAAAATTATCAAACTGTCTAATAGTACCGTACCAAACCACCAATATATCATCTGCATATCTAAAGTATTCTAAATTATATTTACATTCTTTCAAAAATTTGCATTCAAAGTTATTCATATATATATTACATAATAACCCTGACAAAGGAGAACCCATTGGGAATCCTTTCACTTGTTGGAAAATTTTATTTCTATGTTTGAAATATGTGTTCTTAGTAATTATTTCTACTAATTCCATTAATTCAGAATTGTTTAACTTATATTTTAACAAGATTTCTCTGTTTTTAAATGTCAAATCTTCAAGAATCATTAAAGTATCCTCAACTGGTATATTAGTGTACATATTTTCAATGTCAAGAGAGAATAGATGGAATTTCCTCTTGTTGTTATATAAATGTTGAATTTTTTGGACCAAATCATTTGTGTTTTTTATTATAATTTCTTCTTTAGGAAGCTTGAAATTTTTTATAACACCATTAACAAACCTAGCCAAGTTTTGCACTGGGCATCCATATGCGTTTATTACTGGACGCATAGGATTATTGTCTTTGTGGGTCTTTATTCTGCCTTCAAACGTCGGAGTTCTGCATGAGTCTTTCATAATCTCTTGTTTTAGTTTGAAATCTATAGAACCATTGTCACTTAAATTTTTTAACTATGTCCTTGACTTTTTTGTACAATTTGTATGTAGGATCCTCATCCAATTCAACATAATGTTCCTTGTCACTTACTAATTCATCCAATTTAGATAGATAATCTTCTCTGTCCATTATTACTAGATGATTACTCTTATCTGATTTTGAAATGTAAATATTTTTGTCTTTACCTATGTTTCTTAAAATTTCAATCTCTTCTTTATTTATATTGGTAACAGGATTATTACATTCCCTTTTAAATTTATCAATTTCTTCAAAGAATTTTTGTTTTTCTTGATTTCCTAAATATTCAGATATTATATTTAATTTGGCCAATGTTTTTAAGTCAAGACTCTCTTCTTTTTCCACAACAAACTCTAACCCTTTATTTAAAAGACATATTTCCTTCTTACTAAATTTTCTTTTACTGAGGTTTAAACAAGATAGAATGTCTGAACTGCAGGAAATTCTATCTTGGAGAAAGTAAAAGGACATTAAAGGAACGGGTAATGGAACACGATGGCTACATAAATAATAAATCAATAACCAAATCTGAGGTGGCAGAACATTGTATTCAGCAAACTCATTGTATGAATAATGAGATTAAAATCTTATGCGTGGAAAAAGAACATAAGACAAGAAAAATCATAGAAAGCATGTATATTAGGAACACAAAAAGTAGTAATTTAAATAGAAATGATGGGATTCAAGTTAAAGAAAGGATAACAAGAATGGCTAAGGAAATAGTCAGTAAAAATTGTGAAAGTTGTAAAAACAAAGTAAAATTAGATGTATTTAATGGTTAATGATTTGTACTACTCTTAAATTATTGTAATTGTTTTAATAGCAATTGTTTTTTAACAATCGATGTAATATTATATTCACGTAGTCTTCCTTAATTGTTATTTAAATTCTTTTTTATTTCGTTACAATTTCATTTTAAGCTGAAGAAGAAGAGACGTGTTATATCTCTTCGAAAATTTCTTTGAATAAATGTAAGTTTTATCGCATTTATTTATGTGAATATGTTGTGGATTTATAATAATAGTTCCAGAAGAGAAGAAATTAGGAAGAAATATGGAATAAATACTATTTTTGGTATTTCTTATTATCATGCTTTCCATTAATTTTCTTGTTTTAGTATCCTTTTCCAAAAATAATATTGTAATTTCATCACTAATGTTGTGACCCAGTTTATAGCAATGATCCGCTACATCTGACCTTTCCCCTTGTTTGTTTTTAATGCAATAGTACTTTAATACTGTACTGTTCGTAATTCAAAACTTTCAATGGAAGCTGGGAATTTTATGATAGATTTAAGCTGCGCAGTTTAACTTTATATAAAAGGAAGTAACAACAAGTAAACCATCTACTGCAATCAGGTTATTCGAAAGTTGACTTACTAACTTTGACTTTGTTATCTTTATTTGATAATTCAATACCATCTACAGGAAATGTAGTCAAACATATACATTTTGTCTTTCCTACATTTTCACTTTGATCTTAACAAATATTAACCAGAATTCATTAACAAGTGTCTTTACAGACCAGAAAAGACTTTCAGAAACCTTTTGTTCTCTCGAAAAATAATCAAAGTTAAATGGTACGACTTGTGTTACTGGTGATGTCTTGTGCTTTGTAGATATTTCTTTTCGATCACAAGAGAAATTGAGATTCGTTTCGGACGGGGAAATCTATTTCTGTTGAGATGAAGGGCGCTTGGGCACGGTGCCAGCTAACCTCTCAAGGTTACACCGGCCCCCGATCACAGGTGGCTGGGCACCGCCAACTACTGCAGCAGACAAATTCAAATTTACTTGGAAAAGAGAAGGTTTCGTAGCTTCAATCAGACATGAAGAGAAAGAAAAGGGTGGAAGGAGGAGGGTAGGAGAAAGCAGAAAAGCTTTTCCATTAGTTGAAACGATTGTGTCAGCATCATTCCAAGTTAAGACCTAAAATAGACACAGTCAAACGTGGACTTGCAGCGCAACACACAAGCCAAAAGAATCAATGCAGCAGGAATTAACCCAGGTCAAAAGAAATATCTGGATTAGAAATAATAAAACCTAATAATAACTGTAAACTTCCAAGAAATTAAGAAAAGAAAGAAATTTGTAGTTGGCTTCTTAGTTTTTGTGGACAGTGATTTCACAATCTTTAGACCAATTTATCGCAGACTATATTTTCAATTAGTAACAACAATAATTTTAATAGCGACTAGCAAACCTCTGATCGCGTGATCTTGGATTCTGGGATAAGTTTCTCACCACCAGTGACCGCGAACGCTTTCTCACAACCCACGAGCGCGTCTCGGAGACCTCAGTTTGATCGTAAGTATGTGACTTCTGATTGACTCACGTAGATAAAAATGAAAATGTAATACTATATCTAACATCGGCCACCTTATTTCTTATGGTTTAGGAGGAGATTGGGCCACAAAAAAAATCAATTTTTCTTTTATCCTCATCCTCATGAAAGACTGTTCTCAGAAAGAAATATTAACATCACTTTGGATTACAATTTATAGGTGAAGAAAACATAGTCTGTCTGTCTTAAGAACTGAAAATCGATAAAAGTAGCTAAGCTTTGACCAAATTTCCAAACATTTGGTGTTCTTAAATCAGTTCAACAAATGTTACAAGTCGTGTAAAAGACAATGCAGCAGCATTACAATCAAACGTTACAATTACAAATAAGTTTTATATACTTATATATATATATATATATACAGGGTAATTCATAAAGTACTGGAAAAATAGGCCTATAAAAAAACGAACATCGAAATATTTTTCTAAGTCAAATTCGGTGTAAAAAAAAGTAAATAGGGCATGGAATTCCGGATTGAACGTGCGATTCTGAGTCCATTTAACTTAGCCTTTTCTAATCTCGCTTCCCTTTCGTTGCTCTTCCCGGTTGTGAAGGGTGCTAACGAGACCATTTTTTTTCATAGGGGCAGAAAAAAAGGCTAAAATGAGGAATCGCATGTTCGATCCGGAAATCCATGCTCTATTTTTACTTTCTTTACACCGAATTTGACAGAAAAATATTTCGATGTTCGTTCTTTATAGGCCTATTTTTCCAGTACTTTATGAATCATCCTGTATATATATATATACAAATTATAATCTCCGGGTTTTACCAGCTTGAGGTTCAAGGTTCCAAAAAATACTGGTTAATTTAGACATTTAAATGAGTATTTTATACATCAATACAGCTGAAAACTTTGTAAATATGTCTTACATCAAACTGGAATTCTACAAAATAATTTTATGATAAATTAAGCTTTTAGAATCAGAGATAAAAACTCATCCCTACATTTGCTTTTATACATTTGGAAAGTTGGTGCAAAAATAATATTTTGCATTTGGAGCATTTACTTGTAATTTTTTGTGTGTGTTCTGTCACGTGACAAGTTTAATGACCAATCAGCAACGTCGTAACTTTGCTGTGTTTTGACATATTTCTTGGAACAAATACTGAGGTTTTTTCAGCTGCCTTCCTCAGGATATCACTATGGTATGTCTCCGAACCTCCGAAGAGAAACAGAAGAAGAAACAGACAGACCCAGCATTTACTTTAGCTTATTCTAACAATTTACTGCACAATAGAAATTTCATTACAATTTTAACTGAATGCTTTTCTGGAAAAGGTTTTTTTCATAAACAACTTACTGCTAAAACTCTGCTGAAAGAAACAATTCCTTGTAATTTTGGACTAAATCGTTGTAGGAACCCTCGTATTCAATTAGGGAATGTCAATGTCAGACAAAGGCTAACTTGTCCTATTCAAACACAATGATTACCTCTAGTGTCAACAAAGAAATTACTCCAACAACTTCCTTTAAGGAAGGTCGTTGGAAAACCAGACTGACTCAATTCAAAACATCCATTCCCAAACTGTGCTAATATTAAAACTTTCATTTAAAAAAATTAAAATAGCATAAACAACAATCAAAGTAGAAGGCTTTTCAGTTTGTGATTTGAAATTGCAAAAGCAGAACTGATTTCATTATAAAGTCATAAACATATCGAGTCCTAAATAAATATTCCTCTAAGACTATTAACAATACAATAAAAACTTAAAAAGCAATTTAGATTACGAACTATAATATTTTGTAATTCACAAACGTATATTCGCGAACATTCGAGAGTTTTAAAGAAATTTTTGAAAGAATATAAACGTAATTTTCTTCAAATGATGTTCTTGCAATTTCTTTGTTGTTTTAATTAATCATGAATAAATCGTGACAAAGAGAGAAATGTGTATTTTTAAAATTACAATACAACTAGCTGTACCCGGCATGCGTTGCAATGCCACTCAAAGAAAGAAAGTGTTTGTGTTTTAATTCTGTTTATTGAAGTGCTTTTAGATACACAATATTTTTTGTTTTTCCGTCTGGTGCATACACGAATAAATCAGAAGGTTTTCCGACGCGTGAGCAGGCCACATACAGCTGTCCTATTGTGAAGTATGGATTTTCCAAATTTAGTCCACACACTTGTAGCGATTGTCCCTGTGCTTTGTTGATGGTCATTGCAAATGCGAGTCGCACCGGAAACTGCAAACGTTGAAACCGGAAATACACTCATTTGTTGAAACGCCTCGCTCACCAGATATTGTAAAATGGTTCTACTAATTCAGAAACCTTCGCGGGCGTGCGCACAACAACTCACCAAAGTTTCATCGCAATCTGATGAATGGTATAGGAACGCATACGGGACAAACAAACAAAGAAACATTCATTTTTATTTATTAAAATAATAGTATCACGAAGTTTTCTATTTTCTGAAAAAATAAATCCGTATTACATTTAATTGAACCGTATCAAAGCGTGCGGAAAAGCAATGGATTACTTAACGGATCAACATTCATTATGAGTTAGTTATGGTTCGTCTCCAATGCTATCGGAATTTCTACCAACTTCTCAATTTTTCAAGAATTACACATAAAAAAATTAAAATTTGAAATTTAAATTATCTCATGTTTCAAGAAGGTCCATCCAGTATTCGGAAATTATTAGACAGACACACACACACACTGACTGATTGATTTGATAAGCCTTACTTTACTAGGACAGTAGCCCAAATAACTCCAATCAAATTTGACTAAAACAATCCAATATTTACTTATTATAAAGCTAATTGTATCCTAATAATTGTTTCCAAATGTAAGACCTATACAAGCCCTTATTATGCCCTACATACAAAAACATACATTAATAGATATAAACTCTTTAACATGTAGAGGAGGAAGATTAAAATAAGCTACACCATATTTCCTGTTGATATAAACTTCCAAATATATTTATTTATTTGATTTGCATTTTGATCCTATTTCTTTATTAACTTTGGACTTTTTTTTTTGTAAAGAATTAAAATCCGTAAAACAACAAATTTAACGAGCGGAAATCACTTACTTCTTCCCCATATCAAGAAATACTAAAGACAGTTCAGGGAATCTTTACTTATTCCCGTGTATGTTTTTTATTGTGAAATTAAAATCCGAATTAACATGATTTTAAAAAAATTGATTTATTTTATCCAAGCCAAACTTGATAATTTTGATTCGTATCGTAACGTATTAACTTCTAAGTTAGTATTTGCAGATTAAACCATACTCAAATTACAACGAAGTATTGTAGATTGTCAAAGATTGTTAAAGATTAAAACTTATGATTCTGAGAGTCCAAAATTGTTATTAAAGATTGTGATTTTCACATAATTCTAGATATATTTCAAAAACTGCTGCTTGTTCCATTAGTAGACAAATAAATATATCTGTAGTTCTTTCTACTTACAATATACGGCAAAGGTAATTACGTTTTTCGAGTAATATTAAATACAAACGTCAAAAAAGGTCGAAGAAAGAATTCTGATTCATTGCAAATTATGAAGTGGAGAGGATTTCTTATCCAGATTGGAGAGGGATTCGAGCCAGAAAAAAAATCCTCGTTTTTTTTTTGTTTTTTTTTACATAAATTGATCGTAGAGCCATTCCATCCATAGAGAATAGACTGTTTTTTTTTTTGATAAAATTGAAAGAGATAAATTTTCAGTATAAATGTTGTAGAGAAGCAAATACTAGAAACATTTTTCTGCAAAACTTACCGGAATGCCTTTAGTTGTTTTTTTTTTTCTTTTTAACAGACAATCTTCCCATCATCAGGTGAATCAAATCATTTGGTGGTGTTGAGAAGGTGGTTTGTAAAAGCAGTTTTATAGAATGTATATAATCCTGGTATATGTTCAAGGGTATATTTTTAGGAGTGAATGGATGGCCGGGATACGAGCTATTTTGAAAACCATTCTATTCTCTTTTGTTTATAAATAACAAGTTTATAAATAAAATAACAAATCAGATGATTACAAAACCACAAGTAAAGAAAGGACTTGTACTTTGGACAATGGAAAAGAAGGACAAGAAAAACATAATTGTAATATGCCTCATATCATTTCTTGAGGAGTTTCGTGAGATTTATAATACCTATAATTTACAGCAGCCAAGCACCAAAAAGAAACCCTTCAACTTCTGTAGTTAAAAAATAAGAGATCTTCCCAGAAAAATGTTGAAAAACCAAAGAATGAATTGATTTGTTCATTGTTTTTTTGGTTAAGACTTAAAACCTGAACAGGACATTTTAAAGTGTAGGAATGTAACATGAAAAGAGAGAACTGAAAAAATAAACATTGAGTTTGCCTTGGGCTATCATCGACGGGACAGCTGTTTCGTCGTTGTTAGGACTCATCAGCCAGAGGTATCCTCGATGATAAGCCCAGAAAAGCAAGAAAGTCTAAGGATTCCTCTAGCGCTCCCGGAAGTGGAACCCAACAAAAAGACAAAACAACTGTCCCACTTTTCCGTCGATGATAGCCCAAGACGTGAAAGCAATCTCAATGTATTCCCTCTTTTCCTGTTACATTCTGCACGTTAAACTGTCCTATTTAAGACTATTTAGTCCTTGTTTTGTTTTGTCCCTTATAATTAAATGCCTTTTGTGCCTAGCAGTTAGCAGGCTAAGGTTTTTCAATCTGTACTGGTTACATAATTTATTATTGTTGTTTGCTTTTGTAAGTTCCACTTCCGGGAGCCCGGGAGAGGAATCCATGCACTTTCTGGGCTTATCATCGAGGATAAATCTGGCTGATGAGTCCTAACAAGGACGAAACAGCTGTTCCCAGATTCCCGTCGATGAAAGCCCAAGGCGTAAAAGCAAACTCGATGTCTATTCTTTCAATTCCCCAATTTCAAACTGGAATAAAAATATCAAAAACTGAACTCTACTTGGTAAGTGAAATTTCGTAAACTCGTCCTAAGGGATTTTGAAATTACCTGTATTATCGTAGATACTGCAAACAAGTTTTCAAAAAAAAAGAATCTTTCTTAATTTCTAAGCAATTCCAACCATTTCCGTCTGAGACAGACTGGCTTTATTTATATACATCTTCCTTGCAGGTTTCTTCTCGGATGAACTTAATGGGGAGCTGCGATTATAAATCAATTACGCTACTAGTTTCTCTGTCAAAGAAAGATAACATCAATTTCTTTGCTCTTAGTTGTTAGTGCAGGCATTTCCATATCACATCCATTACACACAAGTGATTTGCGATCGTAGAAAAGAAGAACGAATGAAAAAAAAATAAATGAAGACGGGAAAAGTGGTAAATATTTCAGGACGAGCAAGGTTCTGCAAGACTCTCTTGTCAAAATCAGACAAGCTGCTACAGAAGGGGAATTACTTTGTGTATGTATGCTTTGCAGATACGTTTATTACATTTTGCTTTACCTTATTATGCGTTGCAAAAGCCTAAGTGTGATTGATGTGGTGGACCCCGATGTACAACCCCAAAATTGCATTTGCCGAGTCTCGAGTGGTGTAGGAGCAGATATTAAGCGGAGCCCATCCATAAAGCCAATGTCAAAACAAGTCAGTTGACATGGCCAATCACATAAATCAAACCCCGTTTAATTCCGCTGTCTCACCGTTTGAGAGCCATTGAGCGCAGTAAAAATAATAATAATAAAAAACACTCCCAGATTCTGCAGAAAAACACTTCGCGGAGGAAACAAAGATGGAAAGAAGGAGAAAAGTGAATGCAGGTTAATGAAGATCCAACTGTAGAGGAATGTACCAGAAAAAAATTAACAATAATTAAAACATCTTAAAACGTTAATAGATCTTTTATAGACACCTCCTCCATCTAATATATATTTTAGAAAGCTTGTTTGTTTTGTGGTATATTTCGGAAGTACAGCCATGCACTTTTACAGCGTTAACACGGTCAAAAGATTAATGATCTGATCCAATTTTGTTCTGTCTTGTATCATTTGTATGATAAAAAGCAGATCTGAGTAAGTGTTGCCGACATCTCAAAACATTTTCTCACAGATAATCTAAGCTATGAGATTTGTAGTCTTAAAAATAAGAGACTCATTTATCCTAATCCCTACTTCAATCTACTTCAGCTGATATTTAAAGATAATACCATAATCTTTTGCAAACTGTATTTAACCTTGGATATACAGTAGGAATTATTTTTTTAAAACGATGGTACCATCTTAAACAAAAAACTTACAAACCATAGGCGTACACAGGATTTTGGAATGAGAGGAGCTGTGTTCGTAGCCATTCAACCAAAAAAAAACTTTGAATTCTTTTCGGGAAGGGGGGGGGGGGGGTTAAAAAAAAAGGAAAAATTTTCCAACCAAAAAAAAATGGTCCAAAATCCTAGATATTTTCTGTTTTCGGATGGAACTGGGGGATGGAGATTACACCTCCTCACCCAACCCCTCGATAAGCCAATGCTATAAGTAGTGTCTATCACTTACTTAAACAGTGAAATAATGAATTAATTATAAAATAAATAAAAAGAAAGAAGCAACCAATTTATGCATAGATAGAAATTTTTTGTGGAAACGGATGCAAATCTCTCTAATGACTAAGTAATGCATTGTAAAGTGAATAAGATAAAACAAGAGCACTTGTACGCTGGTCGACCAACATGTTGACTTAAATATTCTATTTTGCTCAGACACGACCGCTGATAGGCCGAAAAGTAACCAATCAGAGTGAAGCTTTGGAGAATATCAGTCGTGAACTCACGCCCATTCGTAGAGTCCATAACGAAATTTGTCTCCACTTCGTCTGAACAGAGAAGAATTACAAAATTATTATCCCAATATTGAGATTATCTTTCGAACATAAATAAAGTTTACACTTAAAATGTATTTATTTTAAATGTCAGAATTTATCAGAGAGTTTTTAAAAACTAGATTTTTTTCTAAAACATTTTATAGCATCGGCTATATTCGCGTAGAATCCTGGGATAGCCGATCGCTCGCTAGTAAAGATTGAAGAATTAATTCTAATAAATCTGAGAAATTCAAAAATTAAATTACTCACGATAATTTTCTAAATCTAAATTTATTGTTAAATTTCTGTTAATTTCTGAATGTGAATTTTGTCGTAATAAAGGCTTCAATAATTATCAAATTCAAAACTTTAAAATTATTTTCGCTGTTTGATTCACAGAGTAGAAACAGGCACAATATTATTCAACAATGTTCGAAACTACTTCTTCAGAATGTTTTCTAGCCTATTTTCATGCACAGAATTATTATATTTCAGTGTAAAGATTGTTCCTGTCGAATGATGATATTTCTTATTATAATAATAGCTTTTTGATGGTTTTCAGTGAAGTTGAATTGAGATATTCAGCGGAGCAAACTATGAATGATGTCATCAGTGACATACTTCAATTCTGCACTCTATTGGTTGGATTCCCGAAAGACATGCACTGCATATGTCCTGTCGTGTTCTACCCTGGAAGACGCGTTTCTGCCACGCATGTCGTTCGCCAGGGTCGAATAGTGTTTATCTAGCTTAAGGATTTTATAGATGTGGTCTAACATGTAATATTGTAAGGATAAGTGTTGTGATTTAATCTTATGAATTTTGTATGTATTCCAATATTTTTCCGTTTCCCATTTATTTCAAATGTAATTCTTTTTCCGTTCCTTGTTTATTTTCAAATTTAATTGATTTATCTGTTAACATCTGATAATTTCTCCCATCTGATTTATAATTCCTCCACAATCAATGTTCTTTTGTTAAATTTAAATTGCTCCAATCATCATTTAATCTTTTGTTTGTAATGGTCTATTTAAACCTATGTTTTGTAAATAAAGTTAGATCTTGTTTTGTCAGTCATTGACTCCGAACTCTTCTCTCCCTGTTACATCCTGTGTCAATTATCCATCGGAGAGAATACAAACATTTTGAAATGAAATTTAAAGTCTAATTAGACACCCATTCATCTGTCAGTCTATAATGTCTAATCTTAGGAAGCTGAATTTGAAAGATGCCTTTAGATACTACAATGAATATTCTTATTGATTTTGATATCTATCCGATGAAGGGGTAAGGAGCTAGGGCCAAAAAAAAAATCATTAAAAGACAGTAATCATATCACTCAGAAATCAATTTTTGAATTTAAATGATCTATAAAACTTTACAAAATCTAAGCTAACTTTGATAGAATTGGACCCTCAGGGGCCAAATGCTTTAAGTTTCCTATTCCTGTGCAATTGGTTCAAGTATTTTGGAATCTTACCAATGCCATTATTTAAAAATTGGCCAATTTTACCTTGACATTAGTTTTAATTTCTGAAGTTAAATTATCTAAATATTAATGTTGATCTAACTAGAAGCAACCATACAACTTTTAGTCTTCCTGTACAATTATAATAATAATTGCCCGTGAGTCTTGTTTTTTTGGGATACAAAGTTACAATAGTTTAGTGATGCGGTTGCTTTAAGGGTGGTGCCATCATGAAGACAAAAAGGGTGTTCATTAATCAATACATCAGAAATACAAGATGAAGTAAAGAATAAATCCGAAAAACAAACACTGCAAGAAGAACAAAAAACAAAAACAAGAAAGGATTCACAAATAAACAATCAGGCCGAAATAAAAAAATACATAAGTAAAGCCAATGTATATAAAAGTTCAAGCAAGAATCTTATACATTTATATAAAATTCATTTAAGATTGATTTTAAAGAATGATAATTTGGTAATAAAATTAGTGAGTGTCCGCTCAGTTCAGATAGGGAGTTGAGATCAGAGGAGAGAAAGAAAATTCGAATGTGGAACTTAGGCAGGGAAATTCTTGTTGCTGATGAAGTAAGTCTTTCGATCTATCTTGAGCTGTGGCAGACTATGGCTGTCCCGTAAAGCTTGCGGAACTTTATTCCAAAGGTTTGGAGCTGACTGCTCTTCTTTCGCAGTTGGAGCTGGTTTTAGGCATTGGTAAGTTCCAATAATATAGTAGTGAGAGAGTGAACTTCTACCTAATGCAACAGATGAACATAGGGTTTTGTTTAATATTTTATAGGTTAGGTGTAATTTATAGATTAATGTATGTATGGCCGGTACGCACCGAAGTGCGCGCTTCGTATCCGAAGCCTCCGTGTTCCAGGGAGCGCTAGTGTTCCCAAGATGGCGAACCCCCAGCAGACTCCCTAGAATTTCAAGGGAAAGATACTGGGGTGGTTTCCCGTGGTCTTCCCCAGGACGCCATTAAGGAATGACGTCAGACCGAAGAGAAAGTGAAGAAGAGGCTGGACAACACAGGAAAGGAAATTGAAACAGCCATGCCACTGCCGGGATTCGAACCCAGGTACTGGCGCACTGGCCGCCACGGCTGGCCGCCGCCGAGACCGCACGACCACGCCAGCACGGCAATTTATAGATTACTTAGAAGGAAATACTTTTATATTTTTGTCCAAAGAGCATGAGTAGAATGATGTCTTGGTCTTTTGTCCATAAATCTTAGGAAGTATTTTTGCACTTTTAAGGATCTTATTTTCGTAGAATTGGGAAGGGTAGCCCCATATTGCAACACCTTAACAGATTGGAGTGGATTAGAGACCAATGTAGCTTTTGAAGTAATTGTGTTGGTAGAAAATGCAGGTTTCTAATGATTCCAAGGTTTTTAGAGATTTTTGTACATAATTTGTGAATGTAAAATCCACGAGAGCTCACGTGTGATGGTGACACCCAAGTATTTAAAGGCTTGAACTTCCTGCAAAGCTCATCCATAAATGAGTAAGGGAGAAGTTTTTATTCTGAATTATTTTATTTTTTTGATGAAAAACCATGAAAACTGTCTTGCTACATTTAATGTTAACCAATTTGATAACAGCCAGGTTTCGAGATGAAAAAAGGACTGTTTGGACGGATTGTCTGAGTTTGTCAATATTTTTATTGGCGAATAAAAGAGTTCTCGTCATCAGCGTAGAAGATGCATCTGTTAGTGAGTGAGGTAAAAATGAGGTCGTTAATGTAAAGATTAAATAGCAAAGGTGATAAAATAGATCCTTGAAGTAAGCCTCGATGCGTAGAATAGTAAGATTAAGAGTGGCCATTTACCCCAACTCGTGAGTTAATGAGGAGAGCCGTGCTAGTGGAGGACCTCTTAGGCCTAAGTGTTCTAATTTACTGTGTAACATATTAATGTCAATGGAGTCAAGGAATAGACTTAGTACAATCTTGTTTGAGGCCGTATTTTTTGTAATGAATTCAGTAAAAGTCAATTAGCGCGGGTTTCAGTGTTTTTGCAATTCGTGAAGCAATTGTTGATGTTCAGCAATTAGTCGCTTGTTGGAAACGAAGTTGGATGATTTAGTGTGAAAGAGTTTTTCGCACTAAATATTTTTGAGAAGATGTTTATAACAGAAACTGGGCGATAGTTTTCCCTTTTATCTTCTGATTTCCATATCGGAACAATTTTGGCCTGTTTGAAAGAAGAAGGGAAGACACCTTCAGCTACTGACATAATAAATATGTGAGCTAGGGGCAGAGTAATTTTGTCATCTTTTTGGGAAGATTGGGAGGGACCTCATCAGGTCCAGAAGATGATTTGTTTTCTAATGATGTAATGGCTTGTTGAACTTCGTAAGGGGGCGTTGGGGATAGAAAGAATGAAAGAGTGGAGTTGTGATAGAAGGGGTTATTAGTTTTGTGGAGAGAAATTTGGAAGGGAATTATTTAGATTTTGTTTGGTTTCTTCAGGATTATTAGCTGTGAGGTCAGATGGAAGCTTTTGTTTTACTGATATTAGATTGTTAATTGTCTTCCATTTGTCTTTCACCGTTAGGTTATTATCAAATAGGTTAACCTAAGAAAGGTCTTTAGATGCTCTAATCTTTGATTTTCAGATATTTTATAGAGCTTTGAGACGTTCTAATTTAGTGGTAGTGGGATTTTTCTCGTCTTCTTTGAGTAGATCCACTGAGATCCATTGTGTTCTATTAATTACAGAGCTACATCGGTTTTGGTGAATTAGGGAGAGAAACATGATAATACAATTCAAGCTTTGTATTATTTACTGTTTTAATTATCAATGTCTTCAATCTTCTAGAAACAATATTTTACATCTAAATTCAACCAATAAAAATTAAAAACAAAAAGTCATTGAAAGATTTAAATTATACTGTGATGTAAGTAACTGTGCTTGTTCTTTGAACGAAATGAATTAGATTTGACTAAACAGATATAAATAAAAATTGACTCATAATAAATAAAAACTTATTATTGAATGAAACTTAAAAACGCTTTTTTGTAAGAATTAACTAATAGTAAACTGGAGCATGAAACAATAACTTAGACTTTTTATTACACTATTGTAAGGAAATAATTGGCTACCGAGGGGAGAGGGATTGACAGAGATATAACTCTCTTCCCCTACTGCATCCAAAAATGGTAAAAATCTATTATTTCATATTTTTTTTTTGATTGGGAACTTCATCGCTTTGTTTGTAACCTTTCCATTCATGAAAGGACACGAAGTTTTTTTTTTTTGGTTGTATCAACATAACATCAACATCCCTTTATCATAACTCGTGGCAATCTAAAAATCCTGGATACACCTATGAAGTTAATGTAATGCTTTACACAAAATTTTAAATCTTCTATAAGTAAAATAATATATCTTATATTATATTTAAAAATTATCTCTACAAAAGTTTCCAATAAAATCTTAGCATTTAATTGTATCTTGTGTCAAGAGCTTCTTTGAATCAATGAGCTATTTCATATATTAACCCACAATGAATTGAAAAAGATGAGCAAGGAAATCTTTGATGGATTTGCTAATTAGCGACCCATATGGGTGCTATATCGTTTGTCCTGTCCGTCCGTCCGTGTCTGTCCACCACTAACAACTCCCGAACGGAAGATCGGATCGACAAACGGACTTCACCATCGTGTTCAAAGACCCCAAATACCGTCGAAATGGGGTATTTTTGTTTCTTGCAAATAATTTTGGCATACGCTGAGTTTTAAAGCTTTTGAGTTGTCTTTTTTTTTTTTATATTTCAGATTCCCTTTAAATAGGCCAATATTTAAATGTAGACTCTATATTTAAGGAAACTGAAGTAATATAGTGGATAGAGTGATGGATGGAGTGATGGTGGATAGAGCCACTGTACATCGCTGATTCGAATCAGAAAAAAGCCATGATCATTGTTTGGCAAATAATAAATCAGCGTGGCTTTATCCAAATACATTTTTCTCAACAGAGGTCTTCCTGTCACATCTAAATTGACCTGTTCCATTTGAGCTGCTACATAAGAAACAGGTGTAGGAGTATTGGAATATAGACAAAAGGCAGAATGGCTCATTTCTCTGCTACAAATACGAGTCCCCGTTCAGCAGAAAAGATCTTCATAAGAGGTTTTGGAATATCTTCTGGAATAATTGTTCACTGACTATTCAAGTACTTGGCTCATTTCTTAGAGAATAAGTGAGAGAATAAGAAGGACTTGTTCTCCCTTCTACAGTTCATACCATTAACAATGAAAGCATTCGACAACTCGTCGGGTTTGGTTCCTCCCATTTCTGCAGAAAAGAAAGACATTTGTAAGAATTTTGCAAAACTGTAGAGAAGTTATGATTCTCATTTTGATTAAATACGTTTTTATGTCTACAGTAGACTCCCTCTTAACCGGATCTCTGCTTTAACCGGCCGAATTTTTTTTATATCTTTAAAATGTAAAAAAATAGTTAAAAAAAAAAAAAAAAAAAACCCACATGTTTCGTTATTTATTATCGGTATCGCACGTATTTCAGATACTCTGGGAATATGACAATTGGAGGGAGGAGGGACTGGAATGCGGCTCAGTAATTAACAAAAAAATGGCGAAAGTATGCGGCAAGTTGCCGAACTTCTAGGCTTCAACAAAAAAAGGTTACTCATTTTTTAATGGTATGTAACTTATAATACTTCAATATATTGAATAAAATGACGCAATATTTTAATTGTGTATTTATTTATAAGACAAATAAATCCGAACTTTCATTTATTTCACTTTTCCGGTTTAACCGGAATTTCGCTTAACCGGCTTACCCTCGGTCCCATTTAAGCCGGTTAAGAGGGAGTCTACTATAATTCTAATCTGTTGAAGTTGGAGCTTTCCTATTTTATCATAAATACTAAGACAAGACTGTTCGTTTTCAAAAAGTAACATGAGAAATACCTTGGAAATCTAATAGTTCATCCGACCCTTCTAAATTAAGTTTATCCTGCTTCCAAACAATAAAATATCTGTCGCGCATCTACCGCGGTAAGTGTATATCCCAAAGGTTAACCCCTTGAGATTTGTAAATAGTATTTGTTAATAATATTTTAATAATAAAGCTGGCATTCAGTTATCCGAAGTCAAGCTTAGTTTTAGTTGAACTTCCAAAATTTACAGTAAGTTATCCAAATCGATACTTTGTGGTCACGTCTCACTACTAAGCTCCACTCCTTAAAAACCCGTTAAAAGATGTCGACTTTGTTGTTATTCATTTGTAGTTACACCAACGCCCTAAAAACTGTACAAAGTTTTTGGCAAAATCAATAAAAACAACGTTAGGATAAGGGTTTGAAGATAGGAAAAACGTCAAAAAGTTGAAATTTTTATCGGCCGCCATTTCGGAAGGGTTTACCTGATTTGGGTGTAATACAATACCAGCCGAGTCCTTAAGGATATCGAGCACCCATAAAAGTTTTAGCTGAAAAGCTCAAAATTTACTGCAGTTTCCATGTCACAACTTTGAGGTCATGTCCCATTTCTAAGGCACGCCATCTAAAAACCCGTGAACAGATTTCGAATTTTTGATGCTTATTTGTAGTTCAACTAAAAAGCTCTGAAAATTTTGGGACAAAAACTCTAAAAACAACGTTACTATAAGGTTTTGAAAATAGGAAAAATCGGCAAAAAGTGGAAAAAGTCAAAAGTAGTAGGAAAAATCGTCAAATTTGAAGAAATTGAAAGGGGAATATATATATTTATATATATATTCGTGATCTATAACCCCTTATCGGCATTCGTTTATCACGGGGTTCATCTGTTCAGGTAGGGAGAATGCAATAGTGCATTTCCTTTGGAAAATATACAATTACAGAATAATAGTAATACAAAAATACGAATTAAGAAAGATTTATTTATTTGTATCAGTAAATTAAAAGACTAAGCTAGAGCTAAGTTAAATGTGAAAATTAAAAAACATTCTTTTAATAATTATTATTTTTGATTTAAACAAATCTTGCAATAAATAAAAAAAGGGAATGTTTTAAGCTAATAATTTTTAAATTTTAATAATTTTTATTATTAGATAGAAGCACAATTTTTTAAAAGCATTTATTTAGATTTCGTACTGAGATCTGCTTCGAAAATGTTAAAGTCATAAATGTATGTAGTTAGATGTACGACATTTTCAGACCTAAGAGGTCACAGTTTATTTCATTTCCCAGCAACGCCAGGGAGTTAGAAACCCTCGAGAGAATTGAACAAAAGTAAATGTCATTTGGTGGATGTCTACCAATAAAAGACGGTCGTCATTTCGTTTGTCACTACTCTAATACCATCGAATGGGAAGTTTCCTTTCAAAATGGGAACATCAACAATTGCATTGGAAAACTGATCAAACGACACTGAATGAAAACAGAATTAAGAATTGAATCTTAAAAGCACGACAAGATTAAAACTATAAAAGGAATTTTATATTTATGCCTAAAAAGAGACAAATTTCAGAAAAAAAATCAATCTACTATAATATATCAATGTAGCAAATCAATCATGATTTATTCCTGTCTAGATATGCCAAACGATAAGTGTGAATTAACACTAAAATGTTACTAATAAAAATATTATTAATATTTAAACACAGACATAAACACAAAATCTACGTCAATAAACAACTGGCACCAATTACTAGCTTTACAAAGTTCAATTATGTACAACAATCAAATACTAGACCGAAAGCTCAAATACAGGTGTGATTCACACATTCTGACTTCATAATTCCGATTAGCTATCAAAGGCAAGTCTAGTTTCTTATATATTGTTTTAAGAAAATATCCCCCCCCCCCCCCTGCTAAAGATCCTGACAATTAAAAATACAAAAACTAAATTCACAGAAATTATAAAATTAGAGGGAAAAAAAAAAGAATCGGAAAGGCCTTCTTCGATTGTAGATTAGTACGAAGATTAGTGTGGGATAAACCGAAATTGTGCTAAGGTAATTACTGATTTACATTCGCAGAAAGATAGATGAGGAGAATCAACGAAATGTCAGAAAATTCCTCTAGTTTAGAAATTAAAGACTTAATCATTTATTTGATTGTGTAATTAGAGTGATTTAGGTTAAGTAACTGAACTAATTCTCCGTGTCTTAGTTAGCTTTTTTTTTCTTCTTGTGTTTTATTTCAAGAAACAAGTTAATTGTTCTTAGAACTAGCTTTGAAGCTGTCCCCTATAAACTACTTAACTTCCAATTCCTAATGGCCACTTAGATACATGAAATATGTTATTAGGGATATTTAGTAATTATTCAAACGTGTTTGCCTAAGTGAGAATAAAATCACGTTTCTTTGATAACATTGCCAGAATTCTCAATTCCAATCGATGGAAGGACATTAGACCGCAAATAATAACACTCTCACAATACATTTACGAGTATTCATGTATATATAAACAAATAGTTCCTGAACCAACTTAAAAACTATTTTTTTTTTTTAAATCTTGCGGGTTTTTTAAGTGAAAACAAAACTGAACGTAAAGTCTTCGTTTATATTTTAAATTCTAATGTCTGCTAAATAAAACAATAAAGATTTTTCATTTCCTGAAAAAAAAATAATTAAATCCGCAAATAATTACTTAACTTATCATCGGAAGCGCAGTGGTGCCTCAAAAGCAAAAAAGCAAGAATGAAAAACTCACTAATAAAATATTAGCGAGAAAATTCATGTTCCAGCAGTCCTCCGGCTTCAATGAATTTTGTAATGCCTAGAAAATTCAATCTGCGCATTGAATTATTAATAAACATCAATGGTTGAGACCAACTGTTTGCTAAGTGACATCCTAGAACAGCTGTTTCACGCTTGTTAACGATTACTTGTTTTAATTCTATTAATTAAGCTCGCGCTGACATTAAGAGGATCAGCAAAAATACTACTAGTGTGTGTTTAAGAAAGCCGCTGTGAAAGTTTATTGCTTTTCTGTAGAATTTTTTTGTTTCATTCAACAAGCGCAAGATCGACTCTGGCCTTAAATGGGAAAGCCAAGTTTCAAGAGTTCCATCCAGCAATCAAAATGGTCTTTCTAACTCCTATTAGCATGCTTTTGCTGTTCTCCAATCTCAATTTTTGTTCTGTTTCTTCTGAGCCGCTGTTATGTCATTCTAAAACTTTCTGACA
Source organism: Thereuonema tuberculata (assembly GCA_023159025.1). Taxonomy (NCBI): domain Eukaryota; kingdom Metazoa; phylum Arthropoda; class Chilopoda; order Scutigeromorpha; family Scutigeridae; genus Thereuonema; species Thereuonema tuberculata. Next base: position 26,151,108 of record JAFIDM010000007.1, on the reverse strand, counting down.
GGGTAGTAATTAGTGTTTTGAGGCGCTTCGACTTATGTCAGCTTTTGCTCTTAGAAAAGGTGGTCTAAGACGAAACAAGAGAAAGGCTATCTTTAAAAGCTTAAACAA